>JAWWMS010000120.1:7213058-7261540 GCA_035048045.1 Chlorospingus semifuscus
TTTAATATAATATAGTGTCATAAAATAATAAATTAGCCTTCTGAGAACATGGAGTCAGATTCATCATTCCTTCCTTCGTCAGGGATCCCTGCAAATACAATAGATGTTGTTTCTGGATTTCCTTGGCAGGGATGCTGTGGCACACATCAGTATGGGAAGGTGGTCATGGTCACACACACCAGGGGTTTGGGCAGCCAGGCTTGTGGCAGGTTGTGGAGGGGTGGGTTATGCAGGGTGACAGTGACCTTTTGGGGCAAGAAATGCTGTCCACACCAGTTTCCCTAGGATCCACCTCCTCCCACTTCCAACTGTGACCTTTCTGTGTCCCCTCCCCATGGCAGCAACAGCCTGGCCCAAGTGATCTCTGTAGGATTAGGGTAGAAAATGCATCCAGCTCTGTGCTCCTCCTCCATGTGCTCAGCCTGGCACTGTTTCCTGTGCTATAGGCAGTGCTGAAAATCCAGCCCCTAGCTGCTGGTTGTTTACTTATTTATCTCCAAATTCCAGGTTTCACAGGTAGGCTCAGAAATGACCCTTTTGAGGCAGGAAATTCTATTTTGTCAGACTCTGGATCTGGCTCTCCAATATGTGCCCAGTAACGAAGGAAAATTGGGATATTAATACCTAAATTTACATGTAGGACTCAGGCTTTACAATGGTAAAGTCAGACTTTACAATGGCTCCTGGTAAAAGATCATTTCCTTTGAGAAAAAAAGAGTCACCTTTCTGCATTTTGGATATATCAATCTTTCTTAAGATTGATATAACCTGGATTTCTTAAGATTGATATAACCTGAATTTTGTAGAATGGATGACTAAAACATATAGAAAATAAATATATGCAGTGTTGGGTGAATGTCCAGTCAAAGTGAATTCAAATGTGAATTTAAACAACAGAAAATCAATTCCTGAGCCATAGTTCCTACCTACTTAAACAAAATATAGGCTTACTCCTGCCTGTATAGATAAATGTACTTTTCCCTTATTTTACACTGATAAAAATTTTATTGCAATGGTTCATCTACATCAGAGAGATTTTTTTTTTCCTGTGGAGGAAGAGAAGTGGTTAATATGCAGCTTTTTATGGCTTTCTGGAATTAAAAGATGAGGAGAATGCTCTAAACTTTTTAGTGAAAGATGAACCAATGACAAAGATGTAACAGAAACCCACAGCCCACAAGTGCCTTTCATCAAATACTGCCCAATCAATAAAATGCTAAACAAAATTAGACAGCTGGGGTAAAAATAACACATAAAAGATCACTTTGAAAATTAAACTAAAAATAAAGATTAGGATTTGTTTTGGGATTAAATGGTTTAATCCTTCTTTGTATTGGATTTTTAAAAAATTGCAGGTGGTTTGTTTGTTTTTAATTGAATATTGTTTATGCTTCTCTGTGGGAGTGACATGTTAAAAAAACAGTGTTAATGGCAGGGGAACACAGAGGGACAAAGAGTTCCAATCACTGTAACTCTCCCTAAACTTCCCTCAGCAAACCTTGCTTAAAGCAGGTTTAATTAAACAATAGGGCCATGCTTTTGGAAAGAGCTGGACACCTGAGTCTCCCAGATGTGATATGTTTTACATGTGTTGTTATAGCTGCAATTTTTGGAAGTGTCCAAAAGCTGAAATTAATCTGTTGATTCAGTCACAAGATAAGCAGAAGCTGGGGAAGGCAGGTGGGAGCAAGGGAGGGGATGAACTTGGCTCACCAATTCCTTATCCATGAACGTGGGGGTTGTCTCCTGCTGGGTTAGCTCATCAGAAGGAGTTAGAGCAGTAAAAGTGCACTTTTCTGGCACTTTCCAGTCACCCCTCTTTTGTTGCATCCCAAAATGGATGCATTAGCTAAATTTGATATTTTTGCAGTCCTGAGAGTTACTTTGTTTGGCTGCTTTAAAGAGAGCAGAATTTGATCCCCTGTTGTGGCTCACAGCCCTTCTGTGGGTAAATGCTAAAGAAAGACAACTCTTTTCCAAAAGATTCATGTCTTTCCAGCCCACATCCACTAATTGATTGCTCTCTATAAATTGTAGTGGTGTTTGAGATAGTTTTACTATCTGCTGAGGTTTCTGATTCACTGCTTTATTTGAAGTAGCACTTTCTATTTCAGGGCACTCTGATTCAAGCACTTCTGAGCTTATATTTAAAAGGTTATTTTGATCATCATTGCCTTCATGCAAGTCACAACGCTGAGGAGATGCTGCACAGGTTGGGTTTGTGCTGCTGCTTTCATCACCTGAACCATTTTCAAGCACTCCTGCTTGACAAATGCCTCAGCAGTTCAGAGCATCCAAATGGCTTCGTGCTCCCTGCAGCTTCTGGAAGAAAATTGTCTTTGTTTTCACGTGGAGATGGAGAGAGGCTCTCAGCAGCTTCTGCTTTCTGCCTTTAGAATGGGGTGAAAGCCCTTGTGTGGAAATACAAAGTGCTCTGTGTGGGCAGTGGAGGATAATGGGCCAGCTGGGGGCAGAAATGAAATTGCTCTGGTGAAAAGTAGGCAGTGGTTTAGCAAGGTGAGAATAGACACTGGAAGAGATAAGAAAGACAGTGAGGAGTTTTCTATCTGATGCGGAGAAAAGCGGTTGAAAAATGCATAGAATGAAGAGAAAAACAAATGGTGGGCAAAACATATTGTTGAGATCTTGTGGGGTTTATGACTGGGCAAAATGACATTTGCCAAGACCAGAGGAAAGGGTGTTGGAAGGACCATGTGGTGAGAAGCAGATATCTGTCACTCTCCTCTAGGAGCTCCTTGGTTCTGATTATTTTTTCAATAACCTCACAACCAAATGTTTCTTGAGGCTGAAGTCCTCCTCTCTTCTGACAGAACTGAAGAGTTGTGGCCTAGATACAAAATGTGGTATTACTGAGGAGAAAAAGAGGAGGTGAATTGTTATTAGAATGGCATTAGGGTGGTTCTAAGGTTTCTCAGCAGTGCTGGTGTTTACTTGCACTGTGTGAGTTGTGTGTTGCAGTTTTAGTGTGTCCACAGAGTGAAAGGAAGACAGATGAGTTACAATTTTCTGCAAGGAAATTGAGTGGTAAGGTCTGTCCTAAACTCCCAAGAGGAATCACTGAGAGAAGTCATTTGATTTCTCAAATTCATAGCATTGTGGTATTGGAAAAGACCTCCAAAGTCAGCCAGTACATTCACTGCCCAGGGCAGGACCACCTTTATCAATATTATTGCTGTCAAACTTGCTCTTGAAGATGTCCAATGCTAAACACTCATCCCTCCCCAGACATCCCATTCTCTTGCTTATAAAGCATCTAGAAATATTTTTTTCCTGGTTTACACTTTGTTGGCTATTAGTAAAATATTTCAATTGCCTGATTTGGAAGTCACTTTGTAGACTTGACGAGATGAATTCTTGTCAGGACTGCAAGGCACAACTCTAACTCCTGTTGCAACACATTTACATCATGTGCTCTACTAATTTAGGGGCCAAGGTTTAGCAGATGTGCCCATGGTGGAGTTCAACACCTGCATGTGGCATCATGCTGTTGTTTTACTGCAGTCTGGGACCTCAGCAACAACATCTGTCCCCCAGCTCTCATACAAAGACCTGGGATTTTTTTATTTTCTGAGAAAAACTGGAGGCTGCTTTTTTAATGCAGAAAATAGGGATTCAAATGTAACTTTACTTGGGTTGCTGTTGGGTTCCCTGAACCCACTGCACTCCTTAAATAGTCACAGAGAAAAAATCTGAAAGAAAGCTCTGTAACTTGAGTCACCTGAGCTGTGAGAATAGTTGTTTCAAATTTTTGCAGTATGTACTTGTGAGAGTACAGTTGATCAGTTGATCCAGTCCTCATGTTTCTTTCTTTTTTATTTTATAACACATTACTGTAAGATTTCTTAAATATTTCTTTATTTTGTTATTCATGCAGAAACAAGACATTAAGTTCAATAGATTCAATAGATCCTCTTGCTCCAAAACAGCATCCTCAGCATAGAAAGAAATTGGAGAAATAATCCTTTTAGATTTGTGCAGATATAGGAAGAAATTACTTGTGTGCTTCAGGAAAAAGGGGAAAAAACCCAGGGGACAGATATTGATCTTAAGTTTTCACGGGAGATGTGAGCTCCCTGCATCAAGAGCTCTGATTAACTGCTTGTCTCCACAGCACCTCATGCAGAGCAGCGTTGCTGTAAATGGATTCTCCTGACCACCATATTAATAATGTCTAATAGGAACCATAAAATTAATTTTGTATCTCTCCTCCATGATCCAGTGCAGACACATGAAAGGCAAAATACCAGCTCTAAATACATATTTAATAGACAGCCACTGCTTGTAAGCACTGAAAGGTCCTTCTAAACCATGAAGAACTTAAGGGATGTTTCAAACACAACTGGTCCTTACATATTTATCTTGAAATTTTGACATCAGTGGGAAAGCTGAAACAGTAAGAACTCCAGGACTGCACTTTGGGTGAATTTTGAATCAAGAAATGGTACAAGGACCCAAAGGAACGGGTTAAGTATTGCCTACATAATGTTCATATTTGGCCATGCCTCATTTAACCCAAAAATAAACAGAAATATTAATGCATCCCTTTATTTTGGCTAATTGTGTTGTTTGCTGATGAAAGAAGTACACAATATTAGTCCTTGTGGTAATTATCAATGTTATTACTAAAGACTTCACATGCATTTTAGGGAGCAGGAAAATAAATGTACACCCACCAAAAATCCCAAAGCCTGTCTTTAGGAGCTGGATTGCTGTGAACAGGAGGATGGGGAGTTATCTGAATTGGGTTGAATGGAGCTGTGTGTCTTGTGCTGTCCTCAGGCAGAAGACTTCTGTCTGCTGCCTCTGGCTGGGACAGAATCCTTCTTTCAAATGGACACTGAGCACTACCAGGACATTTCACAAGTGTATTGAGACAGTTCATCCTGGAAAATGTGATTTCACAGCCAGTAAAACATTAGACATGGTGATAAAATGGCTTAATATGTATTGTTTGTCTTGCTGGCAACAGTGATTTCTTTTTGAAGCTGACCAGAATGAAGCCTCTATAGGATTTTTGGAGCAATTTGGTTCAGATTTTAATCTGTAAGACAATAAGAAAAAAAACCCACAAACATAACTGCTTCTCTGTTTTTTTGACAGCTACAAGCACAAGCTCCAGACACTCCAGTCCTGGAGCTTGTCTAAAATACACACCCCGGGGTGACATCCTCTTCAGGCAAAAAGTGCTGGCCTGTAAAACTACAGATAAAGACTGCAGTTTAATTGCTGGTTTAAGACAGCCTAAACCTGCCCTGCTCTCTGCCCCAGCAGCCTGCCATGGCCCAGAAGCAGAGCCAGAGGACCCCTATGCAGGCAGATAAACGAGGCTCCTTGCAGAGTGGCTCCTGTGGATTGCCCAGCCCAGGGCAGTGGGAGGGATGGAACCAGCCCTTTCCACAGTGATATCAAACTGCATAACCATGATTTCAGGCTGCAGGCAATTAAGTCAGGACTGCTGAAGCCCAGGATGTTAATATAAACTGTAGCTGGTGGTGATTTACATTAATCTGGGGGCTGTGATTGTGGCAGTTCAGGGGTAGCCCTAAGCTCAGTTTGGATATCTCTGTGCGAGCCTAAACATCAGCTACCCTTAAATGGACTGTGAAATGTGAGTCAGAGCCTTGATTTAATTCTTTATTATGGTGGAGAGGTTCAAAGTGAAGCATTACATTTTACCTTGGAGCTCTCAGCAGTGAAGGCAACAGGCTGGCTACAGCAAAGGCCAAGCATGGGGCACTGGCATGAGAATGTGTGCCTCAAGTTTAAAATTAAACATTTTTTCTCACCTGCAGAGTGCCAGTTATCTTCTATGATGCTTCCTATGTTTTCCAGTGTCTTGTTATCTTCCCTGAAAATAGGAGTCCAAAGCTAAGGAGAGTTTTGTGCACTGAAACTCTCTGTACTGTGTCTGTGTGGAGGCAGCATTGGGGCAGGGGAAGAGACTGCAGGCACAAGGGGCTCTCAGGAGCTGCAAATCCCCTTTGTTTTAATGTGTGACATTTGGGATCCAATCAATGTCATTTGAAACAGGATGGGCCAAAAATAAAAGCAGCAAGTGAGGAATGAAGTGGCCAGAGAAGCAAAACTGGGCTCACAACTTGCTTCTTTAAAAGCATCTCTGAACAGGTGGACACCCTTCATGCAGCTCCAAGAGCATCCAGAAAATGAGGAGGGAGCAAATCTCTTCAGACTTAGTGGGAACCAAAAATGTCAGAGAAAAAAGCCCCAAAGATCCCTTGATCAAGGGCATCAAAGACAGCAGGAATGTCAGAAGGAATGGGAGCAGATGTGTGACTGCAATCCATCACCAAAGAGATGCTGTGAGCTGTGGCTCTTGGAAATGCCATAATCTGGGAGCAAACCAAAGTCTCACCTGTCCAGCAAATTTTAGGAAAAAAGCAAGAGGCTCTGGAATCAAAAATGATTTAATCTTTTAATTTTAAACATATTTTAACCTTTGTGTGTAATAGCTGCCAGTAGACCTGCCACCCATTAATACAGCTTATGACTAATCTGTTTTTTAATCCATTTATTCTCCTGGCTTCTATGATATATCACAGAAATGAGTTACAAAATTGAAGTGTGGTAAGGTGTTTGGCAGGCTGCTTATTCTTGTGGCCTATTTGTCATACTGTGAGAAATAGTCAACAGCTCACTCTCTAAGTGCAATAAGCCTTCCTAGCTCTTCTTTTACTTGTCACCTCAGGGCTAAGAGAGCTTCTGTAGGCTAGGAATTGTGGGGCAGCTGGGATCTTTCACCTGTATTTTCTATTCCTTTGAGTTCTTTTCTGTCCTTCACTGCACTATCATTTCTTTTGCTGCTGTGCACAGCCTTCAGAATACAATAAATCTCATTTCATTTATGTTTCTAGTGGGTTTAAACACATTTCAATACTTCAGACTCTCCTATAGAGTTTTGGTTACATTCTCCTGTTGTTCAGAGGCTCACAAAATGAATTCAGGTTGATCATAATTTTTTAACATGCTCTGTGTAAGCAGTTCCAGCTGGCTCAGCACACAGTCCCTGAAAAGTCCTGAAGCCAGACACAGTTTTACATGGACTTGAAAAAATGTGAATGATTTCACTATTTACCTACTTGTAAGTTATCAGTTTCAGGTGACTGGCCAGTATACAACTTTGCCACTTCATTTATCTGTCCCAGCTACTGCATATAGAGATTTCTCTTCGTGCCACCCTGCAGAAGATCTTTATCAGCACCTTTCAGAAAATGCCTTTCTCTGGCATCTCCTTCTTCAAACCAAAGCAAACCAGTAGATTATTGATTCTTATGAGAAACATGCCAACAGCATACGCTAGGTGGGTGTGGACCTGTCGGAGTGAGCCCAGAGGAGGCCATGAAGATGCTCAGAGGTCTGGAGCACCTCTGCCGTGGAGACAGGATAACAGAGCTGGGTTTGTTCATCTTGGAGAAGAGAAGGCTCTGGGGAGATCTCAGGTTTCTGTGGTTGAGATGACCCCGAGGTGTTAGAAAGTATTTCTTTTCCCAACCTCATGACCAAAGAAGTCAAGATTCCTCAGTTCTGCTTTTCAAGGTTGTTTATTTTCTCTTACCTATTCCATTCTTTCTCTGACCTGCTGAGATCTGTCCAGCAGGTTGGGTTGTGGCGTACTGACTGCCCTTGGGATGGTGTTGGCTTTTTATACTAAGAACTACATGTGCTTTATTTACAATAATTTTCCATACCTATCACCTATGTTAGACAGTCTGTTTCTACTCTAAACCAATCCAGAAGTGCCACCATCAGAGCAGAAGATGGGGGACAAGAAGAAGGAGAAGAAGGACAGGACACGGCCAGATTGCTCCATCTTGCCTCTTGAACCCCCATTCTAAATCCCCAATTCTACTTTTTCACCCTGTGACAAATTCACTATCATTCTATTCAAACCCTTGTGGCTGGTAAATCTTCACACAAAGCTGGTAATTGTTTCCATGGGCTAAAATTGAAGGCACAGGTGCCTTTGATTCCGTGCCAAGGTCTCTGAGCCCTCTGTCAGGGCAAATCACCCAGGGCAGCCAGAGGAATGTCCTGGGTCCCGATAGGGAGACCTTATAGTACATTGTAGTACCTAAAGGGGCTACAAGAGAGCTGGAGAGGGACTTTTGACACATGCATGTAGTGATGAGACAAGGGGAAATGGGTTTAAACTGAAAGAGGGGAGACGTAAATTCCAGCACTATCCAGATGAAGGTATCAACTACGGATGCAACAGACTGTCCCTCTTCTCTGAGTGATGGAAAAGTCCCTCATTATGGATTGATAGAAAAGCTGAGAGATTATTTAGAAAGTGTACAATGAAAGAGTAGGCGGCTGTATGCTGAGCAAGGCTCAGGCCTATTTGTTTATGACAGTTATAAAAATTGAAATGTTCCTTACTGTTCACAATAATGCCTCTGAACAAGCAGTACTGTAAATTCTAAGAAATTGCACATCTCCTAATCAGATATACTTCTCATGTTTGCACTTCTTATACAGCTTATGATTCTTATATGGCTCACTTACACTTCCTCTAGCCATCAAACAAAATGCATTAACTTTGGGCTGAAAAGAGCTATTATTTCTTCTGTCCTAACTTGGGAAGGGAGAGAAGGCAAATCAGAACCATGTATTTCCTTGCATTTGTGTCCTCATTGTATGCACAGATGGCTAATCTGTTCATTGTATGCACAGAGGCAGATCTCTGACAGTGCTGCTGTGTGAGCCATCATGGTGTCTGGCAGTACAACCTAAAGCTGCAGATCTGAATATATATTCCTTTAATTGACAGGTCTATCCTAAACAAGCCCTCTCTTAGCAGGGAAGTGGGGAAAATGAACCATAACATTTTTATGAAGAAATCTTGAAATAAATAGAAATTTAATGCCTTAAGTTATTTTTTTAGTTGTTAGTGTGTATGGAAACCTGAGATCAGTTTTTCAATCAGTGTTCTGTAGTCTTGCAGTCTTTTCAATCTTATTATCAAACAGGAGTTAAAAAATACCTCCCAACAGAAATTTGGTCCTTGTGAAAATGGTGATGATGATATTGCATGCTTAGAACACCAACTTGGAAAAATGTTTTAAGTTATTGCAGGGAAAAATAGTTGAGAGTGGCACACTGGCGCATTATTTACAATGTGATAGCTCTGGTGTTCCTGTCCTTCCAAATGAGCAGCCATGGAAATGTTTGGATGTATGAATACTGGGGAGCATGAGGTCACTCTGTGGCATCTGCTTCATGACCATTTCCCAGGTACAGGCACTCCTCTCTGGGGATCTGACAGTAAATGAGGGACCTGGGGCTAACACACTTTTAAACTTCTCTTCATGGAGGCCCAATAACAAAAACACAGGTCAGTTGCTGAAAAGTAACACTAAAGTGTTGATTTGTTAAACTAAGGAAATGATTCATATTTCTATATCAGTATTTGTAAAATTATTTTCTAAAAATAGAGAGATGTCCTGTCTTTCTGAGAGCAACAGTACTTTGCAGTATATAGTTATGTACATCTCAATTTTATGAAATGGATTTTTTTCCGTAATGACCAAAAGATGTATAATTTTGTCCCTGCTGAACTTTCAGAAGAAGAATTGTTACTCTTTGCCTCAAAGTGTTGTTGGGTCTGTTCTGTGGCTGGTTTTATGTCTACCATGGCAAAGGTATTTGCTCATTGCTATTTTGATGCTCAGCTGTAAAAGCTTCACAGGCTCCTCATCTGAATAGTTTCTTGAAAACCAGGCTAGTGAAAAATTAGGGGCAGTTTGCCAAAGCTGTTAGAAAATGGCAGTCTCTGTTTGTACTGGGCATAATTTCACAAAGTTGATAATACAAGAGTGGAAATGTCAGGGAACATTGTGACTAAATTAGACACTGAGCTGCCAGGTGTTTAGATGTCAATTTCTTGCCAGAATCAAGGGGATGTCAGAGCAGAGGTTTTATATCCAGAGTGGAAATATGGTGTGCATCTACCTCATGTCAGTCCTCCAGTTCCTGGGGAATTGACATTGGTGGGGAAAAGGAGAAGGCAGCACTATTGGGATAGCTCCTGCTGTCCAAACCCTGGTAGAAGGAGGTGTCTCAGGGGAAATGGTTGCAGCAAATTGGGTTTGTTCTGGGAATGGCAGGCAGTTAGTCATGTCTCTGCTTACTAAATGTGTTCGTGGGGATTTCCAAGAGAGAGGAGAAGGCTTTTAGCTCACTCTGTGCGAAAGATCGTTTCTGCTGAGGATAAGGGAAGCACCAATTGGACAAGTTGGTTCCTCTTTCTTCCCTCCATGCTACCTCTGCACTCTGTTTCCTCAAAACTCCTTTTCTGCCACTGGGCCTTTTGCTGCTTTTCACCATGCCCAGCCTGGTAGCTCTTTTTTTTTTTATTTAAATGTGAAAATCTTCTAGTATTAAAAAGTCACAAGCTGGGTGCTAGATATGACTGCTCTGCCTATGCTGTTCTGTGTTGCTTTTTTTCTCAGTACCTCGAGGCTGAAATGTTTACATTAAGGGCATATTATCTGTTCTGTTTTGATAGGATAGGGATAGTACAAGGAGTAATGGATACAAATTCAAAGAGAGAAACATAGCTTAAATATTAGGAAGAATTTTTTTCAAATTAATTAGCAACAAATGCAGTTCAAGACTTAGATCACAAAGTCTTGATCCAACGATCACATGGAAAATCTATCTCTTCTCTCTTTTTCTCTCTCACTTCTTAGTAATACTGCAAAAAGAATAAGGAAAATGCAAGGCAGATATGTTGAAATGGGATGAGACTCAGAATATGTTGAAATTTTTCCCCTTAGAGACATGAATTCAGAGCATGGAAAGGGTTGATCCCCTCTGACCTGCTCAAAGGCTCCAGACACCCAGAAACATTTCCTTGGCTGCTTGTAATAGATGTATTTGGAAAATATTGCCCCATTTAGAGTTTCTGAGCATTGAGGTCAGAGGAAATGAAGACAAAACATCCCACAGCTCAGGGCCTACCAGCAGACAAATTTCCAAGCAGTTCCCATTGCCAGATGCTGCCTACTTTGCTTCTTTTATCAGCCATCACCTGCTTTTATACACTCAGTGATTAATGTAGGCCATCCCCATTCCTCAGGCAGAAGTTGTTGCAACTACATTAATATTAAATACTTTTGGCTTATTAAAATAATAATTTTACTTTTGCATAATTAAGATCTTTAAAGGATTATCTATATTTTTTTCCTCTCCGTGTGGCAGCCCTAAGAGCTCAGTAGTTATTGATCACCACAAATCCTAATGGAACCACAAGAATTTGGGATACAGCTCTGATCTGTCTCTGCATTGCTAATGAAGGCACTTTAAGCAAATGAGATTAGCTTCAGCTTCATGTAGCTCATATAGAAGCTTTGAAAATATATGAAATAAAAGTCATCCTGATAATTTCGATGTTACAAGAGATGAAAGTCTTATCATGACCTGAGGTAGCATCCTAATTTTTTTTTTTGAAAGCTGCAAGTGTAAACCTCTGTCTCCCATCTGAGTCAGCACTCCAGGTTTGTTGGGTTCTGCAGCAAGGAGAGGTCAGCATGAGATAAGGGACCATGCCTCAGGCTGTGGGGCAGTGGAAATAACAGCTAATGATGATCACAGAATCATAGAATACTAAGGGGTTGGAATGGACCTTAAATACCATTTAGTCCCAACTCCCCTGCCGTGGGCAGGGACACCTTCCACTAGACCAGGCTGCTCAGAACCTCATCCAGCCTGGCTTGGATCACTGCCAGGGTTGGGGCATCCACCATCTTCCTGCTCCAATGTCTTACCATCTTCACAGTAAAAAAATTCTTTCCAATATCCAGCCTAAATTTCCCCTCTTTCAGTTTGTATCCATCACTGCTTGTCCCATCCCTGTCCTGTCAAAACACCCGTGTCAAACTCAGCCCTAGAACAGTCTGCATTGTGTGTTCCATTTCTTCCTCTGGGAAATAAAGCACTGTTCACTTCAAAAGTGGATTTTTACTTGGAAGAGTAATACACTCTGTTCTGCTTCTGAGTGGAGGGCAGATTGGAAATAGTGGCTGGATATCTGTTAAGAGAAAAGGAAAGAGGGAAAGGGGGGTTTTGCAACTTGTTTTTAAGTCCCTTCAGGAGGTTTTCTGGAGTGCTAGCTACTCAATAGGAGCCTTTAATTACATTTCCTATTTGGCTGTGGTGAGATCAAGCTCAACTGCTCTGCAGACAGGATCTGGGAGGCCAAACAAGAAAAGTTTGTCAGTAGAAGGTGCAACAAGACTTGGGATTGACTTCTCTGAGAATTGAACCAAACTCCTCAGGCCCCAGATTGGAAATTGAAGTTGGATAAACATTTCTGACAGTGAGGGCTGTGTGATGGCCTCCAGTGTGGTGGCAGTTCAGAATCCTCTTGATACTGCACATGATCTCAGAGCCTGTGCCAAGAGCTTGCACAGTCTATGCACATTTTCTTAAACCATCACTGATTTGTATTTTTCACTACTACGTCTCTAGGGTGATAAAAGGCCAAAAAAATCCTTAATGATTATCAGGCCTTTGGATATTGTGGTAATAAAGCCATGTTAGTCACCAGAGAATCTCTCAGTAGTTGACTGAGGCGATGCAGCGGGACTTGGACAATTATTTATGTTTAGGTAAGAAGTTTTTGTCCAGTTTAGCAACGTTTCACACTAGTTCTCTGAACCCTGAAACTCTAACAAGGACCATTTCAGAAATTAAAAATGTATGGCATGAGGCTATTTGATGCTACCATTAAGGCACTTCACTGCTGTATTCCTGGATCATCAGGGGAGGAGAAGGAGGGGTGCCCTTCAAATTAGCAGGAGCTGCACATTGCACTGCTCTTGGAGGGAGCCTGAGTGTGCTTTACTCAGGGAGAAGAGGCAGTGGTGGCCAGCAAGAATTGCCTTATGTAATGGAAATGGCAAACAGCCTTTGGGTGTGCAGTCAAGAGGGAGAGAAGCCTCTGGACATGACATGTCAAAGCACTTAGGAGATTTTGCCTCTGGATCCCAGTCATTCAGAGAGCCCCGTGGCAGCAAAGACATCCCACCACATAAATTTAATTTTCTTTAAAGGTTTATCCATTCTTTGACTTTGCCTTTTCATTCAAAACAGTTTGGCTGTGTCCTGGTACTGAGATAGCTTTTCCCTGATTTTTGTGTCATACATGGAAAAGGCAAGGGCTGGGCTGATAACACGCTGCTGTTTTGTAGGTGTGCCCAGAACTTCCTTTAAATTCCTGCTGGCTAAAGGGTTCAAAGCCAGCTGGCTGGAACAAGGCTTCTTAACCCTGCCTTTAAACACCTAAATGCAAATGGCCTGACTTCTGAGAAATGATGGGGGCCCAAGGAAATTTCCTGTCTTTCTCTGGACAGAATTGGGGAATTCTCATTAAAAAGCTACAGCACTAATTCCCACATCTTCCAGCTGGCCAGCCCTGAGGGCTTGGCTAATTCCAAAGGACTGAGCTCTGTGACCTTTCTGTTGAGTACGATATTTATCATGTGTGAGCTGGAACGAAGAGCAAGAGGGCATCAGGACAAAATTCATGCCCTGAATCACAAACAGAATTGGAAAGACAGCACAGTTATAATAATTTTGTTTCTTGCTCTAACTCTCCTTGTGGGAAAGCATGGTTGATTATGGGTTTTTGGTGCTCCTTATTGCCATTATTTTACTCTACTCCTGCAAAAACTGCCACATTCATTCTTAGCACGGCTGTCTAAAGGAAGAAGGTCAGAGAGCCAATGTAAGACAAGGTAAATAATCTTTATTTGTCTGCAGGTGCTGGAGCACCTTCTGCAGGAATGTGCAGCTCTGAGCCAATGTTCCACCTGATGGCAATGGACTGGCTTCTCTCAGGGCTTTGTAAATGTTCCTCAAGACTGCACTCATGAAAATTAAGCTTCTGCAAGTACTTCTTGCTGTTAAAATCACATTCTGTTATCAGGAGCATTCCCAAATTAGGGTTTTGACTGAAATGTTCTGAATGGTTTGGCCATCTAAATCTATTCTTGGTTTCCAAGAATAGATTTATATGAAAAAAGATGAAGTTTGTTATGTTGAAGAGAGACAAAAAAAGTATCTACTGTAGACTTCAGTGGGAAGATTTTGATTTCTAGAAGAGTAACAAAATATTTCACATATTAAGAACTTACTTAAATCCATGTTTAAGTGAGGGATATCTCACTGTGATATGACACAAAGATCATCTCTTAACAGCACATTGTTGCCCTGTGATGCTTCATACAAACTTCCTTAAAGACTCACAATGATTTCACATGGTGTGCACATTTGCACCCTGGGCTTGGGCTGGCTTAAGTCCAGAAGAAACTCTGCTAATGCTTTAATTTCTCCCTGAAATTTGAAGCTGAAACAGCTTCAGTTCTTTCCCTCTGCAATGAGCAAGACACAGAAGCTGCATTTACTATGAAACTTGTCATATAGTGATTAGTCCAGAGCATCCTAGAATGGTTTGGTTTGGACGGGACCTTAAAGATCATCTCCTTCCAACTCCCTGCAATGGGCAGGAACACCTCCCACTGCATCAGGGTGCTCAGAGCCCCACCCAAGGGATTTCCAGGGATGGGGCATCCAGATCTTCTCTGGGCACCCTGTGCCAGTGCCTCACCACCCTCACAGGAAAGGATTTCCTCTAATACTTAATTTAAGCCTGGCCTCTTTCAGTTTAAAGCCATTGCCCCTTGTTCTAGCACCAGGTACCCTTGCAAAAAAGGCCCACAAAGCCCTGGAGGATGGGGAGGCAGCAAGGGCTGTGCTGTGCCTGCAGAGCTGTTAGCACTGCTGTGACAAGCAGGTCATACTTAGTTAAGCAACCTGTTCATTTTCATTCTGCCTGAACAAGAGGTCAAGAGAAGTTCAGTGTAATTAATAGAAGAGAGATACAGGGGATGCAAAAGTATGAGGCAGTGTTTATTTAAAGAGCTGTAAACTTGGTGAAAAAAAAAAAATCCTACCAGAGAGGGAGCTATTAGAATCAGCTTTCGTTAGGAATATTTCTGTAATAAAGAGTTGTGACTCCATAAAAGAGCGTAAAACTGTCTGAATAAAACCCAAGGAACAGATTTCTGAAGCCCAGGAGCCACAAGGGGCAGGAGCCTCAAGCTTTGTTCATAGCTCCCTTACCTGGAGCTCGTGCAAGTGTGGGAAGCTGCATTCCCACAGATGCCTCATTCATAATGATCCACTATTATCCTGTGGCTGAACTGGAAATTTAGGAGTCCCAGTGAGGAACTGCTGCTCCTGCAGGGATTGTGTTAGAAATGCTGGAGAGCTTTTACAGCTCATGGAACACCTCAGCGCACTGCCCTTCATCACTTTGTTCTGGCTGCAGCTGTACCCCATTGTAATAATGTTGATAACTGTAATGACATGGCTGATAATGGTCTGTGATGTGGGTTTGACTGATAATGGTCCTTGACATGGGTTTCCCAAGATTCCAATGGTTTTTGTACAGTGAGGCTGCCCTGGGCTGTTCCTCCCCTCCTCTCCTGGGAGCATCTGGCAGGAGCGGAATGAGAAGGGTCAGAGGCACAGAGCTCAGAGCAGCAGGGCTGGGCCAACACTGGAACCAAAATGGGCCAAAGTGGGGATGCACAGAGACTCAGGGATTGTGGGGTACTGTCAGTGCTTCCCCCTGGATCTCTCAAATAGGGCAGCAAGCATGCAAGAAAGGACAGCACCTAAAATATCTTTCCCACTTTAAAGCACCAGAAAATAAAAATAGCAATTTAAAAAATGCTGAACTGAAATTGTGATTGGAGTAATGTGATAAGTTTGCATGACAATGTTTTGGTAGCAGGGGGACTACAGAGGTGGCTGCTGAGAGGAGCTGCCGGAAGCTCACCCTGTGATGGAGCCAATGCCAAGTGTCTCAAGTAGTGAAGAACTGCAGCTCATGGAAAAGATCCATGTTGAAGAAATTTAGGGATGACTGTCTGCCATTGGAGGAATCCCATGCTGAAGAAGCTAAAGAGGTGAGAGCTTTCCCACAGGGAGGAAGGAGCAGAAGAGACAGCATGTGATGAACAATCGCCATTCCCTGTCCCCCTGTGTTGCTGTGGGGAGTGAAGTAGAGAAAATTGGGAGTGAAGTAGAGGCCAGGAGGAAGGCAGAGGTGGGAAGGAGGAGGTAATCATTTGTAAAAAGTTATTTGTATTACGTTATTACCAATCAGATGAGAGTAGGATAATAAGAAATAAAAATTAAAGCCACTCCTGTGGCTCTTCCACAACCAAAACCTTGCCATGCAAACATAACACAAGCAATCATATTTCAAATATAACACGGGTTTAAAAATGATCCACCATCATGCAAATGTGGACATCAAATCTTATCCATGGATCAAAGGTTCTTTCTAGTTAAATAATTTGTTCTGCCTTTGCTCCTTCGAAAATGCTTAGCACAAATTTTGTTTCTGTAAAAATAATAATTATAATCACCCAATCAAAGGTCACCCAAATATAGGAAGTAAGTTTTATCTGAAAAAGGACTTTTAAAGCTGTAGGTTTTGGCTCACTGTCAAGGAGCATTTTCTATTTCACATCATTATAGGAGCATTTGGATTTGCAAGGAAAGTACAGATTCTGAAATAAAACCCCTTCTCTCTAAATGCTTAGATTTCACACTTTGTTCTTTATCATTATTGCTCAGTGAGATAAATTTCTAGTTAAAGTTTACACAGCATTTTATAAACCTCATGAGATATTTTCTATGTCCCAAAGTTTCCTGATATAAGGAAAAAAGCCAAATCATGTAGTTCAGGGAACATAGGGACCTTGTCACCTGAAAACAGACCTGAAACCCACCTTGCTTAGAATCTGCCTCGGACACCAACACAGAAGCAGAGTTTCAGAGGGAAGCCACAGAGCCTGGCAGGATACAGGTGGATGTGCTTCCCCACACCAGCTTCTAATCACAGGTGGCTGCTTTAAGTTCTGGGTGAGGTTCTAAAATCCTTGAAGCTCAGGATGGAGGAGGTAGATGGAAGTGTAGGTTTGAAGAACACAGGAGTCCTGTGCAGGGGAAGAGGAGTCTTCCACCTGAAGAAGCTGGTGAGGAGGTGGATGAGGTGCAGACACCAAGATTTTCTGCTGGTTACACACGGACACTGCAGGAAAGACATGAATTTATCAGCTCAGGTAACACTGGGGTTCTTTTGTAAACCTTGATCAGACCTTGTGGTGTCCACTGCATGGTACATCCTCCATACAAGAATTCCAATAATTACTGGAAGTTTCCAACTTCCAGGACAATAATTTCCACCCAAATCATGAAACCAAATGGAAGTCTTGCACTTGGTGCTGCTCTCAGAATCACTTCAGCCTGAGCCTCAGCTGGGGAATGTAATTGCTGACGTGTTTGAAGCAATGAGAATGCTCATGTACTTTGGCAGATGAGACTGAGAGAGCTCCTCAGCACCAGCCAAAATTAAGTATCTGCATGAGCTCACCCTTGTGGCAGCAATTTCTTAAGCTTAACACCCAAATTTGTCTCAGACACAGATAATTACATATTTTTGCCTTGTGGAAATATTTACACAGGTTTACCATGGGGAACCATAGTATCCTGGGGTTTGTACGTCTTGTATACTCTTAAAAAGAAACAGAGTTTGACTTTGAAAACAACATTTCAGAATTTTCACATCAAATTCTCCTTGCTTTGAGATGCTGCATGAATGGTTGCCAGGTAGGAGTGCAAAGGCTTTAATACAGGTGTGTAAAGAGGAAATGTCAAGTAAACTCTTTTTTTGAGAAAACTATTTTCCTGTATTTTCTTTTTCTGCTGGTTTTTATCCTGGAAAGCAATGACAATGAAAGAAAGCTTTCCATATCTGACTTCACATTTCCATTTGTAGTTGCATGATCAGAGGAAGATAGAGCAGAAAAGTTTTAAACCAGAACCATATGGAGAATAGAATTTCTATACAAATGGACATTTTAATTCCTCAATATCTGCTCGAACATCAGAACGAAACAAGCTTGTGTTTTAAAATTTCAGAAGTTCTGCAAAAGGCTCATTCAAAAATTTTGGAAAGGATTTTTTTGTCATGATTTCTATGAAAATAAACCTACTCTTTGGAAGCGTCAATATTGCAAAATATTGATTAATGTGGAAGTACCTGATTTTCAAAGTCTCCACCAGAAAATACAAAATATTGTATTCCCTAGCAAGAACTCTGCTCCTCTGTTGATTCCTCTGCCTTTCTTCACCGTGTAATTCAAGGAATAAAGTTAATTGAAAATGAGTGGTCAGCCCCAGTTATTACCGTGCTTGGATCACACACCCAATCACTGCAGCTCCAGTGAGCAGAGGGCCTGGGGGATGTGCCCTTCTCAGGTGCTTCTGGACTCCACACACAGCTTCCATCCCACTGTGCTGATAGGATATCCTGGGTGACAAGTGTTTTAAATTTCAGCTCTTCTTTATCTTTTATTTTGCCTCCAATGAGTCGATGGGAGTTTTACAATGGATGTAAATGTGAGAACCTCCTGCTTAACCAGAATTATATTACAGCAGCTCATTATTTCTTTCATTCTAAAATATATCAAAGGACATTTCCCCCACAATTAGGATATTGTTGTGTGTTCCTCCAAACAGGCAGTAGCTTCTATGACTGTGTTTATTAACAGAATAATTGATTTTTATGTTGTTCTCAGCAGACTGTGCGGTTGCTCCTCTGTGGCATAAAGGACTTTATATTGGTCATTATATAAAACACTGGGTTTGTGCTTTCTCTAGGAGTCATAACTGTTGTGGAACATCTGAATCACTGTTGCAGAGGGTGTATCACTGGTGACAACTGGATGATTGATCCAAAACTAGTTCATTAAAAATTAATTTGATGTCTCTCGCAATGTTGGCTCCAGTGCTGTTGTCTCTGAAGTCCTGCTTCCTTTGAAGTTTTGTCACTGTCTTCTTCAATATCAAGATCAAAAACTTCTTCTGCTTAAGTGTTACCATTCAGAGCAGCTCTGTGTGTGACCTGTTTCCTTGATCAAGATTTTCTGGTGACCTATGCAGTCAATTTGTGTCTGTTGTGCTACTGAACATCCAGAGCTCAGCCACACAGACTGGAAGACTTTCATGGCTTTTGGAGGGATTTTTATTAGTTTTTTTTCTTTCCATTTTTAGACTTTTGCATTTTTTATTCTTTTTTCACATCCTGAAATGGTTAGAGAAGTTGGAGTTGTTAATCTGAATGCAGCTAGAATGGATTTTATGCTTTATTCTTATACTGTGCCATCATGACCTCCCAAGAAAATCTCCAAGTGTCTTGATTGCAGTTGACAAAATATACATCACTTTTATTTCTCCTTGGATTCCAAAAGCAATAAGAATTAGCAGTCTGATTTTCTTCATAGCCTTTTCTCCTTATCACAGAGATCAAGTTCACATTTATCAGACTCCCTCCAAGTCATCAGTGTTGCTCTGCTGTTTTGCAATTTCATCAATTTATGACAGAACACTTACATTAGTGTGATTGTTTCTTCAATTTTTCCCTTCTCTGAAATTATTCTTCTTTTGGATACTTAATATTATTACTGCTATTATTCTGCAGGTCTCTGCTCAATCTACCTTCTCTGATGAGGGGAGCTCATCACCAGTAGATGTGAAAAATACAAGAGACAGAGCTGTAGGTGGTAGTAGGAACAAGGAGAATAAATGTGCAACTCTGCAAGTTAGGCAAGTCTAGAAACTTACATTTTCTAATTTTTGTTGATGCAATTTTTTTTTAATTTTTGGGGTTTTTTTTGAAAAAAAAAAAAATCACACATCTAAGGAGTTTGAGGATGTGACTGTTGGAAAATTTCATCCTAGGTGCTTTGTCCAAGGTCTCATGTAAAGAGCTTGTGAAAATACTGGAACCAAATATCTGGAGACCTGATTAGTTGCAGGATTATGAGACTTTTGTTTATTCCCTCTCCTGTGGTCATTGCAGCATCACACACTCCCCTCAGTCACACTCAGCTAATGCAAAGGTTGTCATCTAATGTGCTGAGGATATTGCTTTGTCTCTCATATTTCAAACATCCCAAACTACAAAGCTAAACAAAAAAAGATGTCCTCAGCTCCTCATTTATCATTTCTGCTCTCACAAGAGCTGCTGCTGCAGAATTTGTTTCCAAAGTGAGTTGAGGGAAAAATCCCTCCTAATTGCTAAACTTTTCTGGTTTATCTCTTATTAGTTGCAATTAAACACATGAATTGCTTAGATGTCTGTTTTTCATGAATAATTGTAATGAAGTGTCTTTTTAAAACATTTCAAATTTAGTGACATTTTCCCCCTTTCAGGAATATTATGATGACAACATAGGAGGAACTTGCCAAAAATGCTTTCTGGGTGGGGTAATAAATTGATGTAGCAAACATCAGCTCAAGTGATATTGAAGGCAAAAAGCTCTGTGGAGATTTGCCATAGGTAGGTGTGTTCTCCTCCCTGTGGATGACTTGTTTCCACAGCTCTCATATTTCACTGCCAGCACATTATAACCTGAATCATTTTGAGACAGTAAAACCAACAGTCACACTCCAAATGCTTCACAAATTACTCAATCCATTTTGCCATTTCCTTGGAAAATCAGTTCCATGTCTCTATTTCAGCTCTGGTGAGCACAAAGACCACTGTTTGGAAAAGTGCTGGTGTGCCAGGATAATCTGTGGCCAAGTGGGATCAGCACCTATCAAAACCACAGTTTCTTTCCTGCCTTAAATTTTACCTATGAGCACACCTGGCAAGGAAATGTAGTTATTTCTTGGTCTTTGAGGCAAAAGATGTGATGAAAACAAAATTTGGTTACTAGTTTGCAGATCTATGTTAAACAGACACTGATAAATGCACCTTCAAGGTGGGTTTTTTTTGTTTTGGTTTTTTGTTTGGTTGGTTTTGTTTGTGGTTTTTGGTGTTTTTGTTATTATTTTTGTTGTTGTTGCTGTTTATAGTTTTGTTTTGTTTGGGTTTTTTTAATAGCAAGAAGTAATTTCCTCTGGGTTAGCACATGGTGATTCATGCCAGTTCCTGCAGCAATGGCACACAACAAATTACACAACTAGCACTTGACAATTGTCATCTGAAGAACCAGGTTACAGATTGCAAAATTTGCCAAGATAGTCTTGGCACAACTCTTTGCAAATATGCATAGTCATAATTATTTTAGCTTCCACCAGGCAATGAAATTATTTGTCATAGTTTTGAGGCAAATAAAGAAGCTAAAAGGAGTTTTTGAGAAATGCTCTTTGCATCTTTTGGGTCCTCTAAAAATGTTAGGCAAGGTGTCAAAGCTGTACACAACGCCTCAAGTATGAACTCATTCTCATTAGGTTTGGGCAGCTCCTGTGTTTTCACACTGGAAACCTTCTCTGTCCAAGTACAGATTCTGCCAGGAATTTCAGCTGAAGGAAGTAATTTGCTTTCCAACCAACTAAGCTCTCATCAGTTCCCTTTTTATTTAATCTGTACAAAGCAAGGAGTAAGACCCACACACCAGAGTGAAAATTCCAGCAAATAGCAACCAGTGACCCTCCTCTCCTTACCTTGAGGCGCAGCCAGAACTCAAGACAGTAAACTATGACCCTCAGTTACATTCCAGCCACAACAGTAACAATATTTGCATTGTGGATTTAGGGCTGAAAAAGTGAAATATTTGGGCAGAGGACCTAGAGTTTTCCATCAGGCTGTCTACACTTGTGTCCAGGAGAGGACAGCAGCTCCCAATGCTGCAGAACAAGGCTCTGTTGAATCTTACTGTTGATCTTCTTACAAGGCATGTAAGAAGATCATGGGCACAGGCAGAGATTTAACAGAGCAAAAAGTGGAGATGGGCCAGAAAAATAGAAATAGAAGATGAACCATCTTCAGGTGCACCCTCATGGCTCCATTGTCCTCCTGGCCATCCCCTCAGACACACAGTGGAGTCTGTCAGGATTGGCAGAACTCTTTCTCCAGCCCTTTCTTTGGTTGTGATGGAGTCTGTTTTTGTGGGCATCTATTTACACTGTAATCAAAACACTTGTTTTGAAATGTTTGGTTTCATTTGGGTGGGCTGTAAAAGCCTCCTGTTTTTCCTCTGCTTCTGAACGGAAAATGAGGCTTCAAAGTGACAAACTCAAGAGCTTCATTTTGGAACCTGTTAAAATGTTGCATTATGTTAGAAAGTATTTATTTGTGAAACTTGAAAAAAAAACTCCACTATTTCTAAAATCCTTCAATTTTTTCCAGCAGAAACAAAAAACCTCCAACCCAAAAGTAAACCCCCAAATTAAAAACAATCCTGTTCTGGAAATTAGATATCAATCTACTGGAAGTTTCACTTGCATAAAGCTGCACACTTAATTCCCACTGAAACTCCATTCTTCATTCAATTTGGTGGTTAAGAGGAAAAATAAAATATTCCTCTCCTTGTTTAAGGAGACAAGCAGAAGGGAATAACAGCAGTGTTACTTGCAGGCTGGGCCAGGGACTTAGGAAGTGCCAACACTACCAGTCCTTTTTCCATTTCTCATGGGACTCTGCTAATGGGATTTTAGCCAGTGGGTTAAGGGTGCCAGAGATGTCTTTGAAATAAAAGCAGCCTGATTCAAAAATACCCAGTGCCTGCCTTTTACTGACTGCAGAGGAACTTCACTAAACTGAAAGAACAAACATATTAGTGTAGGTGTTTAGCCAGCTGACACTCAGGTTACTTTATCTACGAGGCACAATTTCTGGTGCTAATACACAGTATTTCCCCTATAAACAGTGATGCAAGTGTATTTTGGAAAAGTGTGCAGTCTCTCACAAAATAATATGATATTTGAACATGTGCTAAAAATAATTTACTGTGTGTGTACAGACCCTGTTGGATTCAGTACTATCCAAGCAAATTCTTGTAGACACTTGACACTGAGGCAGTTGTGTTATAATGTTCTTTTTACAGCCAGATTTAACAGTTATCTCTTGTTTTCCTTAATTTGTATTAGTTAATTGCTTTTCAAACCAAAATTAATTGAGGCAGAGCTCCTGTGAGACTCTGGGAGTGTGCTGGGAGCATGTTGTGCTACATCTGCTCACTTCACTTTGAATTGCATCAGATTTTGGAGTGTAACTGACTGTTAATGGGTGCTGTCACACACACTTTGATGCAACCAACTCTCTCCATTCTGAATTTTCAGCCCTAAACTTGACCCCACTGGACCCAGAGAAGAGTTTTAGCTCCTTATAAGGGGCTTTTTTAAACCTACACCAATGCATTTTGAGTTCTCTCAGACCACACAATTGCATAGATGTCACTGGACAAGAATTCATTGTCAGCATCACAGTCCCAAAGATGCCAAAGTCAATGGTTTATTAATCCATTTGTTTGCAACTGCAGATCCCTGACTGCTAGTAAAAGACCCAGTTTGCATCCCTGAATTCAAAGACTAGACTGAATTAGTATCACTAATAAACAGCATAATCATGTGTGTGATCATAATGTGTAGGAATAGCCCAAAGACTTAATGAGACACAAGAGGCTTTAGAAGAAATCTCAGTGAAGGGAAAGGGTTAGAACAGTGAGTGTGGCATAAAACAGAGGGAGAAACAGGAAAAAATGGGCACATAGGGCTGGAGTGAAGACACAAGTGACATGAGGTGAAGTTCAGTCTGTTCCACAGGAAAAGAGAGAAAGCAGATGGTTCACAGCTACTGCAACTGTTCCTGCGAGCCGGAATCACGTCGGCAAATTTGCCTCCAGGATCTGGGGTGAGGAGTGATGGAATGAGGGGGAAAGGAATGGATCACAGGATTTTTTAGTTCCCCAGGTAGGGAAAGGTCTCCTCTGCCTTCATGGCTGTTAGTCCTAGTAGGGCTGCAATGACCCTGCACCCCTTTGCAGTGCCCTGGGAAATCTCTGCTCTCTGAAGGCGTGCATGGATACAAGAGAATACCAACTGAAAACTGAAACCCTAAATTTCATTTAAAAAGTGAATTATCTACTTTAGGGAAACGAAGGCTATCCTATATCAATCCATTCTGGAGCACATTGACCTAGATGTGTAGATCTCCAGGGTGAGATATTTGGTTTCAGCAGAGAGATGTTCATTCACTCTGATTCCTGCTAGAGATTTGCTAAGTATTAAACTTGCCTCTCATACTTATGCAGTGAACCAAATTCTTGCCTTCAGCAACATTAATTTCATATTGGAGTAAGCCCGTGGAGTTGCTCAGAACTCCAGCTAATGGAAATGAGAGCCACTTCTAATCTAGAATCTCATGTGGAACCCAGCCATATAAATTGAGACATTATTTAAAAATATTTCATAGTCAATACTGTGACTTCAAAGCTTAATGTGATCTCAAGTCTCCTGGCATGCATACATGACATTTATTAGTAGAGGTGCTGAAGGACTGGCATCCAGTTGATGTCATCAGACAAATTACTTCTCCATTACCTATTGATTACTGTTCTGCCCAGCAAAAAGTACATGCTTACTTCTCATACCAATGGGGAAGAGAAAAATTCAGTAGCTGACCACTTTAGGTAATTATCCAGTTCTTGAAAAGCTTTACTATGGACAAATAGAAGCTGTGGCTTTTCCAGCACCCAGGAATCTGTTTTCTCAGCAGAATAATCCAAGAGAACATTTTGCTTTTGGTTTCTTCACATTTCTCTGATTCTTTTCCACTGATAGGTTTAATTAATGCTCCAGTCCTTATTTTCTACAAGTGGGATACAGTGAGTAAAAGATGACTTTACTATATTTGATCCACAAAATAAGAGAGAATCATTAGAAGGGCTTACAAAAAGGTTTGAATCCAACAGGTTTCCACACAAAAGAAATCCCAGTTATTTAAATAGAAATGTATGTAAGAATGTGTCAGTTTTCACAAAATAGGATGAGAGAAAATCCAAATGATTTTTTTCTCATTTTATTTTGATAGGAAAAATTGCTTTCTTCTGACTCTATTTTCCAGACTCATTTTGTCTAGACTGCTCCATCCCATGCCAATATGTATTTTTACAGTATTGCAAAGACATCACATAAATTGATATATTATTTCCTTATCTCTGCAAAACATTTTGGCACTGCTGAAATGAACTCTTCTGTAGTCTCAAAATCAAACAATTAATTCCTATGTATGAAAAGACTTCTGGTTTAATTTTTTTCCCCCCTCTTTTCATGAAACTACATAATACAACCACAGATGTTAAGATGAGTTCTGGTGACAGAATAGTAAGATCTATTTCCTAGTCATAGTTGAGATTATGGTTAGAATTTCCAGATTGGTTTGTGTTCTCAAAGTGCTGATTCTTTCACGTGGAGAAAACAACCCCACAACTCTCCTTCCTGTGAAATAAACCTGATGTTGCTGCATCTCTGCAGAGGTGTGTGGAGGTGACTGTTTATAGACTTTCTAATAGCATTTGAGATGGGATAGACACAGCACTGAGATTGGAGAGCTAAAGGGGAATTCATCAAGATGGGAATGTGATGGATAAGTTTTCAGAGTGACGCCCATGGAAGGAGGGATGGAAAATGGCCAAGTGCTCTTAGAATGGTGATGAAGGAAATGTTTCTCAACTAGCACCAAGCAAAAAAGGGGATTTGTCTCATGCAGGTCTCCTCTCACTCCTAAAGAATCAAGAAAACTCTCCAGGCAATTGTGACTAAGCTCAGACATTCCAATCCTGCTGTGAACCGCAAGGAGAGTGATTTGGGATGAGCACTTGCACTGGGATGGGAAAACTGAAATTCATGAGAAATGTGAGCACACATAGCCTTTTAGTGACACATTTCATCTCAGGAGACCATAATTATTCGCATTTTGGTCCTTCCAAATATCTCTTTAAGAGTAAGGATGTGAAGAGTCGTTGCTTTTGGAGCCAAGGAAGATCTCCCCAAGAGAAGACAGAAACTCCTCCATATTTCAGCAGTGCTGCCACCACCCCAGGAGTGCTCTACAGCTCTGTGCAAGAGCAGGCAAGCTATTAAGATCTCTAAAAATTGCATGGAAAAGATTTTGACAAACCCTGCCCTGGTTTACATCCCTCACAACTTCAAAGTTTCAGCCAGCTTGCACAGAGAGTAAATCAGAAGAGGGTTTGTCTCGCTGGCTGTTTGATCTGTCTGTAGTTGTTTAGCAGCTCTCTAGATTGGCCAGGGAACTTCAGGAGCCCCTGTGACTTCTTGCAGAACATGAGGTAATTAATAAAAAGTCTTTCTTTAATCTACATTCTCAAGGGCAAAATGGTCACCTACTGGAAAAATGGTGAGTGAGATGGATTTCATCAGTAAACAAAAAAAAAAATCAAAACAACAACAACAAAAAAAGAGGTTTTGTTTTTTAGATTTCTTGTAATTACAACTGGGAGAAGGTTAAAACCTTGCACTACGACATATCAAATAAATAAATAAATGAATAGATAGAAATATTAAAAGCTCAACGAACTCAAATCTATTGTTAACATTTACTCCATTGAGAGAATCTCAGTGTCTCTGTTTGTCCTACAGCATCCTCCTTTCTCAGAAAACAGTGAATCCATGTCCAACTCCTGTTTTGGTGTTTCCCAAAGCAAAGAGAAGAAACACCTCACCAGCCTGCAGGGAGAACCTTGGTTATTTTGTAGTCTCTGCTATGAAATCTTCACATGGATGTCTGAATGCTGTCATTATTTGTCAGGATTGTGAATGGGAAAACGGGAACACCCATAAAAATCTGAGTGAACCTTGAATAGGAGCCAACATGGAGAGCTGGAATTCATTCCTAGTGGACAGCAGTGGTTTCTGTGGGGGGAGAGGGTGAAGGGGCAATTGCAGAGCTACAAAAGGTGTGTGTTTGACAGGGTTGTACTTTCTACATTTGTGAGTAGGATCAGGGTGTTCTTGCTCTGCTTCCTCCAACCCTTTTGAATAGGGTGACTTTTCCTCAGCTAAAAGCACTCAAGTCCTGGCCCTTTTTCATTTGCACAGTGAGCCCTAAATGCCCCTACTGCATCCATGTACAATTGTCAGTAATAAGGAATAATATATGTACTTGTTATCTGTGCTCAGGAGTTACTCATATCTCCCAGTGCCGAGTGAGGCAGCACTCAGGCCATCTTTCAGAAGATAAATAAATGAACAGACATTAGCTTTTTATTACTTCTGTGATATATGTAAGTGCTTTGGGTAAGTGTCTGCTTCAGTTTTAACAGCTGAAAGTTAAGCAACCTTAAAAGAGAGTGCAGTTTGTGTTCACTGAGGTAAAAAGGATAACTTTTCTGGCATGATGGAGGTTTTTGAATGTTATTACATGCCCTGTGAGCAAGTGGGGTTTTAAGATTACAGTTCCAGAACTGAAACCTATTGAGTGATACATCAGGGACTTGAGAATGAAACATAAGCCATGGGTAGGTCTGTTATCAAGCATGAGGCATGTATGGCATATAATCAGTGTCCAAAACTGGGAGGGAGCATAGCTTGGGTGCTGAACAGTATTCCACACCATGGAATGCATGTCCAGGATATGAACTGGGGAAATTCCCTGGAAGCAAAACCCTGATGTGGGTTCAGGAAGGGGGATCTGGCATCAGTCAGTAAATGGTGAGCAGTTCTATATTTGCATCACTTTTTTTTTTTTTTGTAGGTTGTTCGTTTTCCCTTTTTATTAACATCATTACTACTATTATTATTTGCCATTGTTTTTGTGCTTTACTTTGTTTTCTATTACTAAACTGTTCTTGTGTCAACCTACAAGTTGTACTTTTGATTCTCCTCTGCATTCCACAGAGGTAGGGAGGGGAGGAGGGTTGAGTGAGTGCCTTCATGGTGCTTAATTTCTCTAATTCCTGCTGGGTTTGAGCCATGGTGCTGGTCCATGACTTCCCAGTGCCGTTGGCTTTGTCAGTGTGATGACACCCACAGGCTGATGGTTCCCAGTTTTTCCTCTTTGGATAGGGTACATTGCACAGACACTCCTGCTCTTGTTAAACAGCACTTTCTGCAGATGGCTTCCTTGGATTAACATCATGCCTTTGTTCAGCTGTCAAAAATAATTCATGCAACAGTGCGAAACATATTTGAGGCAAATAATAGCACAATAAAGAATATCAACCATGTAGCAGAGCAATGCAGATGAAACAAATAGGGAAGGAGATGAAAGAATTAATAACTACAATTGCTGGAAACAGATTCTCTTTTTAAAGGTAAACACAGAGTGATAAACATCAGCCTAAAAAGCAAAAGCGTGTGCAGCCTGGAAACAAGGTGCAGACAAGCAGAACACAGTCTCCCCTTAAAGCAGCAGAAAAATAATCAGAAAATTTCTGGCGAGAGAAACTAAGTCATCTCTAAAGACTGCCAAAAAATAATGCATAATTCATTTGACTGCCTGCTTTGCTCTTTGCATACCCAGAGTTTTTGGATTTTTTAGAGATGGATCTGGCAAAGCCAAAGGGGTGAAGCCCTGAACAGGAATCCAACACATATTTTGCTTCTCTTACATCCTTCCCTGCCCTACATAGGCTTATGTGATTTCATCCCCTTATAAATGATCCCATTATCATCACTGTAACACCTGAAAGCTGACCTCAAATGAACTGATTTGCATAATGTTACATCTGAGCTTATTTATTCGGAACAGCACTGCAAGCTTTGTTGACTCTTTGGGGGATTTTTTTCTAGTTTGTTTACTTTATTTTTTAACATAAATATAAAATATATAGAATGTTCACTTTGCAAAAGAGCAAAGCTGAAGATTTGTGAAACTCCATGAAAAAGAATTTCAGAAGGTGAAGACCTGACTTAAGCACATTTTTGCAAGTCTTTAAATCTCTCATTGTTTAAATCATCACTTAAGTTTGTGCACAATGCAAAGGATGTTTTTCCAGATCATTGACCACAAGGCCTAGTAAGTGTGTTTGCCTAGGAATTTTTCCAGCTGGTACAAGAGTACATTTATTGTGCAAGGTTTCTACTTAAAATAATATCCATTATTTTTCTGAATAAGAAGTTAATACAAGTCAGGAGGACGAGTAAAGGTGGAAACATCAGAATTCACACAAGGGAGGGATCTCCCAGCCCTTGTGCACATCCATCAGGGAAAGAGGGGAGATAGCTCAGGCCCTGCTTCATGACTTTCTGGCAATCAGTAGCTTCCCTAGCCTTTGCCAGTCACATTGGTGTGGTGGTGGTGAGAGCCAATCCCAACATGTTGGTAAAAAACAAATACTATTTTCCATAAAAGTTTAAGTTGCATGAAAGATTCTCTAAAGGAGGTGGTCCATTTTGCTTACAGAGGATTTTTAAATCATTTTATTTTAAATGAGTGGAAGTGGTTTTGATCCAAGAACTCACTTAGAAAAACAAAACAAAGCAAAATCCCTTTTTTGTTTTTTTGTCATGTCCATGGACATCATGTTTATGCCATATTAACCCCTTGATTTGGGACTCCTCCTGGTTATCTCAGGGAACAGGAAAGATTAATTTTTCCTATTTTTAAGCCAAAATTGGGCTGCTAGGAGGCAACAATGGAGAATTGTTAATTTTAGACCTGTCATAAGGAAGATGTACTGGCTGTTCCTAGTAGCATCAGCCTTTTTAGCCCCTATTATTGTGATTTTTCTGCGTTGAAGTTCCAGAAGGGAATTTTTGTTTTAGTTTTTTTTGTGTAAGAGTAGAAAACTGGATCAGTTTTCTCTGTAGCATGCAGTGCATTTCCTTTCCCATGGAACAGGACAAAGTGTATAGCAAAGGAGAAAAGGCACTTCACAAATCCTCTGCTAGAGGAGACATCTAAAGCAGGGAGGCAGCAGCCACATTCCTCTGCACATTTCTGATGTGGGACATCACTTGTGTGGGTTTGGGTTTCCCCCTCTGTGGCCTTGGTCAGCATAAGATGGGAGGAAGGTCTGCAGGGGGAGGACAGATGTTCTCTGAGCCAGCTAAACAAAAAAATCAGAGTATGTCATATAGAAAAAGTGGTTTGCCTCTTTTTGTCCCCCACGTGTTGTCTTTTGTAAAATTGGACCTGAATCCACAGATTTGGGTGGGAAAGGGAAGTGTTGTCCAGTAGTTCACTTGTGTCCTCCTGACTCACAGAGCTGCTCAGAAACAAGAAGTTCTGGCTCTTTTTAGAAGCAGGTGAAAATAATTTTCCACTAAATCTTGTCTTTCTCATTTAAAATAATTACACATATTTTGTCTAAGACAATACACAGGTTAGGTATTAAAAAGCATTTTTGCCTGTTGGTATTGAATAGGTTTTGTAAAGTACCTTCATGGCTATTTGTCTTTCATCTCAATGCATGCCAGGTGATTTAGAAAATTCTGATAACTGCCTTCTCTTATCTTTCTATAAATATCTTAAAAATCTTTGACCTGCATGACCCAGATAAAAGCAGATAGATAACACAGTAGCAATATGTATGCTTTGTGGATGGTAAATGATCCACATGGATTGTCTGGCTCCTCTCCACACCAGAGTGTCTCCTTCCATTGTGGCTCTGAGAAGGACACGACTTTCTAAAGTTAATTCAAGTTATAGGCATGGGTAAGGAAGTGGAACTGCTCAAAGGGAGAGGACAGACTTGTCTGACAAGCAGGAGGAGCCTCCCAACACTGCAGAGGTAACTTTGGGAAATTATCACACAGGGAACTGTTCTTGACATCTTCTGGGTTCACTTTTCTGGAACAGAAAACACTAGGAGTGGCTACATTTATCCACATATCCTGTTCTTGTCTTGGACACAGCTAAAATTCAGGCCAGATTTATTTGCATATGGATTTGCCAAGGTGTCAAACAGTTCCTAACACATCATTTGAGAATGCTCAGATTATCTAGAGGTTGTCACCATGATGGGATCACATCCTGCTGCAGAGGGAAAGACTTTCCATGTCTGATTCCGTTCTACTTTTTGAGACTATATTAGAAAATAAAAGTTTGGGAGTTCTTGGACTTTGGGGAATTGTGGAATTTGAGAACTCAGATTACAAATTCCTCCTTGAATTCTTTATGCCTGCTTTCCTTTGCTACTGGAGGTTTTTATCAAGAGCGATAGAAAATATCCTTTGCTCTATCAAAAAATAGGAAATATCCTGTGGAGGACTGAAAGGGAAGTTACATTAAGAAAACTTTTTTGAGAGGCATCTCCCGTGAAGACACTTTATTTAATGTTGTTTGAAAAAAAAAAATTCCACTTCTCTCAAACTCTTGTTCCTTTTTCCCAAAAAATCACACTTGGGCACTGCCAACTAAGTCAAAAGGTTGCTGTCAGGGGTTATTAACATTTACATGCCCTTGAATGTTTCAGGGAGCGTTTCCTTGATATTGTGGTGTTTTTTTTATTCTTTGATGTCCTACCTTGTAAAATTGGTGAGAGCTTCCTAGAAGAGGGTAAGTGCTTTGCTTTCTTTTTAATTCCTGTCTTCTGTTGGCATCAGAAGCCATATTGTTGCAAGCTGAATGCCTCAGTACAGAAGTGGGGATGTTTTGCTTCTTCACACTCTTTTTATTCTCCTACACTGCCAGCTCATGAGTTGGTCTTTGATAATAGTTCCCTTCAGCACAACTTTTTACAGATCCTCTTGAGGCTAAAACTTCTCAAAGAATCTCACTAAACTTTCACTGAACATGCACCAAACTGTACTTCAATATAAAAGTGTTCCTACCATCCTAGCTGTTTTGGAGAGAAAAACTGAAAAAGAGAATGAGGAAAACAGAATAAGGAAAATGAAAGGGAAAAAAAAAGGGAGAAAAAGATTGTTCAAAACTCCTGACAAATCTTTCAGAGATCTGACTTTCTGTCCTTGGACACTCTTATGTCCAAATAATGAGTACTAAATGTGACTTGTACATGTCAGTAAGGGAACAGTGAAGCAAAATAGAGGTAAATGAGGGAATTAAAGAGGCTGAATGGAAAAATGTTTCATAGGTATGGCTCAGGATGTCAAAAGTGTTCTATAAATCTTTATGAGATGGGTAATAGGAAAATAGGACAGATTCAACAGGTAAAGATGTGCTCCACAAGCCAGTTATAACCCCAGCTATCAGACACCTGGCCCTCCCCACCAGATTATCCCCACAGGGATCTGTTTGCATTAATAACCCTCAGTAGATTCTCTGCTGGGGTACAGTGGCTGAAGCAGACATTGGGTAACTCTCCTGCTTTGGGCCCAGAGTAATTCAAGTAGGGTTGCACCATTCTCCTGGAGCAGAAGGAAATGGGTCCAAGAGACTGTAGGGCATTAGGAACACCTCTCAGCAAATTAATTACTACTTGGAATTCTGTATACAGCCCTACAAAGTAGAGATTTTCATAGGCTGGAAGGGTTGGTATAAATGCCATCAGAGGAGCATCTTCCTGTTTCACAGAGACAAAAATCAGTTCTGCATGCAATTTCATGGATGAGTCTGCGTTGGCTTGTGATAGAGTGGGAGAGTGCAGCAGGACTTTTATTTTGGTTCTGTAATAAAATATCTACAATAAACTCTTATGTAATTATCCCCGTTTCCATCAGAAATGTTCAACATACCTGACTTCAAAAGATAAGATTCTTTATCAGGTAGACTAGGTCAGTTATGTCTTGTCAGTAAATATTGCATCTAATATCACATCTATTTTTACTGAAGATGAAATGATTATTTTAATGAATTATCAGTTGTTAATTTTCACCTGAATGTGTCACATTAAAATAAAACATTCAGCATCCTAACAAAGACGTGAAGAAACACAATTTCACCTGCAAAAATCAGAATAACAGAACAGGGCCAGGCACTTGCTGATCAGCTCACAGGCAATGTCACAGCAAAGGGCCACATCCTATCCCTGGCCACATCCTGCCCTTGGTGCCACCAGTCAGACTATGACAAGAGCTCTGTCTATGAACTTTTCCATTATGTTCTGGTTATAAAGTGGGACAGTGAATATGATAATATGGGAAGTATTACCGTGCGTTGAGTACTGGAAACCAGTTTATGGAACTGAATGAATTGATGACAAATGAGGATGGCAAAGGTAAATGTGGTTTCTCAACTGGCTTAAACAAAGGCTGCCATGGAGAGGGAGTGTCCCTTCCCTTTCTGCTGCCCTTACCTGCATGGTTCTTTGTCACTGTGATATTTTATGAAAAATCCCCTTGCCAGGATTTCTTCTCCTGGGAAGCTGGGAAGCTTCAGCTTCTCCCTGTTTTGCTGCTTTGGAATGTGATTTGGAGAATTGTTTACCCTGCATGTGAATTGTTTTTAATTAATGAGCAATCCCAGTCCAGCTGTATTGGGACTCTGGTCAGTCACGGGTTTTTATTATTCATTCCTTTCTAGCCTTCTGTCTGTATCCTTTCTATATCATTTAGTATAGTTTTAGTATAGAATTTTCTTTTAATATAATATAATATCATAAAATAATAAATCAGCCTTCTGAGAACTTGGGGTCAAATTCTCATCTCTCACCTCGTCCTGGGGACCTCATAATACCACAGTTCTTCTCCTCCTCTTCATGGTTCCATAATTTCATTGAGTGAATGAAATTTTCAACCAGCTCAGTGGAGATGGCTTGTGACACTTAATTTGACATTATCAACCCAGCAGAACCAAGGCACATCTTCCAGGTCCACAACATACCTTCATTACATCATGGTGAAGGACCACGAGAAGAGGCAGATACTCACTGGACTCTTCTGCCTCAGAGAAACATAGATCTGTGTGCCAGAAGGGGTTACAACATGCTGTGGTAGATCCCTGTGGTGTTTGTGAGGGTCCCCAGGACAAGGTGAGAGATGAGAATCTGACTCCAAGTTCTCAGAAGGCTGATTTATTATTTTATATATTATATTGTATTAAAGAATGCTATACTAAAACTAATCTAAAAAAAGAGAAAGGAGACATCAGAAGGCTTAATAAGAATGAATCATAAAAACTCATGACAGAGTCCGAGAATCTGACACAGCTGGCTGTGATTGGCCATTCAAGAAAAAACAATTCACACGGAACCAATCAAACATTCACCTGTTGGTAAACAATGTCCAAGCCACATTCCCAAGCAGCAAACACAGGAGCAGCAATCAGATAATTATTGTTTTCATTCTTCTCTGAGGCTTCTCAGTTTCCCAGGGGAAAATCCTGGGCAAAGAGAATTTTTCAGAAAATATCATGGTGACAGATCTGGACATCAGGGCTACAGAACCATGGTGGGATGGGTGCTCAAGGCCTTTACCCCTCAGGCAGATGGAGAGGAAAGGAATGCCTGGGTTTGTAAAATGTGATACACAAACTCTGCGGCAGAGCTGGAGATAATTCTCTTCAATACCAGTCAATAGTATCAGTCCCATGGTCTCAAGATGTCTTTAGCTATTTCCACTGAACTGAACTCTGTCTGAAACAGGCAGGATTGATATGGCTGTGATGACTTCTATGCCAGTGAGGCAGCTTGGCCAGAGATCAAACTAGCCAACATAAAATCACTGTTGGTAAGTGATGGTTTCCAGAAGCCAATGTCTTTTAACATTCCTACCACAAGAGTGATACTGGGATGTGCTTTCTAGTTTCTAATTGGGTGAAACTCATCCTTATTTTACATTATTTTGAAGTTTAATATAGTTTGTCTTCTTTTTTAGGTCACAGGACCCACAAATCAATATGTATTGAGTTGAAGAACCACAGTGAGATAGTTAATTCTCATCCACCATGCTTTGAGCACCACCTGCATTGACTAGAGAAGGCAGAACTGCCTCCTTACGCTGAAAGGCAAGGAAAAAACTCACTAATGACATTGCCAAGTACTAACCCTAAGTTTTTCAAGTCGGAATTTTTGCTGAATTAAACCAGCAGTTCTTCCACACTGAATAATGACTTTGCCAAGCAAGCTCATAGGTATGCATTTGAAGTTTCTATCTGCACTGTATGTTTTAGACTCTATGGCCAATTTCAAACACGTTAAAGGTAAAAATGCCACAATCTGACTTAAAATGACACCCAAGTTCTTTCTCTGATGTATAAACCACATTTTTTTTGCATTTCAGTAAGAAGCCTCTATATAAAACCTGGTGCCGCTGGTGAAATTAAATTTACTGCAGGGTATTTGGCAAATAGACAACACCATTATCCCATCTTTCCAGCTTATTTTTACATATAGACTTTAGCAGCTCGTGGCAAGTGGTTATCCTACCTGTAAGAGTAGCTGTATGAAACACTAGCTGTCAATGCCATTTTTTTTCACAAAGCTCAGAATATTTAGAATATTTCTTCAGACTCTCTCTGTGATCATGCACAGCTCCTCTCTACCTCTTATTGAGTGTAAACACATTAATGGCTTTATGATTAATGAGAAAAGCCTGGAAATGTCATTATTCACAACTTAGAGCTCAGAAGATAAACAGTAATAATCCCAAAGCAATTGGCTTAAAATTAGTAGAGTTATATGTAAATAATTACAAGTTGAAAACAAAAAAAACCCCACAAACAAAAGCGAATTTCATACTGGCAGTTATAAATTGCCTGGAAAGGCAATTTTATGGTTCACTAAGAGAGTGGGGGAATGTGTTTTTCTCAGGCCCACCACGGCAGGATCCTGAACCCAGGTGATGATTTCTTAACATTGCTACAACACACGTAGATAATAAATTTTTCTAAGAGCTGTGTTCAGAGCCTCAGTATTGTTTAGTAATGCTGAACAGCAGATGATGCCTCAGGGAGCTTTCAGTCTCTTGGGGATTTAATGGAATATTACCCAAAGCCCTGTGAAATTATTTATTTGAGGATACCTACCAGGCAGTGAGAGAGTAGAAATAAATCATGTCCAGCCCTGGTGTGACATCCTGTGACATCCAGGCAGAGCAGTGCCAAGGTGTGGCTTGTTTAGCAGTGAAGGCACCCAAACCATGGCATGGTCATTCCTGACCTGGGATGGGTCCAGGGTTTGCTTTTCCTGCCTTTGGAACCTGCTCCCATGACCAGCACTGATGGAGACACCTGACAAAAGAACTGTGTGGGCTTTTGTTTCAGCTATCTCAGAGCTCCATTCCTTCATTAATTCTTTACAATCTTTTTGATCCAAATTTTCTGTGTTCAGTTTTGCATTAAGTAGTTCTGCTCTTTCAGAAAACAGAGATGAGGAATTAGCTCAGCCAGTTTCTGTGAGAGATCTCAATATTTTAAAGTTACTGCCTTTGCAATCTGATTTTTATTATTGTTCTTTTTTATTTGTTTGTTTGGTTGTTTTTTTATTTTTTGGGGTTTTTTTTGTTTTGTTTTTACAGTCTAAAACCAGGCAAATGCCATGCCGATGCAAATAGAAATGAATGTTCCTTACATTTTCCACTTTTCCAGATTTGCTAAGTACACAATGGTGGGGTATTTCCCACTTCTCTTTTAGGTTTATAAACAAAAAAGCAGTGAAAATCATGTTCCTGTGACATGAGACATTGTAATATTCCCAGGAAACAGCATTTGTGATGGAGTCAAACAAAAACTATTTCTAATTCTTTCTTTCCTCATGAGAGTGCTTAGTCAGGTAAGAATGTAATCTTGGTGCTAATTTTTCCAGTATACCCATATGTCACTATGCTTCTGTCTTTCTGCATTTTTATAGTAATTCCAAATTAATTTTGTGTGTTTCACATATGACTATAGAACAGTTTTCTGGAAAAAAATCCTTTCTCCCTCATATCAAACTCTCTGAAGAAGAAGATGCTACACTCACATCTATTCAACCACCTCCCTAGACAGAGAAGCAGCAAATAAAGTCTTTCTAACTCTCTAAATAAATGTCTTTAGGCAGAAAATTATAAACAACTTGTTGATATTGGTAGTTAGTCTGCAGTGACAGCATTAGCACCATGTGGCTATGGCCATGTATTCTATTCTATTTTATTTACTTTTTGTGCAGCAAACAAAAGGTGTGCAAAGACCTCTAACAGCTTTACCTCTCATTAAATGTTCTTAATACACTACTTTATGTGGACTGTCAATATCTAAAGACATCTTTTCAAATAGAAGTTTCTGAGTTGATCAAGGTTGTTCTAAATGTTTGCTCCCTTCCCTTGGATCTGGTACCTCACTTAACACCCAGGTTTATTTGTTTGTTTGTTTGTGTTTGCCAGTTTGCAGGGTTTTTTTTTGGGTTTTTTTTGTTTCTCTTTCTGTTTTTGTTTTTCTGGGATTTTTAAGCTACAGTTAAATAAAATTTAAAAGGGCCAACGAAATCAAAGATGTAATGTTTTGTACATGTGTCTTTTCCTGAATGTATTTGCCTCCCTCTCATAATCTTTTTATAATTTTGTAATTAAATCCACAAAATCTGAAGGTCTGTCTAGCATTTCTCCTACTTTCTACAGAAAATTGTTCTCTGTAATGCATCTGTTTCTTGTTTTGGTTGCAGAGAAGATTGTGTATTTTCCTTAAAAAAGTGTTGAAGACCCTTGCAGTGCTTTTTATCACTCTGCTTCTACAAATTTTTGACAGGAATGAAGTCTTTGCTAATGGCTCTCTTCTATTCTGCACTGTTCTCTTTGGTGTCAAATATGACTATCCTCTTTAGGGACACTTAAAAAGGGATGGCCCACTCATTGTCCTAGTTCATAAAGAGCAACTGAAGTGGAAGAAAAATTATCATTAAAGAATTTTCCTGGAGATCTTCCAGGGAAAGCTTCAAGACTGAGCAAATGAGAAAGGCAATCTCCATCAGTCACACCTGGTTGTTCAGAGAATTAAACTTGTTATAGAAATCATAACAAATGCATTTTCTGTCATTGGGAGGTTTGCTGGCAAGACTAGAGCTGGAGGAAGAACTTTGGGCTGTGCCAAAATTATTTTACTTAGTGATGTTACAGTTCATACTTGCTGCAGCTTATTTTGAACTGCCATTCCTGTTTCCTTTCTGGTGCTGGCACCCACAGAAACAGGGAATGCTGTTTCCAAGGTCCAGGCTGATCCAAGCCCAGCCAGCAGTTCAGGTTATGGCACTGATCAACTAAATAATGCAAACCAAGACCTGTATAAAGGGGGAAAAAAGCCATTTAGAGACAGTCTTGTCACACTGTGGAGAAGAGAGGGGCAGGTTGTGCAAGGGGCTATAAACAGAGGCAGAAAGGCAGATTTGTACCTGAATAGCACACAATGATTGCAACCTCTAGTGCTGCTGTAATACAGCTGAACCACAAAAGGATCTGAGCATAGCTAATTTTAACCTTCATGGTTGTTATACCTGGTTTGATAAACAGCCATAGCCAAAGACAGGGAGCAGCTTTGTATTCCTGTGTCTTGAGTCTGGATAAATCCTGCTGCATTTTGCATCCAAATACAGTTCAACTACTGCAGCTGCATTCTGGGATCAGCTGGCAGAGCTATGGGGCACCACAAGGTCCCAGTGACCCGGGACTGGAGAGATCCAGGGACAGGTTCACACTGTGGCCTGAGATAACCAGAGTTTCTTCTGATAAAGCCCTGCCTCTGGATGTCAGGGATGACAGAGGAAGCCAAAAGAAGGGAGATTGACAATTGTTAGAACTTCTGATCTTGCTGCCACTTCTACAGGCAAATCATCCAAACTCCAAATGGATGAAATTCAAACCAGAGATTGAATTTTTTCTCTCTCTTTCTCTCCCTTTTTTTTTTCTTAAACTTTTTTTGGTGTTTTCCACCAGTCTCTGCAATACTGTTTATGTCTGACTGCTATGTGGGTCACAGACAGACTTGTCTGCTCCTAAGAAGTCATGATGCTCTTTTATCTGCCATTGGGACCAGTCATGCTGCTGCAGATCTACCTGCCCCAGATCACTCCTTGCTGGGGCTCACAACTGTGAACTCTTCCAGCTCACAAGATGTGCCAGAAATCCCATTTTCCTGTAAAGCAGCATTGTTATAACAGGTATTAAATAACTAGAGGGTAGGCAGTGGAAGCTGCATGTGGATGGGCAGACAAGGCTGGATCTCATTTTTCTGTCTCAATAATTGCTCTCTTTCCCCTAAGGGCAGCTCTCCTAAGGCTGGAGCAGGGCTGGGCTCACCATTCCTGGGCAGCACCAGCACAGGTCTAGCCCTCTGCTTTGCTCCCACTGTGAATATTGGTTAGGGTTTTTTCCTAATCATCTGCTAGAAGGGGAGAGGAACTGTGGGAGCTGCATTTTTTAGGGGATGGACACAGGAAAATGGTTTGGAAGCAAAGGATATGCAGACTACTGTAAGGACCAAGGCTACTAGAAATGCCTGAAATTCTTATTCAATTATTAAATCAGTGCTTTCCACTTTTTAAAATACTTCCATGTGCTTGGAGGAGAAAGTCATTTAATTTGCACATTAGCTAGAACAAAAGCTTTTGTTCTGAGTTGATGAAATCCCACATCTTTCTCCAGGCAAGCACCCAGAATTTATCTACTGAAAAACATCAGCACTAGTGGTGACTGTGCACAAGAGGATGGGGATTGAGAAGATTTTGCTGCCTGTGTTCTTTTGCAAAAGCTCATTCTTGTCTTCAGTCTCCAAGCAGTGGAGAGCACTGGTTGAAGATTTGGACACCAGATTGACCTCCAGCTGGTCCAGGTCAGAACCCAGAGGAGTTTGCTGAGGAAGAGAGGAAATGACATTTCAGCCTTTCAAAAGTCATTTATGCCTCTAGGGATGATCAAAATGTCTGAGAAGTCGTTCTGGTGTGTCACTAACAAGCAGGCATCCAGTCAGTCATGTTGCATTTGGGGTGCTCTGCCTGGACAGGGAGGAAGAGCTGAGGGAAAATGAGCAGTGAGCAGAACCCATCCCTGTGTGCCAGCTCAGCCATTCCTTGGGTCTGTCCTCTCTGCTGGAGACCAGAGCTGCAAATATTTACACTTTGCATCATCTGTTACATCAGGCAGCTGAAACCCCCATCAGCAGTAACTATTAGAAGCTGACATCTCCACAAACCATGGATTTGGCAGTGATAGTCAAGGTGAGAGAAGAAAAGTCTTGGCTGATCCCTTCTGTGTCCGAAAATCTCCATGGCAATTTGTGAGTTTAAGAATATTTTCAGTGGCAACAGCACATTTTACAAAATTCTCCTTGCTCCTCTTTTTACTCCAGCCATCTTTTGAACTAAGCCTGTCAACAGCCTCTGGAGCTGTTCAGAACCTTTTCTGTTGGATATCAAACTTCTTTTTATAGTGCTGCTCACTTCTTTCTTCCAGCTTGCACAGAGGCAGGAGACACATCTGAACCCGCAGGATATTTTTTGGAAAATTAAAAAGAAAAATATTGTGTTTATCTCAGGAAAACAAAGAAGGCAGCCCACTTTTTGAACAGGGCCAAGGTGGCTGTTTAAAATATTGATGCTGTTACAAAAGGCCTGGTGACAGAACGGTATTTCATCTTTGTTGGTGTTTGTCTTTCCCTTTGTTCTCTCATGAGACAAGCCTGTTTGTTTCTGCTGGGGGCAGCTTGCATGGTGCAGAGGAAGGCAGTGAGAATGAGCAATGAACTCTCTGGACAGGACAGGAGCTGTCAATAGCTCTCCTCAGCCCAGAACTGCTGAATTTAATTCAGGATGATGCACAGGGATCACAACTGCTCAGGGTGGGAGGGAAGAGCTGGCTCTAGAGCCCTGCTGGCTTAATAAATCAGCTGGATTTATTCTCACATAGCTTTAGACATCTCTGGTATCATCTTGGGCTTCCTTTACAATCAGTGAGAGGAATGGGCACCCACAGCAGCGTTACAGATGTTGTTTCCAGAGGAGCTGCACCTCCCAGACTCTGCTCATTCTCCTGCTGAATATCCACCAACTCTGATGGGATCCTTGTGGGTTAGAATATTTAAGTGCAGGGAGCTACATTTAGCCATCTGAATGCATCTTTAGTGGGAAAAAAGCTTTTTGCTGCTATCTCCTAGAAGCTTTTTGTGCTTTAAATGCATGTATTCCTACTTTTTATCTGCAACCACTCCCTGGTGGGAGGATGCATGTGTAGCAAATTTAAACCTACTGAAAATAAGCTTGTTTTTCTTATTTACCTTTCTCTGACTCTGTAGGAATACTCCTCTCACTTGCCAGGCTCCATGGGTGACAGAGTAGAAACCACCAAGTTTTAGAAAGTGTTTTGTGAATAAAACTGTGAGAATAATGTGAGTGACACTGCTGGTGGCTTATGGCTTATGAACCAATGAGGCACCTCCAGAGAAAGAAATAGCAAATAATGGAGGAATAATGAATAAAATCCTGCTCTCCCTACCCTGATAGAAATGTGGAAAGTACTTACCTGGCAACTCCCATGGTGAGTTTTGTCAAAGCGGTTGCTGCTGGCCTAATTCTGCTGAGTAAGCCAGGTTTTAACCTTTGTGACAGCAGAGTTAAGGCAGCTTAAATGTGTGCTGCTGTTCCCCAGCACCCAGGTGAGTGTCTCTGGCACCAGAAGGGTTGCAGGAGTCCAAGTCCTGCTGCCCTTAGACACAGTTCCATTCTGTGTTTGGGAATTTTGTTGTCTCCAGTGCAGCCCCTCATAGTGGAAAAGGGACATCACAGGTGGTTTTCCCCAAATTTGGTGCCTGTAATATAAAGAAATACTGCCCTGACTGAAAAGTTCCCATTTTTTTCTAGGATACTCTGAAATGCCTCCATGGTATTTGGAGGTGAGGAGCAGCTACCCATGTGTTTTGCAAGGAGACAGAAACATTCTGGTTTTGCCCTGTTAAAATAATGACTCACATAAAGGAAAGGTTTTGAAAAATCAAGCAGGAGGAGTGAGAGTGCATGTGACTGTGTGTGCATGATGCATAAAAGTCTGAGTGAGGATTAATATTATATTAGAAACTTAACAACTCTGAATCACTGCAGTTTTCATTTAATGTTTTACCAAATGCCTGTAACCTTACAAGTCTAATACATGACAGATACACTTAATTACCTCACTGTAAGGAAAATAATGATCAGGACTGTTAAGCAGGAGAAATGAAACATGACTAAGCTGGCATTTGTTACAGTGCCTAGTTTTAGACTTTTCCAAGCCATTTGATGGCAAGGCAAGTCTGTAAGCAGTGAGTGGTTACTAATGGCTTTTCATGGTCAAAATAACACTTTCTGTGCCACTCTCCACGCTGGGCTTGGGGTGAGCTGGGTCCTCCCCAGGATGCCCAGAAGAAAGAGAGGACTGGGATCAATAGAGGGGAGTAGAGCCTGAGAATTCCAATCTGTTTTCACTAATGACACCATTGGGACTGGGGGAATCATCTCCTCCAAACAAAGGCCCAGTGTCAGGTGAACAAAAAATTAAAATTTAAACAAAATTTTAAAAATATTTTAAAATGTTAAAATTATTTAAATTGTTTTAAATTTTAAAATTATTTATTATGGCAAAATGCAATAGCCAGTTCAGTATTCAAGTTTCATAAATAAACATAACCTGTATTTTCAGAGAAGCAGACTTAGCTGTGGGCCTAATATGGAGTGCACCAACAGAAGGGAGAGATGATTTTTTACATAAATTGAATTAAACTTTATCTATGGAGAGTTAGTTTCATTTTTTTTTTAAACCCAAACAAACCAAACTTGATATTAATGGTAAATCCAGCTGTAGTCATCAAAAACTATACCTTGTGAATATGCTTGGGCATTAGTACACAAAACTTCTGGAGCACCTTTTAATGTAGTATTTTTATTTCTCTTTCTTCTTCTTCTTCTTTCCTCAAATTTTTTCTCATTACAAAGTCAAAAACTGTTGAGCTGAAAAATGATCACATTTAAATTTCTTTTATGTTAAACATGTCAGTGAAGCAGCAAAGTGCTTTTTGTATTTCTCCATTGCTCATGGCATTTCTTAAAGCCTTTTCTCATGATCTACTTCTACCCAAATGACTGGGAAAAGAAAAAAATTCTTCTGAATTAATTGATTTATGAACAAAGCTATTGGGTTTTAACACACTTTTTTGGTTTTTTTGTCTTTATTCCTGGATGAAAGATGTTTAGTCTATGAATATTATTGGTTCTAAAAATTCTTTTTCATTTCTCCTGCAATCACAGGGATTAGAGAGAGACAGAGATGCCTTTCACATCCTTTAGTGCTTATTGCAGTAATCAATCAAGGAGCCTATGATGAGCATTTTTTAAACTTAAACTCCTAAACACATATCCAGGAACCAAAGTATGTGCCTGGATTTCTACGTGCCAATGCCCAGGAGATCACATGGACACGGGGCCTTGGTAAAAAAGGAAAAGAAAGCAAAAAAAGGAGAAAGAAAAGAAAATGAGAAAGGAAAAACAGAGAAAAAAGGAGAAGGAGAAGGAGAAGGAGAAGGAGAAGGAGAAGGAGAAGGAGAAGGAGAAGGAGGAGACCTCTGCTTTATAAAGTTAATTCATTTCATGTAGTTAATTTTGGAAAAATTATGGCCTAGGGACATCAAAATTTACTTTTATCCACTTAGGCAGACTTTTAAAGCTAGACACACCTATAGCACTGAGCTGTGAGTATTGGGTGTGTGGGGACAGCCAGGTCCCAGAAAAGTTTCTCCTCAGAGGTAGATCCATGTGAAAGTGATGCTTCTTCACATCTGTCTTTCACCAAGGCATCACTGAACCCTGACCCAAACTCTCCATGACCATGTACAACAACTCCAATTTTTATTAATGTCATTAACAGCTCCTCACTGCCCTTGCTGCTCACTCCATTGAAATTTTAGGGATATGTCCACAACCCTTATTTGATTTTTGGCCTAGGAGACAGTGGGGGAGGGTAGGTCCCAGCACAAGCATTTAGTGGCTGACTCTTTTTGCCAAGTAATTTTAAAAGCACAACTGCCAGACATTGCTGGATAAAGATATGATTTGCTTTAATTTTTAAAGAACAGCCTGCAAGGTGCAACACCCACTCCTCCTCCTCCTGCATATCATGCCTGCTTAGAGATAAGCAAATATCTGGAAAAAAAATTAATTGAAATCTACATTTCTTTCTGGCTTAACACCTGCACTGCTCTGCTACCTGGAAGCTGAAGTCATAAATCCAGTCTCTCCATGTGCTGAATGCTATGGCAAGAGAAGGAATTTTGGGGAATTGTTAATGTTTGCTCGGGTTTGCAGAGTCCCACATCCCTGTTCACTCACCTTTTGGATAATTGTAGCACTTTCCCAGGGATTGCTGCTATTTCTTCGGAGCTGCAATTCACTCTGGCTGTTTTAGCTATTAAATCAAAATATCATTATTAGTCTATCTAGGTTATCAGTGAGTAGAGGCAGGGGAGCCTTGGTATTTGCCCTAAAATACTCTGTTCTTTACCAGCCCTCTCTAAATGAGGCTGGAACAGGAGGTCACCAAGTAAGAAATCAAAGGCAAAATCAGCAGTAAGCAAGATTAACTAAAAGGATGAGCTGAATAACAACTAAGCAGCATAAAGCTGATGTTCTGTTAACGGAGGATATTCAGTACAGGTTTTCCTAGTAATCTTCATTTTTTTCCTATGAATTTCCAAAGAGGCTGAGGAAGGAAGAAATATTGGTAAAAGTATTGTTTTCAATTCTGCTTGAGGGACAACTTAAAATTCAGCCCTCTCATGCAGCTGGTCATCAGTAGAGCACAGAATTCCAAAACTATTTCTGTAATTCAGCCTTTTCAACTTGATTCCAAGCAGGGCTCTGACAATTGCAGACTACTTGGAGATATTCCCTTGTTCCCAGTTTAAGGTGTCTCTCAAAAACAGAAACAATAAAATTGCATAGATTGTTACTTCAGACAGTCAGAAATCACTGATCTGCTTTCCATGATGTTCCCTTGAAGCTCATTATCCTTTTTTTGGGGAAGCACAGTGAAAGCCAACAGTAAGTGTTGTGGTGCACATCTGTAGTGGTAAAGTTTTGAAGGGGGCTATGGGACATGAGTAGCAAAAAGAGACAGAGAATAGTGATTTCTGTAGCTCTTTTGTTGCTCTTGTGAATAGCATCACAATATCTCCTAATGAAGCAGATGTTCAGATAAAGAATTTCAGGCTACATGCACCAAAAAATAGAAGTTTCCACACAGCTTGAGTTCCAGCTCTGTTTTCCTTGTTAACCAGTTGTCATGCTCTGCCTGGCAAACCATAAACTCAAAGGCATCTGTTTGATGGAAAGTATATCAGAAATATTTCCATTACAGTTTCTTAAGCATATCTTGCTGTGCACTCTTTCATCATGTTGGATGGAACATTTTCAGACTTGTGATCCCAATTCCTATTGCTCATCTCATTCTCATGTGGGGCACCATGGCCCTAATGCACTGCTGTTGTAAAATGGGAAATAAGTTTACATAAAACAGATGAGTTTTGATTTAATTGCTTTTTACCCTAATTACGTGTTAGAGCTTGCTAACTGGAACTGTGTCAAACAATCTCCAAAATGTCACAAGAGAATTGTTATGTTAACATCCACATTTGGTACTACTCTAATACCTTTGGGACTCTAGCTCATTTTTGGATGTATAAATGAGAAAATTGTGAGGGGAACAGGAGAAGATATTTTGGAGGAGAGGTCTGGTTTGTACATTAAATATGGGGTAAGAAAGTCACACCTCACTTTGGGGAAACCTGGATTACTTGAGGGTATCACCATTCCCAGAGTGAAAGATTTTTGAGACTACTTTCAAGCACAAAGAAACTGCTAAAAAGGCTTGGTGAACCTAGAATTAGGTGCAGAGCAAAGACAATTAGACCACTGGGTGAAAACCAGCATTTGCACTGGGAACATCTGCTCTGTGTTTGTGTCCAGGCTCTCCCAACCTCCTGCAAGGCAGAGGCTGGTGAGTGTCTGCTAGAGAATGTCAGCCAGAGCCATGGACAAAGGAACAAACCCACCCATAACAGGATGTGCTTATTTTTTAGCTGCCATGGTTGATGTTGAAGTGGCCTGCTTGGCTTGTTGACAAGGAGAGATTTGGCAAGTGGAAGCATAAAGCTGGCTAATGGGAAAGGTGCACAAATCTCTGCAGAAACAATAGCTGGCTCTGTGCAATCTGGAGGCACAGCCAAAACCATCATGTGCACTGAGGTATAAAATGAACAAAATAAAAAGAAAAACAGGACCATAAAGGGCAACAGCAGTGACTACAGTGTAGTTGTGCTGCTCATGGCCTCCCACAGGCTGTGTTAGACAGCACAGATGCTGTAATCACTCCTCTCATGCTTCTCACCGGGAGACAAGAATTCTCCTTGTGCTGTGGAAGAGCTGTCTTACGTGGTGGTGAAAACCATCTGCCAGGACCTGTGCTACTGCCTCCATCCAGCACACAGAGGAAGAGAGCCTGTCCTTGTCGTGACAGGGATACAGAAGGACACGAGTCCCCTGGCCACCAAAGCTCAACACAGATTATGAAGTTATGAGGTCTTGAGTTACAAGAGCCCTGCAGTGACACAACAACAACAACAACAACAACAACAACAACAACAATGGGTGGGAGTTAGAGTTCCTGACCACACCTGTGCTCACCCTGACCCCAACTCTGCCTCTGAGCCTGGGTTTGTGTCCATGGTGTGAGCCCTGAGCTGTGGAAATGGCATCTGCCCTACAGGACCTGGAGTGGGAAATGATGAGGGAAACAAAGCTCAGTTTGTCACCCTGCAAGGCAGAAAGGAACCTGAATGTACAAGGTGGTGCAGAGGGTAGAAATCTTGTAGGTGATTCCAAAGTTTGAAGAGCTGGTGTGAGGTTTTCAGGTTTGCTAACACATATGGATGCTTGGTGGTCCTATGAAGACAGATTGATGCTGTTGTTGTGTTATGGACAGGAATCTTCCCTCAGCCTCAAGGGCAGAGTTGTCTGGAATTCCCAGATTCAGGACAGGGAATTATCTGGCCTGAAAGTAAATTTTTTCCCTGTGGCTTCTGCATCTTCAGGCCTTTGCTTCTAAAGATCACTTTCCAACCCTGGGCTATGCTAAGATGCCTTGGGAAGATGGCTTTCCTATGGGAGTCTCTATCAAGAACTGCAGCACCATATTCCCTTTGTTTATTTTAGTTAATAGCTTGAAATCACTCCAGAAAAAAGAGGGTATGTGAGTAAGAAGGAATTTGTCAAACCTAAGTATGATTACAGAGAATTAAAATAGCTTTACCCCTTCAGATTTGTCATGAAGGTCTGCCTCAATGGGACTCTTTGTTGTCAGTGGGGACAAAAAGGAAACTTGAGAGCAGGTCACCTGGCCTGTTTCAGATGTCTCTGTCAGTACAATGGTTTTCCCCCTCCTCTGCCCCTGTTCACTGGACCTCCCCTGACTTTAAAGGCAGCCTGCAGTGACTGGCTCAGCTACAGCCACTTCCATTTAGTCAGCTAAATCCACAAGCTGATGCACAGAATCTGGGTCAGAGATGTCAAGTGCAAAACCAGGAAAGCAATGAACAGACACATTCATCAAACCCTTCCATTGGATGAAAAGCTGGTGCAGGAGCAGCAGTACACAGCTATTTCTTTTTCATTAAAATGTGCTTAACTTGGATTGCTATTCACTTAAAGGTTCTCCTTCACATTTCACCTTTTCCCTTAGAATTAGCCTTGGAACTCACAGCATTTTCTTTGAATATCACAGCCCCAACCTTCAGGGTTAGCTGCTTTTCAGCAAAATTGTTCTTGCCTAAGCAATGCTGTGTACTAACCAGAACTATGTCAAAACATTAATTCACTTTCCTAATTATTTGGTGAGGGGAGGGCATTTGGGATATTTAAATAATGTTGTAAATCTAATTAAGGAAATCTAAAAGACTCTGAGATTTCCCAATTGACATTATTTCCTGAGTTTCTTCCACTGATGCTGATGTTTCTCCCTGTCACCTCTGGATTCATCAGGAGATGTCAGGCTTTGCAGAACAAGCTGTTTACACAGGAAAATTAAAATTGCTCAGTGCCATGCAAGTCTTCTGATTGATAATATGCCCAAAGCAGAGTATCTGGGCTTCTTTCTCTTCCTAGGCTGGGTTCTGTGTGCCAAGCACTGTCTGAAGTCTGCAGTGATTTATCTGTGCGCCTCTGCAGCTGCGGGGGGTGGAAGGATGTTGCCACAGTCTGAGTTGGAAGTGCAAGTGCATTGCTCTGGCACTAATATAGCAGACTGCTGTATTTCTGTCAGCCCAGGCTCTGTCTGGAAGTGCAAGTTAAGACCTCTTCCAGTAATTTATGAGACGAGTGAGGAGCCAGCAATGTGAAGGAAGCTGCCAGGGAAAATCCTTAATAGCATGAAATGCAGTGCTAAGACAACATGCAGCCCTGGAACAATGTGACATGACTTCTGTTCTTCATTTTTCTCAAAGTACTGCAATTTCCTGAAGGTCATGAACAGCTTGAGAAGCCACATGAACCACACCAGTCCCAGTCACAGCTAACTGTCCAGATCATAGTAGGCCACAATGGGACATTTTTTTCCTCTTCAGTTGTCACAGACATATTTTATAAAAAATGCTTTTGTTAGGATTTTTTCTTCTGAGAAGCTGAGAAGACTCAGAGGAAAAGAAAACCAATAATTATCTGCTGCTGTGGAATGCAACAGGTGCATCTTTGATTGGTCTCATGTGGTTGTTTTTAATTAATGGCCAATCA
>JAWWMS010000120.1:7264164-7281326 GCA_035048045.1 Chlorospingus semifuscus
TAGTTTTAATGTAATATATATCATAAAATAATAAATCAAGCCTTCTGAAATATGGAGTCAGATCCTTGTCTCTTCCCTCATCCTAAGACCCCTGTGAAAATGGTCACAATTCCTTCTGACTATTTGAGCAGAAGTGGGCACCAAGGTGTCTCCACACTACAACAGCTTCAGCATTGCTGAAGAGGATTAAAACCCCTCAATTTGAAGTCAGCTTCAGTCAGCCTTTTACCTGAGAAACACAGATGGAATCTGTATTGTCTGGCCTGCAATTTTGGACTCCGTCATTGGTTTCTAAGAAAAATTTAAGACACTTCAGTCTACCATCAAAATATCTCTTGAGTTCTCTTCTAGCAGTATTGAAGTCCAGCAAACCATGGTCAGCATAAAAATGGTATCCAAAAAACTGTGCTATATAAAAATGTGTAAGTCACAGCCCAGTGAACACAAACCCAGCAGTCATCCAAAACCAACTAAAAAAGAGACAATAGGCTGTCAGGTTTTCACCACCATCACATCTGTTCTAAGGGCACCCATACCCACCTTGACAGTCTGAAGAAGCTACTTGGAAAGTAAATATTTTCCACACAAACAGTTCTTTAATATTTTCTCAAAAACTTGCTTCAAACACCTTAAGCTGCACCATATAGCACCAAACACATAATTAAAAGGAAGATACCAAAGAAGAATATGTACCAAATGGAATCATATTGAATAAAATGTAGGAAAATTGCCAATATGTCCCCAATCTTAAAAATATTCCTGAATCCTATGCCTAGGGCTCCTCCCAAAGCATAATATACTTCACCTACTACACAACATCCTCATGGAAATGTTATGGCTATAACAACCTCCATGAGATACAAAAAATAACAGGCAAAGCTGAATGGCAAAAACGTCCAGTCATTAGTAGACTAAAAACTTTTTCCACACAGACACTCGATTTCCTCTCTCTCAGTCTCTGTCCTCCAGGGTAAGCTCCAAAACACTTTCCAAAGGTGGCAATCAGAAGACATTACTCATGATAAGAAAAAGTCACAGCCTCAACAGAGACAAGCATTCATGGCACGTTATAATTCTCCCCTTTCAGCACCACTCCAAATTGCTTCCCAGTGAAACTGCCCATGTGCAGTAAATTCTTACTCTCTCCTTTCTCTCTCTCTGTGTATCTCTTTCCAGTGGTAGATGCTCTCATGGCACCTTTTGCTTTGCAATACCCTTTCTTCTCTACTACAGATATCAAACTTTTTCTTTTACTTTCCTTCCACAACTGATTAAGAGAACATAATTAAATTCCATCCTTTGCTCTCTGCCCATGCTCACCTTTGAATTTTGGCCCACCTCTTCCTGGCTCAGCAAAGAGCTTTTAAGCCTGAAATCTCTCTGTTGTTTCAAAGTAAATCAGTTAATGTAACAAAAGGTGGTTTTCCCCCATACAAACTTTGCCAAGCTTAATACATAATTTAGATCAATGCTTAAAAAAAAAAACACCTCCAAATCTATTTTGTTGCATAAATATTATTCAGACTTGATTTCCATGGCTCAAAATGATTTTTTTAGGGGATTTTTTGTCCTTTTTTATTTTTAATGGACTATGTAGGAGTTCTAGTGGTCTACTACTTTCTGTCTTAATAGAAATTATATGAACTGATTTAAACTTTAAAAAGTGTATCTAGATCTATGTGAACAAATTTGTCTCTCCATCAACCAGGACAGCTTGCTGCAGGAATACAGCTCTTCTTGTTCCTCTTGGAATGCATGTTTCACTGCCTCAGCACCTCCATGTGAAATATCTGGCTTTTAGAGCCATATGTCTGTGTTGAGCTGTGAGATCTGTGCTCGTGCATCACCTGCTGCAGTGAGACTCTGATGCATGGCTTGGTCCCTGAGGTTTTACTGCCCAGGCAGCTCCATGCAAGGCTTAATTCTGCCATTCCTGTGGAGTGGAGCCTTGAACTTAAAGTTGAAGTGGTGCTAGGCACAATGCACAGTGTGGGGAGTGCAGGCAGAGCTGGGTTAAAGATCCCTCTGGAGCACGAGTCCATGGATCAGAGCAGCTCTGGGCTCCCCACTGCAGCTGATCACAGAGGGAAAGCCCCCAGGTGATTTACATATCAAGTCTGGTACTTCATGGTGAGCAGCATCTTTGAAATTGGGAAGGTTTTGCCCTTTCTCCCATTGAGCCCAGCACGTGATGTGAGTGCAGAAATGCTCCTGCTGCTCTTTAGGGAAGTGGTTGGTAGTAAAATAGCCAACAGACATGAACACTTTAATTCAGGTACCTCATTTATGTTGCCTTTGAAATTTAAACAGGCTAAGTGACTCCTTCTGAATTACCCTTATCACTCCATATGAGCCTATGATTGTATTTTACTTCTTTATTTTTTTTAAACTTGTTTTCTTTCTGTCAGTAAAAGCCCATCAGACTATTCTGTACTCCTTGTGCCCCTAATAATGACATATTATCTCCTAATCTCTGTGCACAGGAATGCACTAGGGAAACTCTCAGGGACTGAAATTCCAGGGAAATATTTCTCTAGGTGAAGTGAAAAGGTGGGATGGTGTATTTTACTGAAATATTTACCATGAGTGACTTTTCAGTTTGGGATAATATATTCCCAGGCCTCTCTTTGGGTTGTGTGAAAACAACCTGTATTGCAAACCTCCTAGTAACACCTTCAGTCCTGCTTCCTTCAATATTAAATTAATCCACCAAAGCCTTTATATATATGACCCTGTGGCAGGGTGAATGACTATTCATCTGCTCCCAAACTGCTGGAAACACAAGGGAAATTAAAATTCTCAAAAATTCGTGGTGCCTTGATGTTGGTGATTTTAAAAATGTCATTTTAGCATGTAATAGCAACAAATAGAGAAAAATCCTTAAAGCTGTGAATGTCTTTGTCAGTTGTTTATGGTAGGACTTGTTCCTGTAAAAGCTACAAAAGGGATGCTGTTGGGGATTATATATTTATAAAAATAGACCACATTCAGTAGCTGAGGAATGGCAAGTACCTGGTTCCAGTTTGGTGGAGGTGATCACCTGCACAAAACCACAGACTAGGGAGTGTTGGGGTGGGTTGTGGTGCTGCAGAAAAGAGTTTGGATACATTTGCAGGTGCTATGGTCAGTGGGGCCATGGAATTAGGCATGGGTGCTTAGAAATGGAGCCTTCCATTCCCTGCAGGAAAAATAGAGATTGAGCTCAACCACAGCATTCAGTCCAGAGCACAGCAGTAATAATGCAGACCACCTGTGGGAGTTTGGAGGAGTTAATTGGAGTTGTTCAGTAAAAGATGAGGGACATTAACAGCCTTCAGAGATGCAAAAAAAGTTATTAACTTCAAGGAATAAACTGCTAAAGGTGTTCCTTGGGGTAGGAGGAAAGAACCAGCGTTAGTCAGCAACAATGCAGAGTTTTGTGAGGCATTAGGAAAAACCTTTTAAGGTTGCTGAAGCTCTAGGAGGGCCCAGCATTTCCACCTTTGAGGGTTGTTATGAAGAAGCTGTGCAGGCACCTGTCAGCAATATGTTAATGATTCTGAGCAGAGCTGACCTCTGAAGGTCTCATTCCTATGAATGGGAAGCCAGTGGTTTGTGTAGATCCCATACATAATTTAGGAAGCCCACAGCTGCTGCCTATAGGCTTCCAAAAACAGAAATGCTCAAAAGTCCTTGGCACAAGATGCTGTCTTTCTCAGTGGTACCCAGGGGTGTTTGTGGAGGTAATTTCTTTTTTCTGCCTGAGCATCAGAGTCCTCCATTTACTTATCCTTGGCAAACTCTATGCTATCATTAGTGAGGTGAAAGGCAATAGGTACATTTTAGGAAGCTACATCACTTTGCTTTGCTTCAAACACTGGCTTTGGCTTGGCTAAACTGATTTTTTTCTTCAAACATGGCCAAATTTTACTTTTTAACAAGACCTTTTTTTTATCCTGGTCATCCTAGCCATCCTGGCTTTCTTTTTTTTTTTTACCCCAAGTTCTGTATTTCAAAATAAAATGCTTGAAGAACAAAAAAGAATTGTACAAAGTCATTTTTTCCTATTGATCCACATCAGATTTAGAAGCTGGCTGGAAGGAGACAAGTCTAAGTATTCCACTTCAGCTACTTTAAGGTGCAAGCAAACGTCTGAAAATCCCATTCAGAGCCTTTTCTGGAAGTTTACGGTTGTCTTATAATGCTCATTTCTCATTGATTTTCCTATGCAGAAAGTAACTAGGGAAGTAGGTCCTCAGGCCAGGTCCTGCATCACTCTCTCTGTGAAGAAATGATTAGATTTAGATTTGATTAGAGCAATGCTTTACTCTGCTTTGCTACTGATTTGAGCACTCTCATAACACCATAATCCATCTTTAATTTGCTGCTACCAGTCTGATGAACTTGACCATACTTAGCAAGAAACATCTACAGAACAAGGGATGTGTCAGTTTTCTGTCTGGTGGAGGGCTGTGAAATAAACTGCTAAAAGACACCTCTAATAAAACTTTTTTCCAGCAGTGCTACCTGAAAAGCAAAGTGCCCTTGAAAAATTATATATTCCTTCCTTAGCCCAGTATCTGCAACATTTGCAAGCTCATTGAGTAGTTGCTAAATAATGTATTCAGTTCCTAATTATTCTTGCAGATGAGAACAGCTATAGCACAGCCATCACGTAGCCCAGCTCTGCTTTTCTTGTGAGCATTGATGTTTGCTTAGCAGGTTTGCCAGCTATGGGTGCTACATTTTTCTTGTTTTAATGGCAATGAGCATGAACATGGAAGATCTTATGATCTTTTGCAAACCATGAGTTTCTGTGCATCCTGACTCATTTCTGGAGCAAGCAGGAGGACGGAGCACCTCACAGGGTCAGACTTGTGCACAAACAGAATAATTTAGCATTAAAAAACAGAAAAAATGCTGTTCTATTCAGCAAAATATTTCCCTCAAGGATTAGTGAATCTAAAAGGAAAGCAGAGGAAGTTAATGTTTGCCAGAAGGGAAATAAGATCTCTCCCCCAGTACGGGGCTCAACTGAGTAAACAATCTTGAACATGCAGCCCAGCACGTCCAGAGACAAACACCCTACTCTTTATCCCCTGCAGGAATTTATTAGTTTGAGAAAATTTCCACAGCTTGCTCTCTGTACTCTATTTTCATAGCTCACAAGTGCTCCTGGAGGGCAGGAAACCCAAAAGCGTGTTTTGAGTAATTGTTGCATTGCTCCTTGAGAGCAGCAAGGGAGAAGCCACAGGCATCCCGTTCTCCAGCCAGGGTGGCTGATGTTCAATTCTGTGTTTTTTCAGCTGAAGAGGAATGCAGCACACATTTGGTGGGGGTGCCACCTTAGCTCTCAGCCTGGTGTCCCCTCAGTTTGGAGTTTTCCCCAGGGGCACTGCTGAGTGTGGTGAAGGGTTTTGGGCTACAGACAAGAAGAGCCTGAACCAGCACTGCTGTTTTAGACCCATTCTCCCTCATCCCCCTGGGTCTATTGCAGACCACTCAGGAAACATCTTCATCTTCTGTAGCCACGATATTTTCTGAAAAATCCTTTCCTCAGGATTTTTTCTCCTGAGAAGCTGAGAGGCCTCAGGAACAAAATGTAAACAATGATTATCTGCTGCTGTGGAATGCAACAGGTGCATCTGTGATTGGTCTTATAGAGTTGCTTCTAATTAATGGCCAATCACAGTCAGCTGGCTTGGACTCTCTGTCCGAGACACAAGCTTCTGTTATTGATTCCTTTTCTATTCTTAGCTAGCCTTCTGATGAAATCCTTTCTTCTATTCTTTTAGTCAAGCCTTCTGAAACATGGAGTCAGACCTTCGTCTCTTCCCTCATCCTTGGACCCCTGCGAACACTGTCACAATCTTCCAGTACAGCACAGCAGATATAGGAATTGTTGATAACTGTATTCACTACCTTCTTTTCACTTGTGAACAAGGGAATGGTGAACAGGAGACTAAGGGAAGGCCTTACTGCAGTTACAACTTCCTCATGAGGTGGAGAGGAGGGGCAGGCCCTGACCTCTGTTCTTCAATGGCCGGTGAATGGAACTTGAGGGAATGGCCTGAAGTTGTGTCAGGAGAGGCTTAGGTTGGGTGTTAGGAGAAGGTTCTTCACCCAGAGGGTGGTTGGGCACTGGAACAGGCTCTTCAGGTAAGTGGTCACAGCACCAGCCTGGCAGAGCTCAAGAAGTGTTTGGACAATGCTCTCAGGCACATGATGGGATTCTTGGCGTATTCCTATGCACAGCCAGGAGCTGGACTTCAATGATCCTTGTGGGTCCCTTCCAGCTCAGGATATTCTGTGATTCTGCTGGCCATCTCTGTCTCTGCCCAGCTGGGATGGCAAACAGTGAGACTTGCATTAACCTCACTGTCTCCTTGGGCTGGTCTCTGGGGTGGGATCACTTTGCTTGCCTTGGGATGCCTGCAGGGAAATTCTGAACCTGTCATTCTCATGGCCAGCATGGGTTGGTAGGCACAGGGAAGGTGTAACTCACCTAGTCCACGTTAGACGTTTTGTTTAGGTGACTCATTTGAAATACATGTATTTCACCAATGTATGCGATGGATGTCAGGGACTCTGTGTGACTCCAGGCACCTGTGTTTGGTCAGAAGCAGCCCCACCTGTCCACTTGTGCCATATGTGGGATATCTCTGGGGACAGGACCCTGTTTCTGCCTGTTATGCAATGTATAGCCCTATGAGGAACTTTATTCCTTACCAAGACCACCAGTTCCAACATAACAGCTCAATAATTAACATGCTGTTGCTATAAACTTGTGGTCAATAAAGATGCTATTTCTATCATCTTGTTTTCCATTTGTTTTCCAAAGAACTATTCCCAAGGCAGTAGAAAGCTGACTAGAAGTCAGATCAGAGACATTGTTGACCTCCATTTGCAGGTGCCACCACTAAATCTCAAATAATCATTACAGATGAGACCATGAAATTGTTTCTAACAGCTACTGCTTGGTTTGAATGATGCTGTCATTTTTAAATCTCATTTGCAATGAGTGTTCTCATCCTGACATATCTTTATTTTGTGGAGTTGGTTAAAGGTTTTGAAGAACATTTTTCAGGAAGGGATTGCTTTGATGATATACTTGGCACATAATACTTGAACAATCTCCACCTGAGAGCTGTGTTGTTAAGATTTCATTTTACTCCTGGTGGAAGCAGGGAAGTGCTGATGGATTGTCTATAAGATGCATGAGCAGGGGAGGCAGATTAAACAACGGGGTCTGAAGGAATAATTATTCTGTGTGCTTATCAGAGGAAATTGATTATCAGACATTCCTGATCAATTCATTTTCCCTACATCTGCTTTTTCACAAGAATGAATACATTTCACTTTATTAAAATTTCATGGTCTAAGGGAGCTTTTAGTTCTATAAACCAGTCTACCAATAAGCTGTTAGTACAAACAGTCCAGCCTAGCAGTGATCTGCAAAGACTTCAAATATGGAAGCAAAACAGTTGGGAAAAAGAGCAAAACCAGGAACAACTACATGAAATGAAAGAAATGTGTAGTGAGTGGTAAAATTATCTTTTGCCTCTTCCTTGTTGTGTTACTCCTTCATCAGAGTTTTCTGTCTGTATCTCTGTCTGGAATTATCTCTTTTCTCTAAAGTATAATGAACATAAGGTGAGGAAATTATTTGGAATGTCACAATGTTATTTTTGAGACTGGTTTGCAAAATTAATGAAATCTCCCAGTACTTTTACCAAAACTCTGGCCTTTGACGTTTACTCCTCAGTGTTTGGAGCCCACAGAAAGCAGCAGCAATACAAGCCAAGAATTCTGTGGGGAAGGCAGGGTACACATATCTTGGGCTGTTCAGTGCAGTCAGGAGCCATGAGTTCCTCCATCTACACATATGCTGTGGTTTGCTCCATCTGGACTGGTGACACAACTCTGCAGGAACCTGCAGGACTGACTTACCCTCTTATTTTCCTCCTGACCCTTCTTGCTCTCTCGTCGAGACCTAAAAATTCCTCGCTTGGTCAGGAGCTCCCCAGCTCCCCAGGAGCAGAGCAGTGGTTGAAGTTCAAGCAGGGGACCAAGAAAGCTGAAACAAAGAGACTGACTTCCCTTCTTGCCACCTTTCATACAAAATATTTAATTACTCAGTGTAACTCTCTAAGTGGAAAATTTGAACTGTCCTGAAGACTTCTCATGTGCTGGACCTAGAAAAATCTTTATGGTTCAGAGCAATTTTTTTCCATTTTGATGTGTTGATTAATACCTTGGATGGAGAGGCTGAAGTGTCTCAGATGGTTCTCACTGCAAAACCAGTCCAATTGTATACAGATAACAAACATTAAAAAATTCTCTTGCAGATACAGAAAAGCTCAAAAAGGACAGTTCTTTGTTATTTTGTTTTGTTGTACTCTTTTACTAAGATGGTAAATGTTTATCTATGGTTTAAGACAACCAAGAACAACCAGAATTGTGCACTTGCAATGGTGGTCATGTAGGAGCTGAATGTCAGAACTGCACTTTGGGGATTATCATGCAACCCATATGGGTCTCCAGATGGAGATGCTCTTGCACAGCTGCTTGCAAGTCAGGCTCTGGGCACCATCCAGGCAGCAACCAGACGCTGCTCACAAACTTTGTTTCCTCATGGAAGCATTACCTTTTGCAAAAATGCAAAATTTTTGCCAAATATTCTGTTGGTGCAATAGTTAAGTGATGGAAGGTAAGTGAGACTTTCCTATCTGAACAGAGAAAACCAATTTCTACTATAGTAAATCACCTAATCAAGAAGACAGATATGCCATATAATATTTAGGAAAATTTATCAGGAGATTGCAAGACACAGTGCTTTGCTGCTGAAAAACCCCTCTATCAGCTCAGAGTTCTTCTTGTAATATTATTTCCTCCTCTAGGAACACTTTCTGCATCAATCTCAAAAGTAGGAATGTTTTCTTCATGAGCTGTAGACCAGCTGGTCAAGAGGGAATAGCAGCAAGGACGAAAGTGATGTCCTTGAATCCTTCATACAAATAATTTAGATTCAATCTGCTAACAGAGGTTAGATGCCAGTACTTAATTCAGATCCCATTAGACTAGAACATCAGGGGTGAGATGATGTTTAGATAGATCCTACAAACACAAATCTCCTTTTCCTTAATGCAGTTAACCTAACACAAATCACCTTACAATGCAAAATAAGAACTCTGAAGAATCAGAAAATATGTGTAATTTAAAGTAAAATCCCAGTTTCTTTATTAATTTGGGAAACTGCATTGCTGTTTGCATTGTTACAACTGTATTGCATGATTACAACAGTCAGGACTCTTCTGAATTTCCAGGTTAAAAAATCACAACAATAATATAAAAGGAAATTCTTTCCATTACAGACTATGAAGGACAGAAGGGCAATCAAAACACTTCATTTGAAAATCCTTGTTGACTAGAATATTGACTCACTGTGATCATTACTGAGGAATTAATCTAACAGAACTTAGACACATAAAATCCAGGCTTCTGCGTAAGGTTTGCTAGTTATCCTGGACTCCCTGAGTGGCCATTGGAAACTCAGCCAGGGAATTTTCAGAGAAGTTAAGGTGCGTTTTATCTCATCCTAAAGATGCCTACAGTCCTGACATGAAAATGTTTCTCTCCACAGACTGAAGGAAACACCTTGGCAGGCTCAAAGACTGGAAGAGTGCAGTGTCAGCTTAGGTGGAACAAGCACTGCCCATTTGTAAAAAAGCCACAGAAACACTTGAAAATCCTGGCTGAAACTGTGAATACTAAACTGGCTGTTGTCTTGTTGGCATGGTTCTGAACAGAGGGGTCACAGCACCATGAGCCCATGAAATTCCCAAGAAAACCCCTAGGAATGAGAGCAAGAACACATCCCTGTCTCAGGGAAGTCTCAGAAAACCTTGGTGCTGCCTCACAGTGTAGGGCTGTGGGGAGAGGAAATGTTGTGCTCATTTTCAGGTTGCTAGAAACAGCAGAGCTGTAAAATGTTGTAGGAGGAATGGGAAAACATCTGAATCTCTGTTAACCAGTGGGAGCCAGAGGCCAGCCTGACCTTCTGGAAATGGTTCCTTTTGAGAACTGATGAGCTGTACCCATTTTTATGACAGACCTTGTTCAGCAAGTCCCTTTTGCTCAGTTGTAATTTCTGCTGGAGTAAGTAACTAGATTACAATGTTATAGTGTACATATGGTCCTTACAGCCGGTGAATTAAAACTTCTCTGATTCTCCTCAGTCGCTGCTGCTGCCAAAATAAAGGTATTTTGCATTAAACATGAAATCTGTGACTTTAAATCTGCCTTGCTCCAGCAGCCAGGCTCACTTAAAAAACGATGGTTCAGCCAATGACCAGCCTGTTAATTTGCTGAAGAGATTGTTGAATCTTGCCAAAATGCAAAAAGGAAAAGAAGAGCTGGGCTTTTCCATCATCGCTGATTAGAAAAAAAAAAGTGAAAGTGATGAGACAAACTGTGTGTACAGGAAATTAAATCTCTGGGACAAAACAACCTGGTTAGCTAGAAAAAGAGCCAAGCACCCAGGAGACAGTAACACTGCGATCATAAAATACCCACATTTTTGGCTGCCAGGTTCCTAATAAATGCCCCCTTTGCTTCAGTGTTTTGTTCTCTGCCTTCTGTCCATTCATCTTCTTCCCCTGGAATAAAGCTTTCCACCTCAGTTCTGCTTCTCAGTTCTGAATTCCAGCTTTCTCAGAATTAATCTGTATTGTGCTGTGCTGTCAGTAGGTGCCAAAGTCTCCAACTAAACTACTGCACAAATTTAGGAATTGCAACAACTTCCTCTACCAAGTGTTTCCAGCACAAAGGTCCATGTTAGAGTTCCTAGGTCTTGCAGCAGACAGGTTCTATCTCTTCTCACAGCCAGCCTAATTTGCTGTAAGATCTTGACTCTAAGAGTGTAAGAACTTCCAAAGTTGATAGATTAAAGTGTAGGAACAAACTACCACTTATGAGAAAAAGGCGTCTTAATCAGGAGGACTGAACTCAATTTAGATTTTTTGGCTCAATACCTGCTCTCGCTCCTTGAAGATCACCTTAGGAAAGAAGAAGAGACCTGGAAGCTTAATTTCATGAAGTTTGGCTTAACAATGGCAAGCAGAGTTATGAGAAACTCTTCCAAAGTAGGATGGTGCAGGAATCCCTCAGTCAACATGATTTCTGGGAAATCCTGTAATACACAACATGCATGTATGTAAAAATGGACCAAAACCATCCAGGATCACTGCACAATGACCAAACATCATCTTCTGAGCACCCAGCTAGCACAGCAAGGCCTGTGGATCTCACAAGATGTGGTTTCTAAAACCCAAACATTCACAAATAGTTTGAAGACTGGTCGCTGCTGAATGCTTATTGTCATAGTTATTTTTAATTACAGGGCTTGTCATGGTGAAATGTTTATGAGGCTCCCAGCTTTCACTGGCTGTCAAAGGGAACTCAGTCCCTTCACACCACAGGAGAAACTGGTACAGTATAAACCCATCAAGTGGAAACAAAGAATTAAATGTCAGTGGTTTGCCAGAGCTTTGGCGACAGCTTTCTCCTCCCCTCTTTTCATTGCCGAGCCAACAGCTGAGAGATGCACAAGAAAAGGCAAAAGAAAAGAAGCCTTTCAACAGGAGACAAAAATGAATCACTTTAGAATAAACATAATTCCTCAGCCATGAAGGGCAATTAAACTTATTTTACTAGTGAAAAGGAGAGCTTAATAAAGTTATGAGTGTTTTAAAACTCATAAAAGCAATTTTTACGTTCCCCCTTCACGGATGAGCTCTCACAAGTCACAAGTTTGTGAGCTCATTATCAGCTGCCATTCAGGGAGCTGCAGGTTGTTAAAGTGCTTTGACAACTCTCTCCATCTCCAAGCTTCACCATTAATTCAAGACTGGGGTTTTTCCTTCCATCCAAGGAATTAGAACCCAATAAAAATTTTGATTAGAACAAGATAAACAATGCATTCAATTGCCCATCTCTTCCCTTCGTGCCAGCTCTGTAAAATGATCAGCCAGATAGTTGGTAGATTTTCTGGTTTTGTTTCTCCCCGAGTAGCTGTTGAAAACAGGTGGAAATATGAACACATGAAGGGAGGAGCAAAGCAAGGCATTGTGGTGGAGCAAAACCTGAAACATAGGAGTGATAAGCAAATAACCAAGTTTAAGGAAGGTATTTGAGAGCCTGGACAATTTAATTTAACCCTGGTTCATCTGTGAGCCTAACTGTCACCTTCTGAGCAGATCCATATCACTTTGACTGTTTACATCCTCTCTGGGGTTTTTTGCATTATTTGGATTTTTCGTCCCCTACTCTGGATGAACTTGACTTGCCACAGATTGACTTATTTTAGTGATTCTGGCTTAAAATTGATTTGGATTTACAGACTGAAATTGCCTTCTCTTTCAGTGCTTATAAAATCACATATACAACAGGGGAAGGGGTGAGCTGGAAGGATTCTTGATTTGTTTCTGATTCCTAAGAGGTGACATACAATAGACATGAACCTTGATTATGATCTGCTGCTTTGAAAATTCCTGTATCTGCAAATGCTTCAAGAAGTTAAAGCAATTCCTAAAATAATAGTGAGTGAAAGCTGTATGGAAAACTCTTGTTTTTTAACAGCAGCTCCCTTGTGCTGAGGAAAATAAGTAGTGAGCTGATATGTGGAGCTTCATTTACATTTTCCCCTTCTGTGGCAAACCAAACAAAATGTACCATCTCAGATGAAATTTCAGACACTTAAAATAATAGCACAAAGCAGTCACGCCCCAGGTGGTGTTTTCAGAGGGGTCACTATATGAGCAGCTACAAGGGGTCTGTACAAAAATCATCTTTCACTCAGGCACCCCTGTAAGTGGCTACTTCTTAAAAGTCAGCTGCTTTGTTCCTGTGCATAAAACATTGAAAATGTTGAAAAATTCAGATGTTATTTATCAAGGCAACAACAGGGCAGGAAAATCACACTCCCTACAAAGCTCTTGACCTTTTGTTCAATCCCACCCTCCTGCACATTTTAATGCATGATTTTAAATGCTCTGCAATGAAAGGGAAATCAGACTGCTGTGATAGTAGTGGTGCACTTATTTACAGTTGTTCCTGCAGGCCGATTCAGAAATGTTTTTGCTGGACCATGCGCCCTCATGTTTCTTTGAATATCCTCATCAGAACTCTCCAGGATCTGGGCATTGTACAAGCACAAGTGTGATGCATGCACATGTATATTTTAGGAAGCTGCTCCTCTTTGAACCCTCAGGTGCCAGGATTATGAGTAACATATTTGTTCTCTGGGACAATCACACCATGTACTTCCTAACACAAGAAACAATTTTTGAAGAAAGGTGAATAAAAAAGGAGAAATCTATCAATTATGTATTTTATCAACCTTAGCTATGCTGGAAGATTAAAGCTGCATCTAGACCTACCCACACCACTATCCTCTGCAACTGTTGTCAAGGGCGTGTAGTGATAGGACAAGGGGGAATGGCTATAAACTGACAGAGGGCAGGTTTAGATTAGATATCATGAAGAAATTCTTTACTATGATGGTGGCAAGGTGCTGAAAGAGTTTGCCCAGAGAAGCTGTGGATCCATCCCTGAAAGTGTTCAAACCCAGGTTGGATGGGGCTTTGAGCAGCCTGCTATAGAGGAAGGTGTCCCCTCCCATGGCAGGGGTAGGGGCTGGATGATCTTCAAGGTCCCTCCAATACAAATCATTCCAGGATTCTATAATTCTAAGTTTCTTAGACCAAATAGGAAACAATTGTGAATATTCAGCCCTCTTACATGGTCATTGGTGAGTAATTTATGGATCAGGATCACTTATAACACCAAACTCAGAGAAGTTACTCTTGCACCAGCTGCATGTTAGCAGAACAAACTTCTGAAAATAATACACACTTTTTCCACTTGCAGTGCTCAGGTTTTTAACCAGTTTCCCATTCAGACACAAATTTAATAAGCTCTTGGTATTCTGTGTGGTGCCCAAATATAATATCATTATGTGATACAAACCATTTTACTGATTTCAAATGTAACAACTCTCCAGAGTGAAATACTGTTAATGACTAGCATAAAATAGCAATCATTTTAGTACAGGTGGTAAATCAAAATTTATTTTGTACCTGGCCTGCCATGAGGGTGTGATTAACTTTTATAAAATGGGCAGGATTTGGGGAGCCATTTGATTGGTCAATATTAGTTCTAAGCCACAGGTATAAATCTTTATGAATAAACAGGTTGAAATTCATTAGTCCCGTGCCCCTCCTTCAGTTCACATTGCTGTAAAGTGGCAAGGAAAAAACTACCAGTGAAAATAAGTGCTTTTTTTTCATTTCCTGATCTATTTTCTGCTAGCAGAATGAAAGCATACTGTGGGCTTTAGGTCCAGCCTTGCTGAATGATGATTTTTCTCAGCTACAGCCACAGGCTGGCATCTGTGGGCAGCTCTGTGGAGGCTGCACAGCTTGGAGGGGCTTGTGAGAGCCAAAATCCTGCAAAAGGTGCTCACCCCTCTTAGCCAAGTCCTGGAGCCATCCCTTATCCCTTCCTGTGTCCAAGGCCAAGGCTGAGAAACACAAAGCCACCTGGTGCTGCTTGGAGAGCCAAAATGAGGAGGAAAATGTGGCATGGCTTAAACAGAAATCTCTGATGTTATCACCTCTCAGCTAAGTCACGGCCTGGAGCAACACTCGGTGCAGATTCTATTCAAACGGAGACACTTAATTTCACACTGCTTATTCATTCTCTTTTTCCCTTCCTCCCCAGGGCACAGACATCAAACTCCACAGGAAACAGGATTTCAGAACTACAGTGTTTTCATGCAGGTGCTGCTTCCCAGAGCCATCACCCCAGCAGAGCTGTGCTGGAAGGGAAAGAGAGCCTGCTTCTTGATTACTGTGTTGTTTTCCATCTCCCTGCCCGGGCAGGTGTGGATGCTGAGCCACCTGGTGCTTGGGGAGGAAAGAGCCCTGTGAACAGCTCAGCCCATCACTGGGGTGGTGAGGCACATCCCAGTGCCAGCACTGCATTTCTCAGAGGTTCTCATGGAGCTGGAAAATAATTCACTTCTACACCTCCTTCTGGGCAGGCGTAGGGAAATATCTCCATGCCTTGACTGGGACATTTGATTTCCTGCATTAAAAGAATAAAGAAGAAACCAGAAGCCTTGCTGTTAGTTGTGGGCACCTGAAGAGGTTTAATTCTGCTGGGGAGCTGCTTTCAGCTGGGGAACCATCCCCAGTTATCCATCAGACTGGTGAGGGGGCCACAGGAGGAGCAGCAGGAAAAGAATGTGTCCCCAAGAGGCAAATGGCCACACTCTCAGTGATGTTCAGAGCTGGGGGTGAAGTAAACATGGGCAGGAGACCTTTCTCCTTTTTAATGCCTTCAGAACCAATGGGTCCACATTCACACCGCTGCTGCTCCCAGGAATAACTCAGAGGAGGAGGAAGAGTGCAGCTTTGTCCACTGGTCTGTGGGCAGAGCTGGGGGTTCCATCCTTAGAAGAGCATCAGCACAGTCCTTATTCAATATTTGAGCTCCTCTGTCTAGCCAACATCCTTTAGGTTAGGCTGAGGAGTAAACAGGGTCTTAGCAGATACTAGATTCTGTTCCTCTCATCTAAACATCACTTTGATTTGTCCATTTTGTGTTGGCTCATTGTTTTTAGGGGTTTTTGGCTAGGTTTGGTGAGGAACTTCTCCCGTTACGTGCTGGTTCTGAAGTCATTTGCATGCTAACTCTGAGGTCTCCTCCTCTTCACCGTCTGGGTGCCATCCTCGACAAAAGGGGGAATTCTTACCCAGAAAGGACAGGTAGTTAATGAAAATGACCAGTGATTACAATAACAAACTGTTAGAACTCCACCCTGGCAGCAACTGGCCCAACCTGTGGACTCTGCAACCTTTTAAAAAAATGGGCAGCTTTTCTGCTCATAACAGAGGCACCTGGTGCCTCAGCACCCCCATAGAGCTCGTGGCTAAGTGAGGGTGACAAGGACACGCAGGCTGTGCCACAGCAGGAGCCCAGCCAGGACCTTTGTCACTCCTCTGCGCCACCTCTCTGGCAATAAATCTATGAAAACTCTCTCCAGGCAGTTAATGAGGTGTTTATGTACCAGAGTTTTTAACACTTTATAAGCAATTCTTATCATCCCTTTAATCATCTTCCTTCAGCCATTCTAAACTGCTGTTCCCATGAGATCTATAAATGAATATTATCCATCAGTGAACAATGTTAGTGAAGGAATTCAAATAGAATCTGGTGCTTTATATGTGGGAATTAGGAGGCATTATTATGAAAACTCTTCTGCAATTTTAATTACAGTGGCTGCAACTTTTGACTGTGCATATTAAAAAAATTATTTATCTCTGATAAATGCTAAAATAACAGCTCCAAAAATGACACCAAGAAAACAACAGAAAATACATGGTGAAATATTTGTTATTTTATGTCCTGAAAACAGGGCATGACTAGTGCAAAGCAAGATTAGGAAAATAGCAAAATTGCTATTAGATGGGAAAGGGCTTTCTTTGCTTAAAGGAAATCCAAATAGATTTCCTCACTCTTAACAACAAATTTAAAAGAAATCTTAATCAAAACTAGAAGAACTGTGTATGCAAAACTTATTAGGCAAGTTATTATTCATTTCCCATCTGAATAGTCAGAGATTTATTGAGTCTGTGAAGCAAACATCCTCTGCAGCAGATTTTAGCACCTTCTTGACCTGGTGGCCAAAAAGCACAGCCAAGCAGGCAAAAACTGGCCCTGCTCTTTCCAAATGCTCACTGCTTCTTGTTTAGATAAGAAATGAGTCATCTGCAATCTTAGCAGGCAGCACTGCTGGCCTCATTGCACAGATTTTTTTACTTCAGAGGGTACTTCCCTGTCTCAGACTGTTCCTTCCAAGGCAGGATGCACTGCCCTGTGTCTGGAACAGCATCAAGCATGGCACAGCACTTGCCACGGTGCATGCAGGGCTCTTCAGAGCGATGGAGCCTGGTTTGGTTGCTATTAAAAGAAAACAAACAGATTAACATCTATGCTGAAATGTCACAGACATCTTTTATGAAAAATCCTTTCCTTAGGATTTTTTTCCTCCTGAGAAGCTGGGAGGCCTCAGGAACAAAATGTAAACAATGATTATCTGCTGCTGTGGAATGCAACAG
>JAWWMS010000120.1:7302894-7314960 GCA_035048045.1 Chlorospingus semifuscus
AAGGCAAACTGCCCACTTGACAAAAGATAATCTGCCATACAGATGGTAATTGAAAACATCTTGCATTGCAATCTTCAGCAGCCTCTGCTCTGGTTTTGCTAAGAGGTGCTAGCTATCTTTTCTACTGAGCTTTCTTAGCAAAACTGTCTCTGACCTGGACAGTAAGTATACAACCTTCCTCCATTTTGGGGTGATATGAAGAAAGAAATGTGCCTCAGCCAATGCCTTTGTTTAGTCTCCAAGACATGCAGAAAAATGTGTTTAATGCATTTTTGAGTGCTGCACTCACACAAGTAGAGAGGAGGGTGAAGACAGGCAGCTGCCCTCACCCAGCCACTCCTGTGCCTGGTCCAGGGAAGCCCAGGGACTTGGCTAATCCCTCTGTGCACCAAACCTTTTTCTTCCCTAAACTCATACAGTAATTTCTTTAAGTCTATGCAAACTTTTAGCATTTACAACACCTGTAAGTCTGACAAAACTACCACAGCTTAAATATTCATTATGCAAAAAATTACCCACTCTTTTGGTTTTGATTTAAACTTGCCACCTCACATCATTTCTAATTATGACCTCTAACTTTTGTACAATGATGGTGAAGTGCAATCACCACCTTGCCTGCTCCACTGTGACACTCACAACTTGCATCTTTGCTGGTGGTTCTATTCAGTCTAGTGGCTTATATGGAAATAATTTTGTACCTCTGTTCACCTTTGCAACTTCCTCTGTGTATTATCCAATTGTCTGTATCCTTTTCAAGAGGAAGGATAAAAATTGAATGCATTACTTCAAACGTGGGATTATTTAATGGGTTCATATAATGGCATAATGATGTTTTCTGTTCTATTCTCTATTCTTCTCCTTTTTATTTTATTATTTTTTGATTGTCAGTGAGCATCCAGCTAACAGATGCATGAAAGTGACTTTTCTAACCTCAAGATGTTTTTCTTGAGTAGTAATAACTAGCTCACAGCCCATAATCATGTATGCAAAGTTAAGATTGTGCTAGGATTTTTTTGGCATTTTTAAAATGAAGTTCATTACTTCGCACTTTGGTGTTAAATTTTGTCTGCTGTTTAATCATGAAGTCACATAGTACTGTAATTTTTCCACAATTCTTTTCAGTTCATTTGTCTTTTACTAATCTGAATCATAAAATATCAGCAAGTCTCCTCACTGACAAGGCTCTTCTCTACATCCTTTGTGTACAAAAAAGTGCACCCTGGAGGGTGGCACTGGGGACAACCCCACACTTTCCTACCCTTTTGTCCCCACCTCCCAGCCATCTGCTTGTCCATGCAAAGATTGTTCACAATCATATTCTAAACCAACTAACTTTTTAAGAATTTCTGGTAAAACCATTTTTCAAAAGCCTTTAGGAAAAGTGAGGAGCTACCTCATCAGACTACAGTCTTTTGTGCACAGACAAGTTTCCTTCAAAGTACTCCAACAGACTTGAGCAACATTATCTTTTTCTTTCTCTGCAAAAAAGTCTCAGCTGTGGTATTTTTCGGGTCCCTCTTTGCGGGGAGGAAATTATGACTTTGACTCCATGTTCTTAGAAGGCTAATAAATTATTTTATGATACCATATTATATTAAAGAATACTATATTAAACTGTACTAAGAATAGAGAAAGGATACAGACAGAAGGCTAAAAGATAATAATGAAAAACTCGTGACTCTCGCCAGAGCCTTGACACAGCTGGCTGTGATTGGTCATTAAGTTAAAACAATTCCCATGAAACCAATCAAACAACCACCGGTTGGTAAACAATGTCCAAACCACATTCCAAAGCAGCAAAACACAGGAGAAGCAAAACAGATTATTATTGTTTTCATTTTTATATGGGGCTTCTCAGATTCCCAGGAGAAGAAATCCTGGGGAAGGGATTTTTCAGCAAATATGATGGTGACACTCAGTTTTTCTTAATATATCCCAGGTTTGGTCAAGGTGTCTCTTAGTTTTTGATATACTACAGCTTCTACCAATTTACCCAGTGTGACAATCATCCTGCCCTGAAGTTTCAATTCCCTAATTCTTCTTCCACAGTCCTTTAAATCAGCATCATAAGGTCATTTATTCCTTGATATTAAAACAGTTTTAAACAAAAGACCAGGTACTACCTGGCAGCTCACCTATTTTATACTTCAGTATCTACATATGTGTATTCACCTAGCTTTTGGTGAGTACCATCTAGTCTATGCCTTTTGTTATTCTTCACTTTTTCAGCTGTCTCATCTGGACTTACTCCTTCTCTGAGCTCTTTTTATGGCTTGATTATTTTCTGTCACTAAAGCTTTTTGCAGATGGAACACCTGGAACGGATATTCAGAGATTTGAACAATAAAGGCCTTGGTTTGCATTCTGCTTGTGCATTTAGTCTGATAGGAAAAGTGCTTTTATTTTTCTTTGATGCTTAACCTCAACTACCCAAGAAGCGATTTTTTTTTTCCTTAACTGCTTCCTTTACCTTGTTCTTTTTAACCACACTTAAAAAAAAAACAAAACAAAAAACCACACACACACAAAACCATACATTTTATCTGTATTTAAGCTTGTTATTTTTTATCAATTTAAGCATTCTCTGAGCTGCATGCCAGCTTTTTACTGTTTCAGATTAAAGCTAAGGAATAAAATGTTGTAGATAGATTGAGGATTGAGTATGCAGACAGGGGATTGATTAGCTAATTTTCAAAGCAGTAATTTTCTAGGTGACTTTACAAGGACTCTATGATCTAGACAGGTTATATATACAGTTTAACAGAATGTACTAATTTTTCAACTAGATTTAAAGATCTCTGAGAGAAACTTTTGTTCAGTGTGAAATTGCTGAATAATCCACCCCTCTGCCTTTGAAGCCTGTGCTCAAATCTCTGTTCCATCCCAGCTGTTTTGTACAGAAGGTGAACGATTGCAGCATATAAAAATTCTGGTCAAGTGAAATAGCAAAAAGGATCCCTTCTCTCTCATACGTGGCCAGAAAAACATGTTTTACTCTATGAAAAATAACATTAGTGAAAGATCCACATATGTGGGATCTACAACTTGATTAGAGAGAGCAAGAAGGGAACAAATGAACAGATAAAGTCAAATTGTGGTTCAGGTAAAAGGTAATTTATCCTTCAGATGGACCCAGCTGGAACTTCTAAAACACTTGGAAGACAATCCTGCAGCTTGAGTACCAGAGGGCTTTGAAACAGGGGAGCAGAGAACAGAAATAGAGGTGAGCAGGTTGAGGGTTTACCTGTCTTCTGTGGAGCAGATGCTTTCTCTTCAGGATTTGAGGCAGCAATGGATTCCCTAACGCCTTGTGATTCCTCACAATGCCATTCAGCTGATTAATTAATAATTAAACTTCTTAAATTGAAGAGATCAGAGAGATGGAGGTGTGTATGAAATAATTATGCTGGTTTTACATTTATAGCTTTCCTTATCTGCAAATCTTGTTTGCAGTCTTACCTCTAAATCCACAGACTGTATGCTTCTTTTCTCTAAAAGTTAAGGAAACAAGTGATGCAGTTTGACAGAGCCTGCTCTAGCAGCTGAATTCTATCTGCCCCATAAGCATTTCACAACTAAGGCATTCTTTCTCTTATTTTTTTTTCTTCATAGAAAGTCAAGACTTGATATCTTTAGGAGTGATGATTTTGGGAGAACTAGGCAAATAATAATATTCTGTAATCTCAGAAATTTCACCAGTTTGCTGGTCCATTTAGTAATTTTCCTTTGCACTGCTAAATCCATGTATCGGGAATGAAAGGTACAGCTAAACACTGCTGAACCATAAAATTCCTGAATGTCACCAAAGTAGTCATGCTTCACTAAGACTAAAAGTTAAGTGCTTCATAACAAGTAAATTATCTGAAAAATATAGCCTTTGCTTAGTTAGCCTTTGGGAGGTGTGGAAGCTCTGTAGGTAATAGCTCAGAAAAATTAAGGGAAAACAGGAAAACTTTGCTGCCTGGTCTCATTGTATCAACATTGGGTACTTAGCAGGACTTGGGAAATGAACTTTTGTAATGTTGCATAAGGGTTACATCTAAAAGTCTCCACTGGTGCAGGATCACACTGTGCTGAGGACTCTGAATATAAAACCTGTGTAATGATGGAGCAGCAGGAATTAGTAAGATTATAAACTCAGTTATGAAGTACTTATCTTAAACCTTCTTTGAAGTCAGAAGGATTTTAAATGCAACACTCCCTTGACTTGAAATTCAATCCTTTCAACCCTTATTGTTTGCTTCTTAAAGTTGCCACAGACTATTGGGTTGGGTGGTCTTCCTACATACTGGAGACAAAAGCCTTTGATTTAGCTGTTCACAGAGTCTGTGCAGGAGCCTAAATTGTAGATAATCCTTCAGGACCTATGCAGGAGCACTGTGTTTCTCCTCTGGTACTATTGCTAAAGTTCTTATGAATAAAGCGCTTGGAGGCAATAAACTTGCAGCATCAAGTTTCATTCTCTTCCTTCTCAGTAAAAGTCTTCCCACAGTGAAGAAGCTGAGGGAATAAACTTTAAATTCACAGAAATTTAGGACTGAAAATGGTGACTTTGACTTCTTTACAGTAACAAGAATGGCTTTGATAACCTGACATGCAGAGGGATGAGCCACGTCGACACACAGGCACGACCGTGTATATTGCAGGCACCTCCACATCTGCTGGATTGCAGAGGGCTGAGCTGGCCCCAGCCAAAATGCAGAAGCAGGGATTCAGCTGCAGCTGGGAGCCCTTATTTCCATCCAGGTGATGCTGGGCAAATTCACAGCTTGTTTCTGCTGCAGTAGATGTGATAATATCCCAAACACCCACCAGAGCCTCTGTACCTGTCCTGCAGCACAGCTGATCTCAGAAAAGAGATATGTCAGAAAGTACCCAAATGGTTTGAACAAATGTATTGTCTTCCACTAAAGAAATATTTCCTGAAGAGGAAAAGAAAGTAAAAAGATGATAATAGATACCAAGTCAGAAAGGAAATTCTCCATCTACTGGATTTGTTCCTCACCACTCTTAGTCCATATTTCACACTGCATTAATTTTAAAAGGTTTGCCAGTGAAAGTACAAATTTTTTTTTAGTATTAGAGAAAGATGTCCTAAACCAGGACATTTTGGTTCACCCATCCAGCTAATGGAAGAGATTAGAATCCACTTGGATTGCTGCTGTGGGAGTAGTGATGTACAGGAGATGTCCTGCTTCTGAAAGGGCTCTTTATCCTATAAAAGGACAACAAGAATTAGTGTCTAGAAGTAAAGACAAAGCTAAATTTGAATAAAGGACGTGTTTTGTATTAGCATGATGATGTACCTGCTGGAAAAATTCCCAAAGGAGATGATAGATTTTCTACTTGTTTGTCCTTAAAGCCAGCACAGTTTCTGAAATAAATGTTATGATTAAATACAAGTTTCTGGGCTAAACAACAATATCTGTTTGTGCATTGGAATAATGAAGGACACCAAAGAGGACAAAATGTTTCATTTAGCAGTTAAAGTCCTCCAGGTTTCTGAAGCTGCTCTTATACCTGGTCTGAGTAGGGCTGTAGGGATGCAAGATTCACTCCAATATATTATTTATTGTTACTATATGTTTGCAATTTATTATTAATTATTTGCAATTAGAAAGATGATCATTTTCACTTTAATATTCAGCAGCATATTGCATTTTAGGGAACAGAGCATTACCTTGGAGGGACAATATATTCTCAGTGCAGTCATGTTTGACCTGGTAATGACATAACCCCAAACAGGGACTTCAGCTTAAGCTTCCTAAAGAAAAAGGTATCAGAAAAGAATTACATTCCAGTATGAACTGAGATTATTTGAGTTGGCTTCCAATAAGATTTCTTTCTGTTTCTAAAGAACATAAATCCTCTAACATTAGGGCTGTTTTCTGCATTAACAGTCAGGGGTAGTGTCAACACGACTTTGCCAAGACTTTGTTTTCACTTCATCTCCATTTACTTTAACAAGATGCCATGCTGAAATAAGATGCATGCTGGTAATGTAGGATTTTACTATCTAACCCTTTGAATATTCTCCCTTCCTCAAAAAACATCCGCTGATTTTCTGAAAGGAAAAGGCATTTCTCCTAGAAATCAATAAACTTTAGAGGACATAAAAAGCACCATTGCCTTTTTCTTTCTTCAATTTAAATCCTTCGAGAAAATCAAAGCTGAATTATTATGATCTGTTCTAAAGTTTATTAACAAAAATGTTGCCTTGCTTCTTCTACTACAACCAGTGGGTTGTAGTAGAAAAAAAACATAACCCAGTATCAAGAGAGAAACTTGGCCCTAATTCAGCACTGTATAAACAACTGCTTATGATACATTTGCTGAAAAATTATATATATGCTTAAATGTGTAGCTGAATCAGGACTTTTCCATGTCCCATTATAGATTACATTCAGCTGCTTTTCTCAAGCACAACCAGAGTTTGAATCGAGAGTTTGAATCGAGGAGATGTTTCAGCTCCTATTTAACCCTTCCCTACATTCAAGATAATTAACTAAGATGCCTGAGACTGGTGGAAACGCCTCTCTCCTCTTGGCATGGGCAGCAGAGGGGCACAAATATCCCCAGACTGCCCCCACCCCTCTGTCCTCAGGCCCCTGTGAGTGTCATCCCCTGTGTGCCAGCACTGGCAGAGAGGAATGAACCCCACCGGGATCAGCTTCCCAAGCCCCAGTGATCCACAAGCACCAGCAAACATCCAGGGAGGATGGGAGGAGCTGCTGCTCTTCCTGGCACTCCCTGTGCCAAGCCAGCACTGCAAACCCTGCCTCTTCCCAAAGGAGGAGCCCTTGGAAACCATCAATCCCAGCCCCATCCCGGGGGTACCAGTCCTTGGTTTCTCTGGGTCTGGAATGAAGACACTTGGGACAGCAGTTCATGTTTGGACTCAAGTGTTTATTATTTCTTATCAGTAAAACAGTCTCACAACCATGAGCTCAGCAGCTCTTCATTAGAAGGCACCAAATGTCCAACAATCTCTTGTTCCAAGGTTTTTTAAGACTAAACTATCCAATTAAGAACTGACACTTGGATTATTTCCCTTTTAACCAATAACTGATCCCACAGAGCTGCAATGTGGACTTTTCTGCTCAATTACAAAAGGCCACCCAAACCCATGGAGAAGGAGGGATAAGAAGCATGAAGACGAAACCCAGGATTACACCCTGTGCCCTCCATCTTTCTTCCATCCACAACATACTAAAAATCCCAAACCCTCAATTTCTCACCAAGTGACACACCTACACTGCTCTCTATAATCTATTGCACACTTTTGTGGATTCCAGTCTATCTTGAAGTCTGGGAAACTTTCTCCATGAGTGAGGGTCAGAGTCAGTGCTGCCCTGGGGGTCAGGGCATCCCAGAGCAGACACAGAAATATTCCCAGTGCCCTGGGTTTCCACACCACCATCACCATAAATTAGCTGTTATCACAAAAAATTTCATGGAGTTTATTAGATGATTTGTTCTGGTCTCCTGCACACCTTTGGTCACCATATTTTGCTTACTTCGTTCTGCATTTGCTCCAACAGAAAAAAAATCTATTAAAAAGGCTAATTAAAACTGTCTAGAACCCTCAGTTCTCTTTTTATATATAAATCAGTTTGGAGGTTTTGTTTGTGCTTCATTTAAGAATAAGTATTTTTTAAAACGATGTTACAGTGACCCTAAGCATCACACAGAGCTCCAATTTCTGTGTGCTAGTCACTGCAAACACACAAACACATTTTAACTGAATTGTCCCTCATTTCTAGCGAAACTGTGACACACAGGATGAGATGAAGACAATGATTTTGGCCACAAAGGCAAAGTACAAAAGAGCTTAAGCAACTTGCTTAGGTTCAGGGAGCAAGAAATTTTGATTCCTTTCTTTTTCAGTCCTTGGGCACAGAATTGTCCTTGCAGCTTCTCCATTCATAGAATGCTGTTTTCAAGGATGGGATAACTCAGAAGAGGGTTTGGGACTATTACTTAATTTTCTTTTTTAATATATATATATTTGTTTGGATAGAATGGAGTCACAGAATCATTCAGGTTGGAAAAGACCTCTAAGACTGAGTCCAACGATTCCCCCAGCCACTGCCAAGGTCACCATGAAACCACATCCCCAAAAATTTTCAATCCCTCCAGAGATGCTGACATCACCACTGCCCTGAGTATTCAATTTCAATGTCCAACAACACATTCAATGAAGAATCTCTGCAAAGCTAAACTGATACCAAGAGCTGCTCCTCGGACTTTTGGAAATGATTCTGTAGCTCAGCTCCAGGTCTTTCTAGGAGTGACACAGTGAACATCTTTACTTGCAGTGTCACCTGAGGGGAAGAACTGGCTAAAAACAGTTCTGTGCCCAGATGGGGTAGAACATCACTACGAATAATTATTGTATTTAGATATATAATAGCAGTTATAAAATATATTTATAGCAGGTAGACAAATGTATACAGATGTATAACAATACAAATGTATAACAATAGCAGATAGAGAAGCTGACTCAGACATCAGAAAATGAAAACCACAGCCAAGATGACCAGAACTGGAGGCCTGTAGCAGTTTAACATAAAGGATATTTTTAGGTGAAAACCCCAGAGGTCTAATTCCTTGTATGAAATGGACAATGATGTGCCTTGACAAATGTTAACTTGTGCCTTACCCAGATGCTGCCCTCTCACACACATCACCAACTTCACAGCAAGAGATGGATTTCAGGACTGTGGAATCAGCAGTTTGCTTGTGACGCTGCATTTATATAAAATCAGAAGATAACTGTGGGAATCTACCTCTCCTCAGGAGGAGGAACCTTGAGTGAAACAGAATCATAAAGACCAGCACCAGGTCAGCCCTTCTGCTGCAAACCTCTCGTACCTTCAACGCTCAGGGTGGCTTCGGTCTCAGCAATCCCAGCCTTGCATTTGTACACACCAGCATCCTGGGGCTTCACCTTCATGATCTTCAGCTCTGCTGAGTACTGGTCCCTCTTGATTCTGTACTTCTCCGAGGGCTCAATGAGCTCTTGGCCCTTGAACCACTTGACGTGCTTTGGGGAAGGCCTGAAGTCACAGGACAGGATGACCGAGTGCCGCTCCAGGACCGTCTTGTCCTCCAGCTTCCTGGTGATCTGGATGTGGTAATCTGCCAAGCAGGGGTGAGGAAGAAGAATGGATCAATCTAAAGAAGAGGCAGGTTTTAATCTGAATTTCATGCCCATTAATTTCGTACATGACTTTCTGTTTTGTGAACTGCTCAGGTCCTGCTATAAGTATCTCTAAGAGATCTCAAGTGCTTTGAAGCTACAACAGCATGATGATCTATAAGGAAAACTGATTTCTGTAAGATAATACTGTGCATTAACCACCAAATTCAAGGTCCACTTGTAGCTCAGTGCTTGCTGAATTGCTCTCTAATTGAGGTTTTCATTCAAGTAAGAGTAAATGAAAGACAAAACAAGGACTTCAGGACGTGATTGAAGAGATTTACCATGGTGACAGCAGAAGATAAAAAGCCTTGAGGCTTTGTCCTACATCAAGTCAATGACAAAATGAATTAAGTAAATGAGCTATCAAATTTGTCCAGCTCATAAACGGGACAAAATAAACTCTCCTGGCAAATTTCATCTGTTTTGTCCTCCTTGGTAAAGTCAAGAGAATAAAAATATAACAGAAACCAGTTTTAGCTTGATAGATTTGAATACCAGGGACACCAAAGTCATTTAATCAGATCCCTTCCTAAGACATTTCTGGCCCAGTTGGTGCATCCAGCATTGCTCCCAACTTGCAGCTGGGAACCAAACAGATCTTCCAGGTACACAGGAGTTTCCAAGAACCCAGCCCAGAATAGAGAATATTTATGACAAATTACTTTCCAGGTACTGTGAGAGGGAAGATCTTGGTTCTGGTTCATGTGATATAAATTTTAAAGTCACATTACCTCTGACAAGCAGGTTTGCCGTGGATTTGGATTTGCCAATGGAGAACTGGATGGTGCCTGTCATATCAACACTTGTTTTGATTATTGTCAGCCTGTGGATGGTGCCTTCCTGCTGCATGATGATGTTTCTGCCAGCCTGCAAGGCTGCTCCCTTCAGGAACCACTTGGCAGGTTTCACAGATGGAATGGATGTCTCACACTCAAAATTGGCTTCTTCAGGCTCAGTCACGTCCTCATCACACAATTCCTTTACAATATTAATGGCTTGCTCTGGATGGAACAAGAGAGCAGGGATTTAGTAGCCATGAAAGCTTTTCCATTATCAGCCCGACCACTCAAGACATCTTTTCTGCACTTATGAACCCAAAAAGCCTTAAAACATCTTTTATTCTGTATGAAAGCAAACACACATTGCTGGTCACAGGCCAGAAAGTGAATCTGTATCTCTTGATTCCTAGTCCTAATTCTAAAGTCACCTTCCTATCCTGATATGTAGTGCTATAAATGGAAAAGAAAGTTCATTGGAATGAAATGTTGATAAAAGGACCTGCAACATTTATGTGAAAAACAGACTTTATCCAATACATTTGATAAATGTCTCTGGAGTGGGAATTCCCTCATTTTCCTTAGGAGAATATACCATGTATAAATTTTTCAGCATGTTCCTGTGTGTTAAAGGATTCAACACCAATGGATAGATAAATATATCAGAATAAATAACATGAATTAAAATTCATTTTTAAGCAGTATTGTGTTTCCAAAGCAAGCAACAAGTGAGTCAGCCCATCCTTTCCAACATAAACAAGTGAGTCAGCCCATCCTCCTCCCAGTGCATTCTAGGGGTGAAAAAAAGAGGTTTTCTACCTTCAACGAAGAAATTAGCACTGGTTCTGTCATCGAAGGCATCACAGGTGTACGTGTCCTCATCCTCGTAGTCGGCGTCGTTGATGACGAGTTTCCGATAGACGCCCTCGCTCACGATCTCGTATTTCACACCAGGGTGAATCTCCCTGTCCTTTTTGAACCACCTGACCTTGGCATTGGCCCGGGACACCTGGCACTCCAGGACCCCCCGGTGCTTCCACAAGGCGATCTTATCCCGCAGGGGCTTCACGATTTTCACCGGCAGCTCTAGGAGGGTAAAGGAAAGGGAGCCATCAGTACGGTCTCCATTGCTCTCATTAACATTATTTCTTTTATGTTCAGTAATTTGGATGATGAAAGGAATCCCTGCTAGGCTGAGCACTCAATTAACAACTTTAATTGTTATTTTTTCTTAAAAACTCTTAAAGTTTCCCTTTTAGAGTTATTTAAAGGGAAACTTTCTCTCCATGGTTTATCGCTGGAGTGGCTGAACTGCAGAAGTAACAGGTTGTTTTTCCTCAACACCTCACAGCAGTACTACAGCAAAACCAGGGACTGATCTCCAGTTTCCTGAGCTCCTCAGCAGTGCATCCTCCTTTTCAAATTCAAACATCCTCCTTTTCTCTCCTTCTATCACATTGTTTTAGTTAAACACACCCAAAACAGCTGGGTTTTGTTACAACATACACCAGAAAGTGAAAATGCAAGAAAAAGTCAAGCTACAGCTTTTTGTGCCTCAAATTTCACACACAAGTTTAAATTTCTAAAGGTGCAAATCCAGCCTTCTGAGAAAATTTAACTGGAATTAAGCCAAAATAAACTCCCAGCTGATATTTACCAGGCAGCAAAATAGGCAGGTTTTCTTTCTCTGAACACTGTAGGACTTTTTTAAACCTTCATGTGCAAAGTGAGGGAAGTGAATTGGTTTGTAACATGAGAGAGCAGAAGCAGTGCTGGCACGAACAGCAGAATTACCTTTCACAGTCAGGTGAGCACGAGATTCTGCTTTTTCTGCTACGAATTTTATCTCGGCTGCATCCTCGACCTGGACGCGTGCGTACGTCAGGGAATAGGTCTTACCTGGGAACAGACACAAACACAGCTCAGATATCCTAGAGCAAAACCCCATTTTCTAGTCTCCCATGCCAGTCCCTCCTCTATCCCACCCCCATTCTGTGGTGGTTCCAGCTGTGGGTTTCTCTGGGTCTGGATTGAAGGCACTTGAGATGTTATTTCATGTTCACACTCAGGAGTTTATTATTTCTT
>JAWWMS010000120.1:7315060-7329831 GCA_035048045.1 Chlorospingus semifuscus
CCCTCAATTTCTCACCAAGTGACACACCTACACTGCTCTCTATAATCTATTTCACCCTTTTGTGGATTCCAGTCTATCTTGAAGTCTGGGAACCTTTCTCCATGAGTGAGAGTCAAAGTCAGTGCTCCCCTGGGGGTCAGGGCACCCCAATATTCCCAGTGCCCTGGGTTTCCACATCTCTTTCCACTTATCCCAGCCCCTTCCATCATCATCATCCTGTCTTGCTAAGGAATTTGCTATTTTGCCTGTCTTTTGTAAGGATATGTGGTGATAAAATGAAGGTTTCTGTGCTCTTACCTCTCCATCTATCTCCACTAGAATAACAAAGATTCAAAAGCTTAGTGCTGGGAGATGAAAATTATGAAAATTAATGACAACCAAACCCTCTCCATCTGATTTTATCTCATGCTCTCCCCCTCCTATTTTCCCTGCTTACTCTTGGAGTGGAGCTCTGCCAATTATCAGGCATCAACCAAATCAGAAAGTAATCACTGAGATATGTCTATCTGCAGATTTTCTTGTATTGTTTTCTCTCTCTGTTCTCTGTACAAACCACTGGCAATTATTTTTTGCTTCTCTTTTCTGTTACTGTCTATTTCTTTTTCACCAGTTTCACAATTAGTGCATCTGAAAGTCATGCAGGACACTTCAGGTACCACACAGAGAGCACTGAGCTCTCCAAAGTCAGGGTAGCAAACCCACAATGCAGGAAAAAAATTACAAAATATGATTTCTTCAGAGACAAGCTTTGCTCACACTGTGAAATGAATGAACTCCTCTCTTCATTTTAGATAAAGCATTTTATGTTAGAACTTCCCCACAGCACTTCTCTTCCTGGTTCAGAATTTAGCTTATGGACATTTAATATGTGTGACTTGTAGTTCCATTTAGAGCACAGAACTTCCCTTCTTTAATTGTATTTTGAGTTGGCCACAGTGGAGTTGTGGTGTTCCAACTCCATGAGACCCAGTGAAGGGATGAGCCACATACAGGGAACATATTGCCCAGCTGTCCCTATTTTCAGAGATCAAGAATGAACTTCCCATGGGAATGAGATAAAATAATTTATTTACCTCCCCTTTCATCATCATCAAATTCACAGGAGTGAGGAGAAGGGGTGGCATAATTTCCCCTTATTTCAGTTATCTCCCCATGAAGGTGTTTTTCGCTCCTCAAGAAAATATTTTTTTTTTTTTCCTTTAAGGGCAATATCACTATTACTTTAAGATCTATGTGAGGGGCAGTGCCTGAGAAAAGTTTCTTTAACTTCCTCCTCTAACTTATACATGATAAGGGGAATAAAGTGTGAATAAAGACCAAGCTCCATGTAAGAGAATGGAGTAAATACATTCCCTCTGAATAAAAAAGTGTGAGAGTGAACGTGTTCTGAAGAAGCTTGGCTAATATTGCTGCTATAACATGTAGATGTGTCATAAATCAAATTCATCATAGCTGTAGGAAAACTCCCTGAAAAAGAAAACTAATGCAACCTCACTGGCAAAACTGCATGACAAACCTCAGGTAGTCCAGCTGTAACTTCATAAGAAAATAAAATATCTGTATTCCCTAGACCTGGCCTTTTGTCCAAATTTAAAGGTACTACTTAAATTGTTCCTTCAATATGACTTGCAAGTATAAAAGTGGATGCACACATTTTGAGAGTTCCTCAAGGAAAATTTACTTCTGTGCTGCTTGTAGGCAGATGAAGATTTGATATTGAATGTGTTTTTAGTAGAAAATTAAGGTATTTGCAATGAACTTTGCTTTGTGAGGCACCTTACTCTACTAACATGGCACTAGCAAAGTGTTTTTAGAAAAATGCAGTAGGAAAAATTCCATTGCAAATTTATGTTTTGAGACTCTTAAATGTACTAATTTTCCTTAAAAATTAATCTAGAAGGTAGAAAGAGTAAAATGGGTGGTACTTTTATCTGAAAAAGTGCATTTGTAATCCACCAGCAGATTTACATGTACTCTACTATGATAGTATCTATCATGTGAATTGCTGAGTGAGAGGCCAAAGCAGCATCTATTTATTACTCAGCTTATATTATAATTATCAGTGAAGATTTGTGTGGTTACAGCCATCACACCTCACTCACTGGAGTGTCCCTATGGCACCACAGTAACCACTCCATCACCCAGGGTGTTGGCACATTGGAATGCTCTGGAAAAGAGCAAATCCCTGGTAGCACCCCAGCATGGATGGTGTCATTCCAGCTTATGTGTATTGCAAATGCACGGCCACCAGCAAAGGAAGGAATGATGAGGAGGATTCCATCTTATCAGAAGGCTAATTTATTACTTTATAGTACTATATTATATGAAAGAATATTATACTATACTTTAGAATACAGAAAAGATACTTAATGAATGTTAAAAAGATAATAATGAAAACTTGTGACTCTTTCCAGAGTCCTGACACAGTTTAGCCAATGAGCCAAAACAACTCACACCAGAGTCCAATCAAGCAATTTTTTACCTTGGGTAAACAATCTCCAAATACATTCTACATGAGCACAACACAGGAGAAGCAAATGAGATAAGAATTGTTTTTCTTTTCTCTGAGGCCTCTTGCCACCTTTCAGGTTCCCAGGCAAAAACCCTGGGCAAAGGAATCATGTTCAGAGGATGTGAATGCCACATATGTGATGTTCCCTGCTGACCCCAGGCCATGGCAGGCTGCTGTGTAGGCACTGGCACTGTGCTTTCCATGCTTTGTGCTCCTGAAGGAATCAATTCCAAGCCAAGGCACAGAGTAAATGTGCAGGACTCCTTCAAATCCAGCATCCTAACCAAGCTGACAAGCCACAGCCTGTTTGGATTCAGAAGGACTTTTCTGATTCCAACCCAGAGGTCTGGGACCCAGAGTCACTGCAGTAAAGATGCTCAGGTTATACCTGTACCAAGGGATTCAGGAGTACTTTCCCAGTCTTGGTCCCACATCCTGATTGCATGGCACTACCTCGACAAAAAGCATCCTTCTCTCCTCTCCCTCATTCCCCATGGTCATAGGAGTCAATGCACTCCAACCAGCTCCAGATGAAAGCTCAGGTGTCCTGAGGCCACTCATAGCCTCAGTGCCCTGCACAGTTATCTTGGAGGTGATCCTGGCAGAGAACTTTGTTATCTTGGTCCTGATCCTTAGCAGGAATCAGGAAGATGTACCTTGATCTGTTGTGGTTGGAAACAATGATCCCTGCTCAACCAGAGCTGGTTGAAGGTGGAACTGTACAGGTTGTGGTCCAGATCTCAGCCCAACCAGTTCTCAGGAGGAGCACCAGTGTCAGCTCTAGATGTACAGAATAGCTTTTATTCTGAACATGTTTTTAATTCAAGTTGGCACAGCCTGAAAGTGAATGGCCTTATTTCTGTCCCTGGAAACAATGGAGCTGTATCTCCATGTGCTTCCTCAAGGAGCTCACTTAGAGCTGGGTCAGCTCTGAAGTTCTGGCATGGAAAACCCACAGCCCAGGTAGCTAAGAGCCAACTGCCCTCAGCAATGCTTTATCTTACACATGCATTTTTCAGGAGGGCAGGAATTCTGTTAAGTGTTGGCACTGTGAACCTCAGGAGAAGAACACCTTTGATGTCAGCTGAGTAAGTAACCAAATTATACCCTCTGGGAGAGCAGGCCAAGAAGTTAAAAGCAACAGACACAAGCTGAAACCCTCAGCAATCCTCATATTAGCAATACAGATGTTTTACAGGTACAACTTTTCAGCTCTGTACACCTACAACTCCCACGAACATCATGGTGAAAATATTTGCATAAGTGTGGTGGGATTATCTTTGTGATCATCTGAGATTCTGTAAGGGGGAGCTGACTGCTTTTTTCAGGGAAAACAGAATAGTGCACAGGTCAGCTGCTGTAATGAAAATGTTCATCCTCACGTCACACCAGGAAAAAAAATCACTAGAAAATGGTTAGTCAAACCCATATTCTCAGTACAGAAATGCTGACTCTTAAATAGAAGGTATAAAATATTTACCTCTGTTTGGAGCAGCCCATATCCCAATGGTCTAAGTTCCTTTGCACTTGGAAAAGAAACCAAGGGGAAATGGTACATTGACCCAAGTGGGAAAGTGGGTCACCAAGGTCTCAGGTTTTAAATTATTCTGAGGTTTCTCTGTTGAATTTTCATATTCTTTTTTTAAGTTTCTGATACTGAATAAAACCTTCAAATCCTCTTTTTGTGAGCATGAAGTACACTGTTTTGTTTCTTTTCCAGCAAGGCTGTCAGCTCCTTTGAGGAGCAGAAAGAGGGAACCCACACAGCATATGGTGATAGTTTCCTGCATTGCTGTTCCCAAAGAAAGCGGTCTGGCTGTCCTAAAAAAAGAGAGACAAAACATGTGAAGAGAAATGCTGCAGATTAGCACCAAGGATTACCTCAGACACCACATTGTTTTTTTTCTCAGAATATGTTATAAAGACACAGCAGGAAAAGATATTTAAATATATACTTAAAATAGTGAATATTCCTGTGTGAATCACTGAAATTACTCAATCTGGTAACCCCTCAGATTCTATATGCTAAATAGTGCAGTTATAGTAGGAATGCTGGTACATTCATATTCCCAAGATACCTGGGAACCTGTACCAGAGCCCTCAGTCTGAGTCCTGACCTGGTTAATGCTCATGACACCACCTTGAGCAGTGCCTCAACTACCCCTAAAACCTTTTGCCTCTTTAGGATCATCATCAGATTTATGTGCAGTGCAAATGTACCTGAGCAGGATTGCCCCAAGCAATCTCCTTCAAAGGCTGTGCTGAGCTGTGTTGGCTCTGAGTGCTCCCTGCCAAGAGTATTTGCCAGCAGCACTTGTTTCCAGCCTTGCTGGTGATCAAATTCCTGACAGGACACCAAGAAACAAGAGCTTTGCAGCTTTAAATCAAATGCCATTGCAAATTGCCATCAGCCTCCTTACCCCTGGTCATCAAAAGGCCTTGGGAATGAATAGTTTAGTGACAGACAGCAGGATCTGTCAGAAGAGCCTTGGTCCCTGCTCTTTTTCTTTGCAGTGGCTCACCTGGTGACCACTGACCCTCTGATTTAAGTGTGGGAGTTGTTAATGTAGCAATTAGTGCGAGAGCTTAGAGCAGGGCAAGGTCTCTGCCTAACAGCATGGATAGGGTACTTGAGAATTCTGCTTATCATTTAAGTGGATTTCCTCTGTGCCTGGTTTTCTTGGTTCTCAGGCAACCTTAGCTACAAGTGCAGATTTAGATAAATTGTGGGGAACTACACATTTTCAGAGATGATTCATCTGATATATTTTAGATGTCTATTCTACAGTGAGATTATCATGTCTTAGAGTCCATTGGGTGACAGATGAGCTCTGCATTGACAAGAAAGTGAGGCTTTAGTGCAACTCACAGTGAGATAACTCCACTGTAGCTACCTCCTGCTAGGCAGACAAGTCCCATACTAAATACCTGTCCCAGCGAAATCACTCAGTCTGAGTCCCGGGATTTTTGACTCAAACCACATGTGAAAGGTGAATGTGCCTTAAACCAACATTTTGGGATTCCTCTGCTTACATTTAAGTAATATTGCTGTCAATAGAAGGAGGGTTGTTTCATTTCATTAAGCAATTGAGTACCTGTTCTGCAGATCTTGTATGGGGGGAGAAAAGCAGTAAGGTATCCAAGAACTATAAATCAGTGTAATCACTCTACTTATCTTGTCATATGGAGTGGCTACAACAAAAAATTTGGCTGATCATCTTTCTTCAGCTGTCCGCTGCTCTGGGGCAGTGGAAGATTTCTATCCTTTACAAAGATCTCTGCAGCTGCCAAATGTCTCAAGCAATTCAGGAACCTGTCACAGGCTTTCCTGTGGCAACCATGAGTGAAGCCTCACTGCAGAGGAGAAGGAAATGAACTTGCTTTGCTCTTTTAGTATGGATGTAATCAGCATCATTACCCAAGAGAATTGAGCTGTAAATCTGATGTCAGCTTCAAGGTTAGTATCATCCAGAGGACTTCCCAGGAAGGGATGGCTTCGCTGTGATGAGGTGTTTTGACTTACTACTGGTGTGTTACTTTTGACTGTGCAGCCTGCAGCTACACAAGCTGTTATCTCAGTGGACATTTCCTGCCTCTGGTCCCTTAGGAAGGTGATTTGGAAGACCAGGACTGTGTACACTGAAAATCCATAAGTCAGAGGAGGGGCTGAATTGCAGTGTTGGGAGTAGAGTGTTCAACTGCAGTTCTCCTTGGCCCTCATGGTCCCAAATCTGAATAAGAATGCATCTTCAGGACACAGCAATTACCACCTTCTGCAATACCACCTTCTACTCTCCAGCCCAGCCTGTGAACTGCAGTGAGCCTGCCTTTCCACATGCCCTTATAATGAGATTTAACCTGCAGGGTCCAGAATGATGACCAATGCCAGGGTAATCTGAGCCAGTGAATTCCTCCATTCTGTCTCCTTTGCTCTGCCAGTTGTTTTGTAGAATAGTCTTCTTCACCTGGGGCTCTTCAAGTTTCTTTAGGAAGTCTGAAGTCAGATGTGCCTCCCTCCCATCTCTAGGTGCCTGTCTGGCAGTGGGTGTGTGTCTTTCCCTCTGGTTTTCCTTTTCTGTTCCTGCAGTTCTTCAGGGGGAGCTGTGATCCCTTAGCAACCCCAGGGCTACAGCAGTCTGTCAGCATCACCTCAGCCAAGCAGGGTTCACCAAAAACCTCACTCCTACTGGGTACACTCTTTCCCACTTTAGAGAGTCTCCAGCCCTCCTCTCCCTTCTCTGCTGCCTGCCAGCACAATGGCCTGATGATAGATCTGATGACAGATGTCTTGAGCTGACTCTCCTCAATCAATCCTCAGGATGGGCTCAGGCACAGCTCCAAAGAAGGACCTGAGAGCTGTCATAACCTTTCAGTACCAGTTTCATGGTGGCAGACACATAGAGGTTCAAACCTGCTAAAACTAAGTGCACCCTGCTGCTCCTTGTTATATGATGGATTCTGGCCATGGATTCTCCTGGAATGCTGGCGTTTCTGAAAGAGGTTTCTCCAGAACTGCTACTCCCAAAAGCTGCATTAATTTTCTTATTCCCTTCCTACAAGCCTGAAACCACACTTTTCCAATTGCCTTTCTGGTGAAGGTAGGAATTGCAGCACTCAGAGATGTTATGGGCAGTGGCCTCATGTTTATCTTAGCAAACACTGAGGCGCTCCACTGAGCACAGGCTGTGGGTGGCTACAAACACAGAGAACACAGGACATGGTGACACTCTCCATGGAACATGGTTTTACATCACAGATCAAGGCTGAACAATTTAATCACAGCATAACCAATGGTGCTGTTAAGCAGCAAAACCTCATGAAAGAGACATGAGGGGGTTTTGTTTCCTCTCCCAAGACTGCTGAGTGTGTTTCATCTTGAAGTATGAAATCTGGTTTATTTTACTAACAAATCTTAATCCCAAATTGGCAAAAAGGCTTCAAATGTTCTTTCCCCTTTCCCGTGCACATTCCCTTCTCTTTATTTTCTTTCCTCTCTGAATAACTTGAAAGTGAATACTCTTGTTTAAACACCTGTGATTGAATATTTTTCTGCCTAGGTCAAACAAATCTATTCCCAGTGCATTATTTTATAGTCTGCCTTCAAATCTGTATACTTGCTGATGTTGAGTGGACATTACAGAATCCTCTGTTGGAACTTCAGCACATTTTTAAAATTCTCAGAATAAATTATCACAGTAATTCCTTGTAATAATAATTATAATGATGATATTAATAATAAATTCCAAGAGGACAGATTTTGCCCTTGTTTTATTCCCCTGTAAACCCATGGGCAAAATTTCAGTCACAATACTTCAAAGCAAGATCTGGATAACAAATTTGCAATTTTGCAGAGCTCGCAGGACCAGATTTCTCTAATCTGAAGCTGGGCCCTGAGGCATATTAATGCACATGGACGTTCATCCTTGTGCAGTCAAATCATGTCAACTTCCATTTATAAATGACAGGATTTACACATGCAAGGGCGATAGTTGTTCTTGTAAATAAAATCTTGTGAAGGTATTTGCAATTATCTGCAGGAATAGCAGTCTCTTTTCTGGCCTGATGGCTTTTTCTACCATATTTAGGTGAGAAATAGATTTCAGCATGACTTTTGTATAACCCTTTTTATCATAACTGCATGACTCCTTCCACTGTCTTCAGCTGAGATGCTGACTGTGCACCTCAAGATCTTGGACTATTAGCTCTGTTCTCTCTCTAAAGGAAGTTTAACATCCTACAGTTAGGCTGAAAAATGGGTAGCATGCCTGTTTCACTGTACCCTCCTAAGTTCAATTTCTGCAATATAAATTCAATTTCTACTACATAATGCAAGCCAATAAGACTAGAAACTGCTTTTGTAGAAAACCAGATAATAGCTTCTCCCTAGATTGCTTCTTGGCATAATAACCTTATTTGGTGGCATCTCATCACAAGACTGATGGGGCCATGCCTCTTTGTGGAGAATGGGTAACGGAGCACTGCAACAAGGCCCTGACATAGTTTAATTGGGAATAAAATGCATTTTATGCCAAGTCATAACATACAGGATTGGAAAGTGATTTTCAATGTAACTTAGTTCCCTCTTTCTTTCCTGTTACTTTTTTTAGCAGGCAAATTAATAATCTGTAACATAGAATTATAATAATTGGAATTCTAGTATATAACAGGCATGAACATAATTTAAATGAGGCAGAGCTGCATGGTGACAGCAAGAAGTCTCAGCTTTCATGGCCAAGTATAGTTATACAGTCATCATGAACATGTTTGTGTGAGTTCCTGGAGTCAGCACTATCCTGATATGGTTCTGTATATCTGTACTAATTATTGATGATATTGAGCTAAACAAATATTGATGTGTCTTTTATCGATATAATTGCCTTTGGAAAGTTTGTATTGCCTCTTGCACTGATTCCTTTACAGAGATTGAACAGTGACAGTGCTGACCATGTCCAGTTTTTCCTTTGGAGAGGGTGTCTGGGGAGGCTGGAGCATTCAGAGCCTCCCAGGCCCACCTGGCCCATGGAGGGTGTGAATACTTGGTCCTTGCACTGCTAAATGGCCTGGCATCATCTCAGTGTCCTGTGTCCTCAGAAGGGATTTCACAACCCAAGGAGGTTTGCACCAACTGGTAAGAGATGTTTGCACCAGCTGGTAGGAGATCAACAGGCAGATGTGTTCCTTAAGTCCCACTTTCCCTATGCTCCAGACACATAATGCATCACTTTCCTCCATTCTGAATTAATCCCCAAGCTCTGTTCTTTCCATGGGAAATACAGCAGAGATCTGTACTGCCTTCCAAAGGAGACTGCAGTAGGGCCAGGCTTATGTATCACACATATATTATATTTTTATCTACATGTGGATAATTCAGTACCCTGTGTTGGATAATTCAGTAACCATAAAGGGCCCAAATCACTTTTGAGTGTTCAATGCAGATAGTGGGCCAGCCAGCATCCTCCTGCTTCTCCTCAACCACTGCCAGAGTGCCTAAACCAGCAGCTGCTTGAGCCAGGCTGCTGGATCTAGAGGATCTTTATCCAAATGCTGTGGAGAACCTGCACCAAGAGCAAATGAGAGTGATTTTCTTGGTTCCCAGCCCTCCCTCCCCTAAAGGAGCCCCATACACTTCCCAGGTTCACCTTTGGCCTCAGGGTAGGAGAGGGACCCAAAACACCCACAGTAAAATAAAGCTGGAGCAGGACCAGCAGGTCCTGGTGGGCTGGGTTAAGGAGCTGGTTATTTCTGAAAGATGGAGATCGTGTTCAGGCCAGGTTTCAAAGGAATGCCACAACCAAAGGTGGTTTTCTGCAGGACAGCCTCAGCAAAGTGCCCACCAGCCCAGGGTGTGAGGGGCAGATGGACAAACAGAACCTTCCCACATTCTCCAGACACTTCTCCTAACTCTCCCTCCACTGAGAACTGGGATATCTGGGGACTTTTAGCACTCAAATTAAACATATTCGTTCTTTACCTCCCTGATAATTGACAGGGCATCAGTGAGAGCAGAGGATTTTTTTTGGATCTAGCCTTGTATGTCCCCCTCTGTAACTAGGGGAAAAAGCCTTTTTGAGAGTAAACACATTGAAAATTGCAAGAAACATAGCTAGATGTCATGGTAATTGGAACAATGACTCAGTTGGGCAGAATCAGATTCCAGGGAAATCTCCTTCCCAGAGAAAATCAATCTGAGGCAAAAATCAAATCAAAATCCTGAAGAAAGCAGAATACAGCAGAGAGAATTCTAGTCCTCCGCTTCCCAGAACCTATAAAAAGAACATACCTATTTGACACTTCACTGAAATGGTATTACCTTCTTATCAAACAAACTGGAAGAGAATGAAAAGCCACTGGTTTTATTTATACAATATACATTTGTTCTTGCTTCGGTTTTCTAGGTTTTTGTTTGGTTTTGTTTTTTTATAAAGGGTGTAAACCCAGCAAGAAAAATCTCTTGAATTTCGATTTTTGGCTGACTGAAATAAAAGACTGAATCCTTGTAATTCTACTATTTTGCTCTTTATTTTTTCTGTTCAGAGACACTTCTAAGTCATAATTTCTGACTTCCTGAGTTGACCTAAATCAGGTTGCTACGTATGTTTACCTTTTTTTTCTGTATCCTAAAAACCTTTGCAGCATAAAAAGTTTCCTGTTTAGTCAACAGATTCTTCCCTATTCCATCAAGCTTACTGAGTTCACAGAAATGCTGGACATTGCACTCAAGTTGTCACAGATGACAGCTAAAAACTGATTAGGTCTAAAACCTAAATTAAAAATAGTTTCAGTATGAAACTTGAAAACTAGCCAAAGACAAACTGCAGCTCACATTTTCTAACCCACCCCACAATTACAAAGGTATAACTCAGTAAGAATAAAAGCTTTGATTAGTCTCTGGAGATCAAAATGGGTTGGACTTTGTCATGCAGAGAACAAGAACCTCAGTAACAACTTAATAGGCTGAAATTAGGATCACTCACTTGTAAACTCACAATAAATCTATATCATCATCATCATCATCATCATCATCCATCTGGAATTAGAGTCTTCAGAAGAAACTAAATAGGTACTGGCAGACATGTGATTGATCCTTCAACTCAATTTGCTAAATATGTAGATAAAAATATAAATATAGCTATAGATAGACATGATTGTGCTGTGAATATCTCTGTTAATGAGTATACATTGATCTGTTTATCTCAAAAACTTTCTGCAGGAACTGGCATTCTTAAGGCATTTTTAAGCAGACTGGATGGAGAATTAAGAGTCTCAGAGTTATTATGGAATTCCTGTAAATAGCTGGCCTGGGAGAAGAAGGATCAAGACTGTAGCAATTCCTTATTGAGGGAAGGGATGCAGCATGAAGCCAAATTGTACTGGAGAACCTAAGACAAGGACAACTGTTGCAAACATACCAGCAGCAGAAAATGCTTCAGCTGAGGCTGGTCCTATTCTGGAGACCAGAAAACTCCCTTCCTAAAAGCCCAGTTCCAAATTCTTTCATGTTTGTGGTGTCTGTTGCCTGAATTCCCTCACATTCTTTTTCCACTAATGAGTTTCTATCTTGGTTGTGCTGCATGGTATGAGAGAAATACAAAAAAAAAAAAAATTACAAACAAGGGAAAGAAAAAAGCATAATCTGGATGTAGATTCATTTTTGGGGAGCTTTTGTTTGGGTTTGGTTGGGTTTTTGTTGCTTTTGTTTTTCAGTGAACATCACTTCTTTTTTGCATTTCAGCATTTTTATTTTTCAGTGTGTGGTTTTTTTTTGCCAATTTCTAATGCTTCATTTAGGATCTCTGTTTCCAAGAACCTGGTGAGGGCCTCAGTGTCAAATGGATATTTCCATTTATTGCAGTCAATACCTTAGAACAAAAGAGCAAAAAAACTTGTGTTGCTGATTGTAACACTAAAGGAATTTACGGCTGAGTCACTCTTAATAGCCTTTGTCCATCTAACTCAGGTGAGCTGGGCAATTTCCTGATTCAGCTGAGCACTTTCAGCACCTGGATATTGTGAGATCCCATCTGCTCTGGACAAGGCATAGAAATCCTGACCCCTCCTCTGCCTTTTACCATCCCATAGACCCATCCTGAAATGGCCTTACCAGAACCTTTCCTGAGAAGAACCTGAAACCAGACCCAATGACTTTAAACCAACTGGAATCTAGTTCTTTTGCAACAAACAAATCTGTACTTGAAGAGATTGCCAGTGCTGGGTTCTGTTTCTGTCTAACTTTTAAGGAATAAAATAGGAGTTTTATATTTTTAATATCTTAATAAGATACCCCCTAATCAGTCCTGCACTGATTAATTCTAAATGTAGCAGGTCAGCAAGAGCACTCCAGTGGCTTAATTTATTTGTCAGATTAAGGCTGTATGTGTGTTGTTATGGAAGCTCCCATGTGCAGTGCCAGGTCAATGTGTTGGCCTTGACTGTGATGCTTCAGTAGATTTTTTTGTAGTTTTTTTTTCTTTTTTTTTTTTTTTATTTTGAATAACTCATCACTAAAAAGATCAACGTAACTTCCCCCTCCCCTCCCTAGGCAGACAATAATTAACACAGACCACAAGCCCCAAGAGGTTTTACAGGTTTAACTACAAAAGCCACAATGGTTTCTTGGTTTAAAAATCTGGTTGGTATTCCTTCAATATTAGTTAGAATTAGGTAGTACCTACTTGTATTGCAAGCTTTTTCATCTTAATGATCAATTCTTTAGGATGGGGTTCCTATGAAGCATTTGTCCTGATTTCAACTAGGAAAGAGTTAAAATTTCTTTCTTCTAGCAGGTATAGTGTTGTGTTTTGGATTGACCATCTGCTGTATCAACATCACTGCAGTAAAATCACCCAAAAATTCACTAATGAATTCTGGTGATAGAACCAGACAAACACAGTGGTGATGGAGCCATAACTGACTTCAACCTCCAACAGTCCAGCACTCTGTGTATTTATCAAAAGACAGGAAAGGTGATCATGATTAATTGGGATGAACTGGAAAATGTTGGACCTGACATCACAGCATAGAATAAGGGGTGGGTACTGTTCTGGTTTTGGCTGGGATGGAGTTAATTTTCCTCCGAATGGCTGGCACAGTGCTGTGTTTTGGAAGAGAATAATGAGAATAATGAGAATAATGATGGGAACTGGACTGGATTTGCATGGCAAGGATTTGGTGGAGGGGACCAGAGACATTGTGTGATGACCATAACCCTCATTCCCTGTGCCCCTGTGACACTGTGGGGGAGGAGGTAGAGAATTTGGGACTAAAGTTAAACCCAGGAAAAAGAGAGGGATGGAGGGCAGGTGTTCTAATATTTAATTATTATGTCTCATTATCCTATACTCTTTGATTGGTAACTAATTAATTTCCCCAAGTCAAGTCTGTTCTGCCCATGATGGCAGCCAGTAAGTGGTGATCTCACTTGTTTTTTATATTCTAACTATTTTACTCTTATTATTATTATTATTACTATTCCCCTTTCTTTTTCTGTTCTATTAAACTGTATTTTTCTAATCTCACAAATTTGCTCACTCTTCCAATTCTTTCTCCCATTATGCTGCTGGGGGAGTGAGAAAGTGGCTGCATGATGTGAGTTGCTGGCTGGGATTTGACTGTGTCATCACCATAGTGCAAATTATTCCTCATTGATCTCTTACATGGAGGTGGAGGGAGAGCCTAGACACATTCTGTGTTTCAAAGTAACTGCCTGTTAAATATTGATTCATTTAAGTTAACAAGCACCTTCTTGCCAAGTTTTCTCAAAGCTCCTATGTGATTTTCACTTTCATTTAGAAGTCCATATAGAAAAACTTATTTCTGTAGATGGTTTGATAAAGACATCAGAAACAGCATGCAGGAGGAAAAAAAATAAGAAGAAAAGGTACTTACACCTGCACAGCAATGCATGACTAGTTTTTCTGGTAACTGCTGTAACAATGATTGCTTCATTTGCTGCCCTTGATGCAGGAAGAATCTGTCACCTCAAAGGTTTTCTCCTGCTGTCTATTAATTCTCCTGAATGTATTTGCTGTGGGATATGCCATTTTGTCTTCCCTGGCAACTAAAATTTGTTCCCATGCAACACCACGATAAATACCCCTAGAGAGACAATATTGCCTGCCTTAAAAACCAAAACAAAAAAACGCCAAAACCTAAAACAGGAAAAAGTAAGCCATAGCTAAACCATAACAAATGTAGAGGCTGGATGCCCTTTTAAATAGAATATGTTCTAACGTGTATTTTCAGGATTTGTACTACCAGGGTACTTTCAGATACAATAGGTTTTGTGCATGTCTGATATCCCTTGGCAGGAGGCTTTGCAGGCACTATTAACCCAGGCTTAATTTGGGGGCCCTGAAAATGCCCCATGATTGTGTTGATGGAAGGGTTGACCTAAGGCACCATCTAAAGTTTAATTGCAGCTGCAGTTTTTAGGGGGCTCAGGGACATGACCCAACCACCAGGAGCTCACCTGCACCTGGTTGGGTTGCATGACCAGGTGTAACCTTCCAACCTGTTGTAACTTTCTGACTGTTGGAACCCAGGACATTCCTCTGGCTGCCCTGGAGGACTCCAGACCCTGGCAGGGGGCTCAGAGACCTTGGCACTGAGTCAAAGACACCTGTGCCTTTGATTTTAACCCATGGAAACAATTACCAACCTTGTGTGAGGATTTACAAGCCACAGGGGTTTGAATAGAATGATAGTGAATTTATCACAGGGTGAAAAAGTAGAATTTTGGGGTTTTAGAATGGGGGTTCAA
>JAWWMS010000120.1:7329931-7357253 GCA_035048045.1 Chlorospingus semifuscus
GACACTTCTGGATTGGTTTAGAGTAGAGACAGACTGTCTAACATAGGTGATAGGTATTGGAAAATTATTGTAAATAATGTACACATAATTTTTATATGTGTACATAAAAAGATAACACCGCCCTGAAGGCGATCAGTGTGCCTCAACCCAACCTGCTGGACAGATCTCAGCACGTCAGAGAGAGAATGTAGCTGATAAGAAAAAAATAAACAACCTTGAGAACGAGAGCCAAGGAATCCCGTCTTCTTCTTCGGTCTCGGGGCTGGGTAAAAGAGACTTTCCAACACCTCGGGGTCATCTCGGCACCAGAGACCTCATCATCTGACCTGTTGCAGTTTTCTGACCTGTTGTAACTCTCTGCTGAGAGATGGGAAGCAGTGGGGTGAGGTGGGATTGCACTGAAGAGCAGAGGTGGGGAGGATCCAGGGAAACAGGCTTAGGGCAGTCTGAACAAAGAGCTCTGAGGATGAGATGAAGGAGAGCAGGTTCAGAGCCCCATTTAATCTAAATTCAGGCTGTAACTAGTATGCTGCTAAATAAGCTTTAGTAGGAAAATGTGATCTAGAAGATACACAAAGTCGTTTTGTTCAGTGTATAAAAAGCTGTCTTGGTGCCAAAACCTGGGCTTGAACTCTCCTGTTGACAGCCCTTCTGGAGCTGCAAAAGGTTTTGTGACAAATGAACCTGAGAATGCAAAAATTTTGTGGTTGATGTGAAATTGTCATCTTCAGCTGCCTCTCAGAGTCCACCTTTGTGATCAAATTTGATCTCACCATACAGAGCAGGAGCTGCAGTCCTGTGTTAGAGGATTCCTGATCCCATCTTGTCCTGCAGAGCCACCAACGCTGCTCTGCTGGCTGCTTTGTCCAGGTGATAAAAAAAACTTGCCCCGAACTGAGCAGTCAAGGCTAAACCCTGCCCTCTGGTGCTCTGCTGCTAAAGGGGTAAAGAAAAGTTGAAAAATCTTTATGTACAAAATTAATATAGCTCATTTACTCACTGTTTTTTGACAGGTATCTCTGAGTACTTCCCGTGTTTGGGTTGTTTTTTGCAAGCAATTTAAAGTGCTTGAGAAGTGTTAGGATGGAATTGAGGTGGATTCCTGGGCAATCATTCCCAATCTTGTGTGAGAGTTTAGGAATATCAGTGCTGTGTTGTTTCATGTGCCTGCTACAGAGTTCTCCAATAATGTGATTTTAATCTCTTTGACCTCTTCAGAGCTTGTGGTGGCCATGATGGGAACAGGACTCCAGTGTGGGGTCCCAGCCCAAGGTTTCAGCCGATGATTTGGGTTATTGCAAAGTGTTGAAATGAGGGATAATGGATATTCCACCCCAGCTTGCCTCTCACATCTGTACACCCACATCTGTATCAAACCTCCCTGATCTACACAGCATCACCAGAGAGATACCACAAAAAGGGAGCACAGATTGATTGCTTCTGTGCAGCTCTTACTACTTATTGTCACCTTCATCATCTTATTTGTGTTTCTGTACGCCTGACTGTGGCTGTCAAACACTGGAGTTTTTTTCAACAAACTACTTTTGAGTTTATTTCATCAAATTACTTTTTGTTTTTGGCTTGTAAAAAATGGAGGTTTGAACAGTGGGTCTTGGAAGGCAGCAGGGATTTTGTGGTTGCCCCTAACAAATGAGCAGACAGCCAGCCATTAAATACATTGTACTGATGTAGTTAAAAGACAATATTTTGCAGAAAATTGAATAGTCTTAAAGTTTGGGGTTGAAAATGTTTTTGAATCACTTAGGTTTATTTTAACTTTCTCTTCCTTGTTGAGAACAGGAGAGTAAAGGGAGAGCAAAGACCCTTCAAGCCAGAAGGAACTGCCCTGTCCGAGATGTGGGGGGCTGTGGCATAGGGCACTGCACAATGAAGGGAAATAGGTTTCTCATCCTTTACCTTGATTTCCACTCCAAGCTGACCAAATAAACAGCTAAAAACACATTTCAGAGCTCAGAAGCTGCTACATGAACTCTTCAGGAGCCTAATGCAAGTCTTCTTAAAAGCACCTGATTTTAGGGAGTGAAAACTTGCAGCTCAGCACTTTGTGAAAATGAGGAATATCTTTTGGGCTTGTTGTCCAGTAACTGAAGCGTTCAGAAGAACTGATCTGGTTTCAAGAATCTTGCCTTAAAACATCTTTTTAGTGTTCCTTTTCCATCTAAGCAAATGCTTTAGTTGCCTTGGGGATACTGCGTGTCTGTGTTGCACATCCTTCATGCTAAGTAGTTCACACAGAACAAAAAATGAGAACTAAGCCTGCCTGGGAATTTTCCATCAAAACTGACCATTGAGAAATCCTGTGTTTTCATCCCAGGAAGGGCAGTGAGGATTTCATCACCTCCTCAAAGAAAAAACCCAATGATTTTCCTAACCGCTGGGGGAAGAGTTTAATGTTTTTTGCTGAACAGTTTTAATGTTTTGATTTCAAAATATTGTTATTTTTTATAAAAATTCTAATGTGGTGGATCCAAATCTCCTTATCCTTCTCTGATGTCCATGATCCACTGGGGAACTGCAGACCCCATAAAAACCCCACTGGGTTTTCAGTGCTTCTCCAAGAGGCAACTGTTCTGCAGCATGACAGGTGAAGAACAACTGAGAAGTGCAGGGAAATGGACTTGGATTACTGCTCCTATGAGCAACTCTGAGACAGCCATTCCACCTACACTTCATTTTTTTTTAATGAGATATTTTGGATCTTAAAATTTTAGTTGTTTTTATAATTTGATGGTTTTTGATTTTTATTTTTCTTTTTCAAAGATATTCCAAAGTAAAATATCTCCCTTCAGTCTTCTCTAAAGAAAAACTTAAGTAGTACCTAGTAAACTTTTTTCTTTGTAATTAGTAGAGACTTTGTGCATTGTTGGGCAGCTGTCAGAGGTGACCTTAACTTTCAAAGCATGTAACTGGTGACCAGTGCAAGGGTCAGAGATGCTCTTTGAACATATCACACAACTCAGGCATGGCCAAAATGTCTTACTGCCTCATGGTCAGCAGGATTATGGCATCTGAGCACTGTCATGGTCAGCAGGATTATGGCATCACTGCCAAAAGCCTCTCATTCACCTGCAGGTGAGTTTTAGCTAGATAGATGCCCTTCATTTTCAGTGCAGATACAACAACCTTTCATCTGCTTCACACAGCTTGCTTCTTCTGCAAAGGTGAAATTTGAATGAAATGATTTCTCTTTTTATTTATCATATTAAAAGGGCTCATGTAGCCTTAATCTAGCCTGAAGAAAATTTGATTGCAGGGTTTATTGGATGATTTTTCTTATGTTTATAATCTATATAAATTATGCAATATTTTTGTAACATGTCATGTATCATGATGTGATTTAATATCCCATATGTATTCTGGTGCCTGAAAGTAATGTGGAGAGATGTCTTTGAAAGGCCATTAAGTATAAATAAATTAGAGTGAGAGCTGGAGTGGTGCTGATGAATAACATTCCTCGATAAGGAGACCTCGTAGACTAAATGGAATGAGTAAATTATTACTTAATAATGCCATGCTTAAAACATTCCTAATAGTTACAGCATTCACCTGGGAGTGTTCATGCATCTGGGCAGAGAACTGCTTATCCAGCAGCTGCATAGCATAAAATAAAATGCAGTTCCAGAAGCAGGAACAAACCCCAGAAATACTAAAAAGAAAAGGAACGCAAACTGTAGATTTTCACCCTGGACATGTGTTCTTTGGCCTTGTAAGCCCCAGTTTTGAACTGGGCAAGTTCAAAACTTTCAAGGGATGCAGGTTTAGTTCCTCAGCTGGGGCTTTCTGGTGCTCAGTGAATTTAGAGCCTGTGTGACCTACAAAATATAAAGGTGAGGTTGGCTGTTTTCTAACTAACTTGGGTCTTTTGCATCCACTAAATTCCTCTACCAAATCTAGCAGGTTTTCTGTGCCCCAAGGGTGGTAAAGCAGCTGCTTGGCTGACCTGCAGCTGGAAGAAAATGTGGATGATCCAGGGAGCTGAAAGGACTCAGTGGATCAGCAGCTGAGCCAAAAGCAAAGCTTGGAGCCCACATTCCATGCTTGTGCTCAAGAGTTTCAGAAACCACTTGCTCATTAATTATGGCAGTGGGATGAGATAGGCAGGCAGGGAAAGGCAGGAGGAGTATTGTGGGAGAGCAGAGGAGTGCAGTACTGTAGAATTAATTGATTTTTGTTTTTTAAGCTCTCTTTTGCCATAACATCTCGGGGGAATAACAGGTCAGGTTAAAAAACATTTGGAAACTGAGGAGACAGGATGGACTTGGTTGAGGTGTGAGAGAAACAAGACTAGAAAAGTGTGGAGTTTTTTGTGCTCACACCCTTCTGAGATCCTCACTGGGTCAACTTCTTTCAGGGACAGTTTTGCAACCAGTCAGGGCTGCAGGCTGCAGGGGGCTGTAGAAGTGCCATGATCTGGCTTTGGATGCACAGAACTGAAATTGATCCTTCTTGAGGAGTGGATATTGGACCAAGCTGGGCTCTGTGCTGGCAGCAGCAGCTTGGGTATTGTCTCTCATAGATATGCCATGATAGGGTCTGCTGAACAAAGATTTCTCTTCATGATCAAGGTTTTGGGGCACTCAAAACACCACTTTTTCCCTGTCTGTTGACAGATCTGGAAGTCTACAGAGACGTCTCTGTTCTGGGGAGGTTAAATGTTCCCACCAGTGTTACTCTACACTGGCATTTTCTCCATCATTACCTTATCTTTGATTAACCTCCACTGTGGTAGCAATGAAAGGAAAGTGAGAGTGGAGCTGCCTCTTTGCAGTTCCACAGCAGAGCCACAGAGCATAGTGTGGACAGAACATGCCCAAGTGTTTCAGAATTCTGCTGAGTCCACAGCACTTCCAGAAGCAGAGCTGCAGTAGGGGATGCTCTTGTCTGCAGGTATCACTTTGTCATTGTTAGAAGAAAATTAGAGAGAGGGCCCTGTGTGTGTTAATGGACTTTTACCCTTCATTGCTGTAGGGAGACTGAAAGCTCCTGTGAGCCTGCTCTGTGCTGCTGTCATGAGAAGAACTGTAACAATCAGACCAAACTCTGCACTAACTCTGTCCACTTGAGTGGATTCAAAAAGCTCAGTCAGGCTCCTGGCTATGACTAAACCATCTAATTATAGCCTTCCTGTGCTGTGCTTTTTGCATTCATTCCTGATCCATCACTGCATTGATTTTTGGAATTGTGTTCTTTAGCACTCCATGGTCTCAATTTTCACATCCTCCTTGCTCTCCATTTCTCTGCCCTCAGTGCATGTTGACTGCTCATCTTTCTGTTTTCCTAAACCAGCCTTCCAACCACATTTCTCTGCTGAGCTGGAGAGCAAGGTGAACCTTGGTGGTTTCTGCAGCACTTTGAACTCTGTACAAGTGCCAGTTCACATTTCAGTTTCTGTGTCCCTGTACTGGGGCTCTGACCTGTTCAAAATGGATGTGCTTTTCTGGTTACATCACAAGTGGTGTCCAAAATTACTGAGTGGTGAGGTGTTGGACTAACCACAGGCAGCTTCCTACTGAAAATATTGGAGAAGGAAATCAGCAGGGTTGTGTCTTTGCCATGTTATTGAGGAAACCTCAAAACCCCTGGAGTTCAGAGAGCAGTGTTACCATGCCCCAGACAGCTTAAATTTAAATCAAAACAGGCTCCTGGGAAGAACTTAAAACATTAAGAAATATTTCAAAAATTTTCATCTAAATCTAACCTGGAACTTGAAACCAGTTGCATGGAACAGTCTTGGCAGTCCTGTGTTTTTTCTTTGAGTTTTGTGACACTGGATATTTCTTCAAAAGACTCAGCTGATGGAGTCAAGATAATTATGTAAAACTCTGGATTTCAGTTTTGATTTTCACTCAGCTTTACAGAGTTCATCTGCAAAGTACGAATTTGAAGAACTCAAAAAAGTCCTCCACACATTATTAAATTTTGTGGCATAACTTTGGCTTTAAAATTTTGTTTTGTTTTTAAGTCTTATGTCATGATTGCATGGATTTCCTTGCATTCATTTTGCATAGCTTTAGCTCATCTCCAAAGACAGATTACTAAATGTTCCCAAAAAGTATGACTGAGATTCCTTTTTAATACTCTTCTCAGCCAAGCTTATGTATAATCCTTTTCAAAGTGTAAAATGCCAAGGGATGTTTATATGCCACAGCTTATATGACAGTATATTGTTGTTCCTTCACACTTCACTAAGCAGTCTACGAATACTAATCTATAACTCACTTACTTTTCTCACCGGCGCTGGAAAACTGTGCTGTTTGTGGCATTGTCTGTTCTTTTCTAGATATATAAGCCACTCCAGTTTAAAAAACTATAGGCTGTAATGATTTCTCTGTTGGTTTTCTGCAGAAGTGAGAGGTCTTTACTGAAGCAAGGACCCAAATGATGGTGGACACTGTAGGCTTGCACAGGTATGTCCTGCCTTAGGGAGGTTGGAAGTAGGATAGGCAGAGGTGGGATGGGCAAAAAAAGATGGTGGTGATTTCTTTTCCTCCCAGGATCATGTAGAGAGACCTTTGCAGAGTTTGAAATTGAATCAATTTCTCCCAAATTTCAAAGGCTGCACTTCCACCATGCATTCAGCAGCCTCCTTTCGAGAGCTAGTAAACATCAACATGCTTGCTGACATTTTTGAAAGCAAAATCCTTTTTCTGTGAACATTCCCTGATATCTCAGTTGGAAATTGTTCTTTCCTATAAAGAAGGCAGGTTCAGAGCCATAAGGTTTGTTTTGGTTTTAGGTGAGAATGGAGATGCCCATGATGAGACAGACATTAAGTGGAAAAGTGGGAGAGACCAGGAGGCTTTCCTTGTGTCTCTCTTGCCAGGGAATAAGACAGAATGTGCCCTATGGTGAAAATAGACTCCCTGCCTGCTCTCACTGGTTACAGAATGGAGAGGGGCCTTCTGCTCAGAAATGAGGAATGGAGTGGTATCTTCTGCTTTACTTCACAACAAAACTGATAAACCCAGTGGGACAACACTCCCATGATCCATCTCTATAATGCAAAATATTTTTTGTGCAAGAAAGAGAGAGAAAAGAGTACAGATTTTTCACCTGCTCCATATAGTGGCCAGAAAGGTTTGCCATGGATTTGAAATCTCTTTGGGCAGTTTTTCTGGCCCATCTCTCTTTTTTTTTTTCTTTCCCCAAAATTTCTTCTGCTCACTTGTACAATTGTAAATAATCTAGGAACTTCTGCATGTCTCTGTGCAACAGATCATGCTGAGAGAGTATAATGATGCCAGGCCCCATCAAATATGCAACTCTAAGTGTACAATTGGAATTATTAGCAGGCATTTTCCTTGGGAAGGTATGAAAACCAAAGCACTTGAACAGAGCAGTCAGAGTAGGAAACTTAAAATCTTAATTAGTGTAAAATAGTGAAAGCCATCATAGAGCTGTAGCAGGGAATAGTGATAATGTGGGGGCTGAGCATGCTTGATAGAGCAGCCGGGGTGCCAGCACTCACTGAGACTGGTGGGACACTTGTCCCTGAGGGGCACTCATTGGCAGCAGTGAGCTAAGGAGGAGCTGACACTGCAGGATTCAGGAGCAGAGTGTGGTTATTACAACAGGACAGCTGCCTGAGGAGGAAAGACTGACCCTGACAAGGTGGTTTGTGCCCAGAGGGACTTGTTTCTCTGATAAAACCAGTCCTCAGACGGCCGCTCTCATCTCGAAAGCAATGTGCTCTCTGACAGGAGGGATATTTGGCCACACAGGGTGGCACTGGGTCCTCTCTGCTGCCTCTGAGCTGAAACCGAGTGTCTCTAACTAAATTTACCTTTTAACTACACTTTATTCTGCTGCCAGCCTCCATGATGGGCTCCTTACATCTCTTTTAGCCACGTGGCCAGAAGATGCAGCCAGTTTAAGGTGGGCTGTTTGCCCTTCAGAAAAGAGGGAGCTGAGCTTCTCTAAAGCAGCACAGGCTCTGGGGCAGGACAAGCGAATATTTCTGTTCTTTCTGCAGCATCCAGAAAGGGTTTTATTTATTTAAAGGCTTTAAAGTATTCTATAGGAGCTTAAAAATACTTGAATCATTTGGATAGATCAATTCCAAGACAAAAGAAACCCTTATTTGATAAGATGAAGTGTGGATCCTTTTAGCCTTGGCTATCCAGATCTTGTTACTCAAACATACACTATGTTGGGGGTTTTTTTGTTTGTTTGTTTGTTTCTTTTGCTACTCTGTGAACTGAGTTTTGTCATATTTTATTGCACTAAAAGAGGAGGTGGTGTCTGACCTCATGGGCTGAAGTGGAGGGGTGGACCGAAGACAGGAAGAATACCCCAATAATGATATCCCAAACATGGATACTTTATGTTTGTTTTTTAAAAAACCCTACAAAGTTAAAGCAGCAATTTTTTACCAGCAAAGCAGAGCTGCTTGGGCAGCTCTTTTATCACCAAAACGAAAAACAACAAAAATCCAAAACCTAAACCCTGAACTCAGCACACCTGGAAAAGTAATTGCTCAAAAAGAGTAAGACCCAAATCCTTCAACTTGGCCGTGAGGAAACATCTGCCCAGCATTTCTTTCACTGTAAAGCGCTGGACTCACTACCCTGAGCACCAGCGGGTCAAACCCCAGCTCTGCGGGAACCGTGGCATGTTTAACGCGATTTCCCACTGCCCACGCCGCGGGTGGGGGATTCAATAAAACGATGCCGAAGGAGTGAGCGGGTCTGGGGACGAGGCCGGGACCCCGGGGCGCGGAGCATCCCGCGGAGCGCGGAGCATCCCTCGGAGCGGAGCCGAGCCGAGCCGAGCCGAGCCGGGCTCGCCCTCCCCGCAGCCGCGGCGGCCCCGGAGCGCGGGGGGCGGGCGGAGCCGGGCTCGCCTCGCCTCTGCTTTGGAGGGCGGGGGAGGAAAGCGGTGCCAGGGCCGGGGGGTGCTTCGGGTTTTGTTTTGGAGCCGGCAAGGCGGGAGCGCCGCCAGCGCGCAGACCCCGCGGACGGGGACAGAGTGGCGGCGCGGGGTGACAATCCCGGCGCGGGGTGACAATCCCGGCCTGGGGTGACAATCCCGGCCTGGGGTGACAATCCCGGTGCGGGGTGACAATCGCGCTGCGAGGTGACAATCCCGGCACGGGGTGACAATCCCGCTGCGGGCACAGCCCGTCCTGCCCTGCCTGCTGCCATCCCCCTTCCGAAGCTCCTCGGAGAGTCGTGCCCGAAGCCCAACTTTGCAGCCCGCCCGCCGCTCCCAGCATGAACCAGACGGCCGGGGTGAGCAACCACGTCCGCTGCTCCGGCAAGGGCTCCAAGGTAAGAGCGGCCGGGGCTCGGCATCGCGGGCAGCGGGGCTCGCTAGGGCGCGGGGATGCCCCGTTCTCGGCTCACGGTCCCCAAACCTACTGCTGAGAGAGTGTTCCCCAACCCGGGAAGCATCCCTGCGCTCCCCGCTAGCCCCCCATCACTTGGCGAAGTTCAGCATCTCTGCCGGGCTCCCGCCGCCTCCCCGCGGAGTGCTGGGGCAGGGATGGCTCCGGACGGCTCCGTCCCTCCGGACAGGGGTGACCCCTTCGGGCTGAGACCCGGGCGGGTGCTGCACCGGGCATTCAGGGTGCTGCGGTCTCTCAGCATCAAGTGCTGGAATGGTCGGAGCTTGTGCACCTGCTCCAAACGGGATAAAATGCTTTGGAGGTAAGGGTTTGTGGAGTGAAACCAGGGGGGACCAGGTACTGCTTCAGCCACTGCTTTAACTTCTTACCACGGTGTGTTTGCATAGCCAGCATTAAAAATAAATAACTGAGATAAAACATGTCATTGGGCATTCTGCTGAATTCAGTAGAATTGTAACTGGGTGCTTGTACCTGCATTAACATTTTTTAGGTAGTGATGAACATAGCCCTTATATCTACACAACTTTATGTTGGAGAGTATCAGTGCTGTGAAGTCAGATGCATGTGCCCTCTTACAGACAATTCTGTTGATGTTGTTCTTCTGCAACTCTTTGAAGTGTTTCTCTGTGCTTATGTTTCTCTGTTATGGTGGACACACCACTGTCCCCAAGATTTCATGTGCTTTTTGGGGCTGGTATTTGGTAGAGAGATATGATTCTATAATACCTAATAGGATGCACCTTAAAGAAGTGCAAGATTTACATTTCACCACATATGGTGCTGTGCTAACTAATTTTTTTTTAAATTTTATCTCTTAATACTGGTGTCCTGTTCCATCCTCTAGACTTGGTGTTGTGGTGTTGTTTGAGATGCTTGTGCTGCTGCTCACCTGGTTGTATACTTCATGTCTAGTTAGTGTAAACCTGACCCTGTAAACTCTTAGGCACACAGGTTTACTTCATACCTCCCCTGCTGTGAAGTGAATACAGTTGTTCCTCCTTTTTTCATATTGTATTTTAGGATTAAACCCACTAATCATAAGGCTATGTGAATATTAAAAGATGCTACATGATGAGGGCTGTGGAAGTAAACAAACAGATTAGATGAGTCTGCTGAAATTATTTACTTATCTCCATGACTAATCATATATTTGAAGTTGAACCGGTACCTAAGCTCTTTGCATAATTCAAGGGCCCTAAATTAAATGTCCTCTGGATATTGCCTGAATTTTGAATGTTGGGCCTCCTTCCTTTGCACTTTCTGGTTTTCTTTGAGTTGTGGGTCGAACAGCTAAGGTTATTGCATATCAGTAATAATTTATTGTATCAAGCTGCTGACCTAATACTTCAGTGCAGAAGAAAGAGATGGGGCTCAAATGAGTATATTCTTAGCACATGATAATTGATACATTTTTATTTGCCTTGAAGGCATTTTCGTCTCATTTTCACATGCTGGATATGTTTTCCATTGGAAATAAATACTTTTTTTTTTCAAGTCATAAGATTGAAATGATTGATGATTTCAGGACTTAATTAAAACACAGAAAGCTCCATGCATGACTGATTTAGTTTCAAGGAAACCTTGCAGAGTTCTGAAATGAGAGTTTATCATATGGGGCTGAAAAATCAAGTAACTGATCCTTAAGAGGTTTCTGATGGAGTAGACAGGAGGCAGAATAGCCAAGTTTTTTGTGACTCTGACTTCTAAAGCATAGAAATTAGAGATGCTGTTGAGATGGTTCATACCTGTGCTTCATTTGTTTGAGTTTTTTTCTGAACAACTAACAAACAAACAAAACCTCAATGAAAAATAAAACAACAGAACCCTAAACAGGATTTATCTCAATTTCCTAATCTCCTAACTTTTGAACTTGCAGCCAATTCTAACCAAAATTGACAAAATAAGAGTAATCTTGTGTCAGTTTGCTACAAGTGTTGTGGAAATCAATTTAATACAGAAGAATTATTTAATACCTGAGTGAAGGATGAAGCAGGGAGAAATCTGTCCCATCCTGTCCCACATGCTGCTGCTACAAGAATATCTGTCCTTTGCCCATCACAGGCTGTGCAAAGACTGAGAGGGAATGGGAGGAAGGAAGGAGCACAGAAGGAACTTCCAGAAGAACTGGAATTTTATGGAAGCAAGGAGGGAGCCGTGGGTGAGGGCTGAGGTCTTCCCAAGAGGGAGTGTGTTGAGCAAATAATTTGTCATAAATCACTTTGTTGTCACAGCGGATAAAAGAACATGTTAGGGGTTTTTCCCTCCCCCAAAAAAGTTGTTATGTTGTGTTAGCTCTAATGCCAGCTCTGTGAGGCAAGGTCGCTCTTCTTCCTGGCTTCTCCTGAGCTTCCCTCTTGCTGGGCAATGGGCACTTAGACTTCACATTTCTTCTGCAAGATTTACAGCTGTGCTCACTTGTGGTGAGCAAGAGAGGGAGCTTTTCAAAGGAGGGATACAATTAAAGCCCTTAAGTAGATGGGCTTGATTGCCATTCCAAACTCTAGTAATGCATGCCCACTAAAAGGTGTATATATTTTTAACATTTCTATGTAATGTTTTTCAGCTGTTTCTAACCAAGAGCTAGAAGCTCTAAGCCACTTGTGAGTGCTATTGAAAGACTGATTTATTGTCTAGAGAGAACTATTTTTGAGAAATAGTTTGTGTACATACAGCTTCTAATGCTCTTTTTTCCTGCCTGTGACTAATCCCTTTGCCTTCCCTAAGATAATTTGTGGGAGGAAAGCAAGAGGATTCACCCCAATGCTGTAATGGAAAGCTGTGTCACAGGAAGATTTCTGATGTGTTGGGGTGGTTGGGGTGGTGAGCAGCCCAAGTCTGTACAAAAACCACCCACCTCTCTTGTGTGGGCTGGGAGCAGGTTTTAACTCTGGTAAAGGAAGTGCACTTCACTGCAAAGTCACTCACATCCTGCCAGAGGAATTTGGGGGTCAGTTCCAAGCTGCCACATTTCGACAGATTTCTTGAAGCAATTAATGAGGGCTAAGTCCATATGGGGATTCAGGCTTTTGCAACACTACATGTTGCAGCTCCTGGCTTTTGGCTTTTATTCAGCTGTCCAAAGCCCCACACCAGCCAATACATGAATGTCCTGATTCCTGCATTAATTGTGTCTTGAATTTATCTTCTTTTCTTAAATTAATACCAAGGAAGACACTATGAGAAGGCACTTGGTTCCATGTTGGGGCTCCCAAATTCATCTGTCTTCAGGGAGGAAAATCTATAGAAATAATTTGGGGTACTTTCTTTAGAAACAACTATACTTGGGGTCCTTCATCTGAAGACCATCCCCATCCTCACCCAGTGAGAAAGATGGTGTCCTGTGGAGAAGGATTTGTGGATCTGGTGTCCTTTTAAGTGTTGTTGAGCTTCCATCTTTCTGGGGACTGTTGTACCCATCAGGAGACAGCAGGAGACCCTTCCTGCTCCACAGCAGGAGCTCTCCCATCTCTCATTTTGGGGAAGGGGCAGAGCAGAGTTCAGGGCTGTTCTCTGGAGTGGGTAAGATGGAAACTCACAGTGTCTCCTGGGGACAGGGGGATGCACTGTCTCTTTATTTTGGATGAAAATGCCTTTAGCCAAACCACTGGCTGACATGCACAATTTGGGGGGCACGGTCTAAATGCCCAGCTCTGTACAGCAACCTCAGCAGCACATTAGGACATGTTTGGCACAACCCTGCTGCTGTTCAGTCTCTTCTGACTTCTCCCTGAATGTATTTTTGAACAATTGCAACGGTTTTAGCTGTTTTGTGTGGAGCTCAGACTTGGATATGGTAATTTCATGTATTCTGGATCAGGTCACCCAAACCTGATTCCTGTTGTCAGGCAAGATGTCAGTCCAGCTCCTTTGCCATCCTCATATGCAGCTTATGACACCACTGACGAATACTCAAACTGGTTATGTGTTTGGAGGGTTGATTATGTGTTTATTAGGCATTTATATCTTTATTTTGTGCTGCCAGGCTTTAACCTTTCTCTCATTCCAATCCTGATGTGTGGGTGGGAGACAAGTGGTTTTTGCTGCCTCAACAGCAGTGATGAGAGTCCCTGTATGGTAAAAGGAAACAAATCTGCATTAAACCTGAGCAAATGGGGCTTGTTTCCATCATGGATTTTGTTGGTGTCAACACGTCACATTTTGGAATGTAGCAAATACTAAAAGCCACCTTTCCTCTCTCAGTTTTAATTATGTAAGCATTAAAAAAAAGCAAAGTTATAATATTCACCTGAATAGCTGTAACCTCACTTTTAATCAGCAATAATGAATGCTCAAGAATAACAGCAAATCATTTGGACAAATTGGTTTTTTTCTTTCCTTTTAAAGGAGAAACAATTGTCCTAATTAGCAGTATTGGTATGTAAGAATGCAGTTATGAAAACAACTCAATGCAGTAATGTAAAGTGTTTGTTAAAGGGAAGCACACTCAATTAAGCTGAACTGAAAATGCAGTTATGATTGTACCCCCGGCTGCTCTCTCTCATTGTTTTGAAAAGAACAAATTTAACCTATGAGAAAAACAAACTGCTGATGTAGGGTGTTCTGGATGCCCAGGTCTAAAAGAACAAGGCAACAATTGTATAGCTGTGGGCAAGAGGTCCATGATGTCCTTTTAAGAGATTATGAGGGAATTTGGTTTTATAGTTTATTCCTTAAACGATTAATAAGATTAATTATTGCATCTACACTGGGTAAATCTAATTACCTTCTCTTTTCCATGAACTATTCCCCTCACATGAATTCCACTGATTTCAATTGAATTACTGCTTATTTATGTTGGTTTAATTGCAGAGAGATTCAATACCTCCAAAGTTATGGAAGCAATAGAGGCACAGCATTTCTAGGACTCTTGGATGCAGAAAATTGAGATAAGGAAGCTGTGCTGGCTCCTCTGTATTATTGCTGAAGCAGAAACAAGTTCAGCTTCACTTGCACACTGTGTTTTACTGTGAGTGGTAAGTTACCCTGCATGGGCACAGCTAAGCAGTGTATTTTTGAGTTTCCTAATTTTAATGCTCTAGTGGGAGTTCAAGGCTGACTTCCACACCTAATAAGTACTAAAGTAGGACTGGATGTAGCTGCCAGGGCTTTAAAACATGATTGGTCAGCTATCTCCAAAATCCAGCCTTACTCAGAGGGCAGTCCCTTGGAAATTGCACTTCCATCTTAAAACATCAACCCTTCAGAGTGGTTTAATATAGCATTGCATGAGAGTAACAGACAAGATCAATGCCCCATCCTGCTGGATGCTGTGACCCCCCACAGACAGAAATGCCTTGGCCTTCGGTGTATTTATGGTTTAGGTTGACAATAAGAAATAAAAATCTGGGAGAATGGGAGAATTACTCTGGTTTTGCAGGCAGTGAAGTACCAGGAGTAAGCCACCAAAAAATTTCAGACTAGGTAGAGATAATAGACTAAAGTTGAGCTTTTCTGCCACAGAAAATAAAGAAATACTAATCATTATCCATTTAAGAGCCAGCAGGCTCATCAGCATGTGCTCTCCATATCTCACCAGCATATCCCTCTCTATAAATTATCCCTTGCCCAGGGCAGGTGTCAGTAGGAAAAACCTGTGGGCAAAGAAGGCAGAGAGAACTGTACACTTGGGTCCTCTGTCCATTAGGGATCCAGGTATTAGTATGGCTCCTTAAGGAACAAGGTTTCATTTTGCACAAGTAGTGGAGCTTGGGTTGATTTAGCTCTTTCCCCTGTACCAATTTGTGAAGATCCTCTATCTTCTACATCCTTTGGGAGGAACTTTCACAATGCTGCAGAGGCAAAACCCATCAAAACTTCAAGTGGTGAACTCTAAATCGACATGCCAAGGAACTTAAGGCAAAGTGTTTGAAACTGGTTTTTTATTACAGTCTCTGACTTTCTTGTAAACTGTAATTGTCAGTGGACAGTATCTGGTGCAGGTACTGAATTTAGTGACAGAAGTTCTGCTTCTGCTGATGTAAATGGAAAGATGATTTTAGAAATTTTACTGCCTTAACCGATGCAGCCCTAAGGATTTTAGGAGTAACAGCTGTGGGAAATTCTTGATTTGATTTTCCTATTATTTCAGAGAGTGAAATCTGCTTTCTCTGTAATTCCACCTGTAAACCTGATGGCTTTTGGCAGTTAATTCCAGCCATGTTCCCTAGAGCTCTTCCTGCAACTGTCTGAGTGTCAGCTGTCTCATAAAGGTCCCCCTAACAGGAAATTTGGCAAGAAGAATGATGCTGGGTCAGGACCAGAAATTTCAGTGGAAGGCTCAAACACCCATTTGAAGGATGGGAAGGCAAAGGGAGATGGCCAGGCTGACTCTGTAAATGTCCTGAATGATCAGAAAACCTCCTGGCAGGGGTTATGCTTCCCCCTTCTGCAGGGAATCCAACCACAGGATGCACCCTGAGGAACAGCAGGCTCCTCTAGCCCTGGTGTTGATGGAGCATCCTGTCTGGGATATTTTGGGTGATGGGGAGCAAAAGGAGCTGCGGCTTTTGTAGCCTTGAGCAAATATGCACCAGCAAGGGTGTACTTTGCTTACAACAGCTATTATTTTAGGGGCTGGAGAAAGAGTGTTCCTCCTCCATGAAATATTTGCCTGGAGCCTTCTGGAAGAGCTGTGTGGAGCTCCAGGGGTTTCCAGCAGTGTGTGGGATGTTGTGCTCTGCATCTCTGCAGTGTCCTCAGGCACAGGGAGCCCTGAGCCCTGAATCTGAATGAGTTCTGGGCATCAGCAGCAACAGAACCATCCCTGTTTGTTTGTGGGTGCTGCTCTGCTGCTGTTTTTCATCTTTAATGAGAGTTGAACACGCCATAAAGTTTTATTGGGTGTTTATGCTAACAAAATTAACTAACAGTTGGTGCTTTAAAAATGCAGCCAGAGCTCTGTGCACTATAACTGGGAATCTGCAATGGCTTTTTAACTGGTGTAGGACAGAGCAAATGTGTGGTTGCCAATGTCATTTAACAGCAAACCACTTTATATTAACTTTTTATAGACCAGAACTGATTAATTGAAATTTCCAAAATAAATCTTAGCACGATATGTGCTTAAACAAAATCAGATTTTCAAACATTAGGTAGCTGGAAGCTCTGTCAAAATTGTGGGGTTAATTTATAATACCAAGACTAATATGCTGATAATCAAAATAAATTAGCTTAGCCACTTCAATACTTCAATGCTTAAATCAAATAATAGGAAGAAGATTTATTTTAGCATTTTGATTATTGTGTTTCCCAATAAAATAGATATAATATCATGCTGTGGATGCTGTATGGATTACTTGAGGACAAGATTTCAATGGGAGTACAAAGGACCTCTAGGCTACAGAAAAAAAAAGAAAAGGGATTATCTTTAAACTCAATTTCTTGCTCAGTAGAATGTATTTGGCTTATTTCTATATCAGCACTGTTAAGTAAAGCTAGGAAAGTGATTTGGTTTCATTAATTTATTTATTTAGTGCTTTTCTTTATTTTCATGCTGTTTGCCCGTGTCTAGTCTGGAGAGTTTGATGTTTATGATCTTTGCATTATACTGGGGAGTTTTATGCTGGTTTTAAAATAAGCAGATTGACATGCTGGGATTTTGTTTTATTTCATTTTTTTATCAGTGAAATAGTTTGATAATCAGGTAGAACTGATTTGTGAAGCATTTATCTAGGTACAGTCAAGGATGATTTGCATTTCATGGCATTTACATTAATAAAGTTTTGCTGAAACACTTGAGGGGAATGTTCTGATTCCTGCATTAAGCCCTGAGTTACACTGGGGTAATGTCTGAGTGTTTTAGGCTTTGCATTTTCACACTGCTATGTTATCATAAGTGGTAGCTGATTTTCAAGGCCAGATAATACTGCCACAAGAAAAACTTCTTTAACCTGCTTTGAACCTGCCAGTGTAGGCATGGACTTGGTGATCTGATGTGAACTCACAGAAGTCAGCAGTAATATTGTATTTGCAGAGAATGACCCGACGAAGGAAGGAATGATGAATCTGACTCCATGTTCTCAGAAGGCTAATTTGTTACTTTATAATACTGTATTATATTAAAGAATACTATACTATACTAAAGAATACAGAAAGGATACAGACAGAAGGCTAAAAAGATAATAATGAAAACTCCTGACTCTTTCCAGAGTCCCGACACAGCCTGGCACTGGTTGGCCAGAGAGTGAAAACAACTCACAGCAGAATCCAATGAAACAATCACCTGTGGGTAAACAACTTCCACACACATTCCACATGTGAGCACAACACAGGAGAAGCAAATGAGATCAGAATTGTTTTCCTTTTCTCTGAGGCTCCTCAGCTTCCCAGGAGAAAAATCCTGGGCAAAGGGATTTTTTTCAGAGAATGTGAATGCCACACAGTAGTTCCACCTCACTGAGACTGGGACAAAGGTTCTGCCCATGCTTTAGTACTTTAGTGAAAGTAAGGATGAGCACTCCCCATGGTCTGTGAGCTCTTTGGTGGAGGAGGATAACTTGGTAATCCACTAAGTGGGGTTCCTGTCTTTATTTTTGGCCTTGTTACTCTGCTTAACATCTGAGAATCTGACAAATTTTGGTGCCAATCATTCCTTGGAATGAAGGAAAAAAGGTAGAGGAGTGACAGAGATATGGTTGTTTGTACAGGCTGTTCCATGTCATCCAAACCTTGCTCCAAAAGACAGCCTTGGGGGAAAGAGTAACCAAAAACCAGAGTTGTGCTGCAGGTGTGGAGTACATGGAGGATAAGCAGGCAACACATCAATTTTTCAGATCTCTTGAAAGGAAGGCTGTTAAAATTATAAAACCTTGGGTAATTTAAAAAGAGAGTATGTACAGCTCTCCATGGTGTCATGTCTTCAACTAGGCAGAATAAAATTCACTGCAGCAAAGTCAGGGCTTGTCCTTTGTGAGAGCTCCAGGGAGAAGCTTGAGGTCTGACAAAGATGGTGGGCATTGGGCCCCTCTCAGCTCTGCTGGCAAATTGAAAAAGGGCAGGACATCAACATTTTGAAAGCAGCTCATTTTCTTATTTGCAGATGGCATCCAAAATTGAAATGCTAGGAGGAAGCTGAAATTATGGCAGACAGATGTGTGCTGCTGGTAATTTACTGCTACTCAGGACAGCAAAGACACAATACAATTTCTTTTTTTATGCATCAATTTATGCTTCTAGGCTTTTGACTTTTCTTGGGCTTTCCCTTAGCATCCTAGTGTTTGCAGACTTTTAGTGCAGTTTTATATTCAAGTCTGATTTTGCTAGATAATGACCTCACACAGAGCCTTTGCCACTGCTTTAGCTGCTTCTCCTGAGTGGAGGATCAGAGAGTTTTTCATAGGTACAAGCCCAGGAAAGGGCCAGCAGCAGGGACTAACATCAGTGTTATTTCTATTGCAGCACTCTATAGGAATGCTGGTTGCATATTGGGATCCAATTGAACAGCCAGATAGCCGAGTAATGCTTCCTGCATCAAAGAACTTAGGTTTTAAATTTGTTCACTGCTTTGTGGTCATCCCTCAAGCTTAGGACTTTATTCTTCCCTTTATATCTTGGTGCTCGGCTGAGATATCACACAGTGAGATCTGTGTGAGCTCACTGAGGGTCATGGGGCTTCCCTTACCCTGGGGAACACCAAAGCTACGCCTGGAGCCCTCTGGAAGCAACAGTGGAACACATTTCCCTTGCCACACTGTGCTGCCTCACTGCCACTCCTCTTGTCTGACCACCCACTGCACAGTTAATCTGCCAGCAGAGGCCACTGAGGTTTTTCAGTCATTTACTCCAGTTTTAGCCACTCTTTACTGTTACAGATCTCTCCTCCAGCAGCTCAGGGCTATCCTTCAATTTCCCAGGTCCTGATCTCTGCATGCTCTGTACCTTCACATTTTTTGACTTGTTCCAAATTTAATCACCTGAGTTATCTCGATATTGTTAGAATTCCCTAAGGCTGAAGCAATATTATAGAACATGTCTGTGGCTGTCTGTACCTTTCACTCTCTCATTTAGGGTTCATTCCTTCCTATGCCTGCTCTGCTCCTACTGTTTTGGGTGGTTTTCTTATGGCAGTATTACTGAATACTCCATTTTACAAAGAAGTTAATTTACTTTTGGTAAATAAAACCAGCTGGTTTTCCTTTACATTAATTGATAAGGGAAATTTCCCTGTATATTTTTTTTGTTGTTGTTGTTAATCTGTGTATATTTTTGCCCATACAGGGCATTTATAGCCCAAAATATAAATTGCCTTGCTGGTTTGCCCAGCTCAGGAGCACTGAAGGGCTGATTTGGACTGAAACACAGATATCTTTAATGGGCCACTGAAAAGGCAGTGGTGGCTCTTAGGAAGGTACTTCAAGCTGCCATTCAGAAGCTGCATTGAGAATTTCTAGCCATGCATGATCACAGTGGAAGTGATGAAGGTATTAGCCAAAGAAGAAGGGAGGAATAAAGTTGTTTGTGAATCCTCAAACTTTTTAGTGATGACAGGAATTTGGTGGTGGGTTTTTTTCTCTTTTATCCTTTTTAATTTTTAGAAATCTTCAGTGGTTTTTATGATTTTAATGGGAAGTGATCAATGCTGTGCACTATCACAGCATTATGATCAAAATGCTAAAACTATCTTTGTCAGCAGGGACCTCCAACAGTTAACCTTCCCCACATTCTTTCCTGCTGTAGCTTCATTATATTTTACAACTTATATTTTTCACCAGAGAAATTCTGATTGGCAGCTGGTATGGACTAACTAAAAGAGAGGGACATAGTCCTGGTTTTCTTTAAGAACAGGAAATATATCCATGTCTAACTTCCAATAATGCCAGTAAAAGCAACATCCCTAAATCTCTTGTGAGCTGATGGAAGAATTGCCCCTAAAGCTTTTCCAGTGTAAAACATAAAGTTTATTGAAGAATCAGTAATGATGAATGATAGTTCCTGGTGTTTAAAGTTTTAGTGATTGCACAAAAATGCGGACTATAGCACTTTAAATTATAGTTTGTAGAGACATTACAATAAATTACTTATTCTTTCTTGAAAGATCATTTCATATCTCCTTGTTAGCATTTGTTAGATTTGGATTTTAATATGGACATCATTAATGAAAAAAATCAATATTTTATTCAATGGAAGTTGTCATTTTTGTACTGTCATGCTTTGGAAATAGAAATTAAAAAGAGTTAGGAAGAGGGAGCAATGTCACTGTGGTCCTACCATTGTCATTTCCAGACTTAGCAGTTTAACCAAGACTAAAAACATTCATCTGAACGCTAACTGTATTTACCTGAGAAGCAGCTGTACTTTGCAGAGGCTGAAGTGCACAGATGCACCCAAATACTGCAATAAAGTAATAAAATATATGTGTTACCAGAACAAAGGTATATGTTTACATTGTGTGGTAGAAAAGGTATCTTCTGTCTTGTGTGTCATTTGAAAGCCAGCATGCCTGATCTTGTCAACAGCACCATGGGGTCCAGGTGATGGTGTTTGCCAAAAAAGGGATATTTTTGATGAGTCAGAAGGATATTCTGGGCCATCACTGGAGGGAAACTGCCTTTCTGATGTGTAAATATCAACAAATCTTCACATTTTGGCTCTGCGTCTCTGCGTGGTGTAACAGCACTCCTAAGCACCTCTGAAACACAGCACTACAAATGAAATTTATTAATTTCATTCAATAAAACAAACCAAAAAAAAAGGAAAAGCAAATAAAATGTTTATAGCTAGTGCTGCTGCAGAGGTGAAAAAATCCCAAAGTGCTGCAAGGGACTTGAATGAGTCCCCAGAAAGTCTTAAATTCCCTCTCTGCACTAATTGGAAAACCCATGTAAGGTGATCCTTAAAGGACAGGACTCAGTTTAGGCTTACAGCACCAATATTTAGACATTTATTTCTGCTCACATGTAACTCAGGAGCAGGATTTTTCTGCACTAATGATGTGTGAGATGTGCCATGTACTCTTCCAGCTGCTGATGCTCAGGGACATGAACATCCCACAGCCCCTGAGTTGTGTCTGCTGGCACCACCAGAATGCCTTGGAGGTGATGGGATGCCTCAAATGATGCTAGATATTTTCATTTAGTCAGTGGGATTGGACAGGCAGCACCTCAGCTCCCATTATAGTCAGTGGGACATAGTGGTGCCCAGGGAGTGATGGAACTCACTGCAGGGCTGCTGTGGGCTGGCTGCTCCCTGCCTTGCTGCTTGTGTTCCATTGATTTCCTTTGACTAGACCCCTGTTGGCTCTAATAGGAGTTTAGACACCTGGTACTCATATAAACACCCCAATGTAGACATCCTAATCTCCAATTGCATCCCTCCTGTAGCATCAGTCTGGTCTGCTGTGCTACCAGTTGTCAGTGTGGGTAGAATTATGGTATTAAATCCTTGCCCGCCATCTCCCAAGAGCCAGGACATTTCTTGTGTATCCAGATGGATGGCTGAATACCAGAGTGTAATCAGCAAAGCTGAGAGTGATTTATCTATAAAAATACAAGGCACAGCAGTCAGAGCTTGGGAAAAAAAAAAGACTGGGTCTATTTTCCTAAAATTCAGGTTTTAGCAAAGCTTTGTTTATTCTGATCTGACTGAGATTGATGTCTGCATTTCAATCTTGATGAATCCTTGGAGAGGCAGCCTGTTGTCTGGACCAAGAGAAAAAGGATACTCACATGAATTTGAGGATACCAGTTCTCTTGAAATAGGCAAATAAGATTTCAAGAATGCTGATATTAGTGCACAGAAGATTTATGAATCTCTGTGTGGAGCAGAAGGCAGATGTAGATATAAAGCAGGCAAGGTTAAATCATGCTTTGCCAGAAATTGTGAGCATGATATCAATGTCAGTGTCTCTGGCTGCTGGTTCCTTTGGGAACCCTGATAAACATGAGCTAGTCACTTGTCGCTCAGGCCATGCCTTATTTTGTAGATTTTGCTCTAAATAAAGTTAATTAATGACGAGATCTTTTGTTGAAAAATGCACTGTTGAAAAATACACTTTCTCTGGGTACCATGTATTACTTTTGCACAGAAGACTGCCCTCCCCTTACTGCTCCAAGAACTAAAGATGGGGTATTTACTTCAGTGCCCAAAGGCAAGGCTCATTCTCCACTCCCTTAAGGTGGGTTAAATGCCAGCATGGTGACATTTCCCTCAGTCCTCTTGTCATAGCCTCAGTGGGATTAATTCAGCACATGGCTGATGATAAAGAAAATTCAGGCTGTCTCAGTACTGCCAACAGTTCTTGTTTTACCCACTGTTAAATCTTAGCATTTAGTTCTACCCTGGTTCTTTAATATTTAGGAAAGAGGATGTAAAATATTTAGACCTCTGAGAGAGGCAAATGTCAGGAATGTTATTTCAGGGGAAATAGAGTTGGTTTAATCTTGTTTTTTTTCTGGTGGGTTGCTCTGGCTTGTTGTATTTAGAGGGTTTTTTAATTTAGTTGTGCTTTTTAAAGAAGCTATATTTTTCCAATAAAAAATAACTTTATGGCCAAGTGACAGAAAAGTTTGTGAAGTCTGTGGGGAAAACATCAACACCTAAGGGGAATTTGCACACATTAGAAAGTAATTTTCAAAACTCTACCAGAACTTAGTGAACTGTGTTTTAGATGCATTATCCTCAGAAGGGAGGAGATAAGGCTATAAAAGAGACAATCATCACTAGGATATGTCTGTGGGCTCCATTGCTGCAATGTTTTAGCTCCTCAAAGCCTCTATTGAGATTTGCTACAGATAATTACTGCTTTCTGTGGATTGGATTGAATGAATTACATTAGATTAATATTACTGTTTTAGAGTGGAACAGAGAAACAGGGACAGCAGGGACTGGATTTTGAAAAATATTTTTCACTTTTGTGTTTAAACATGACATTTGATAGTCCCTGCACAATTGTCTTCCACTACATGGGAGGTGGGAGCCCTTTGTAGGGTCTTTTGTTTCCATCTACCACCTCTCTGGGCAACCTGTTCCAGTGCCTCACCATGCTCACAGTAAAGAATTTCTTTCAAATATCTAACCTGAAGCTGCCCTCTTTCAGTTTAAAGACATTACCACTTATCCTATCACTGCATAGCCTAAATAGTAGAGGAAAAAGCTCCTCTACAATTTTCCTGTAGGTTCCCTTTAGGCACTGGGAGGTGCACAGAACTCCTGAGGGATAAATACAGAATATTCCTAATTGTTTGTTATTTGTAAGGTCACAAGCCTGCAAAGGGGATTTTCCTGTTTCATCTGGTCAGTTCTGATGGCTTTCTGCATGACATGCCCATGATTTGTATAAACACACAAATCCTTCACTTGGCTGGGAGCAAAACTCCTCTATAATATTTAATTAGCCTTAATTTGCAAAGCCCTGAAGAAAAATCCCTGAGAATCTCCCTTCTTTTCTTTATTCCCATGTTTGCTGCATGCAGAGAGCAGGAGCAGGGGGCTGTGTAGTGCCCTGAGTGTTTTAAGCCATGATTTTTGCTGAATGCTGCTTGGTGCCTTTGCACACAGGATCTGCAGTTTGTGGGGAGGAAGCAGAAATGCCTCTCTAGAATGGAGCTCTGAGGTCTCCTCACTCAAACTCTGGGTTTTGTTCATTTGGACTCATACATGCTCTGCTAATCACTCAACTGCTCTGCTGCTCTTTAAAATGCTTTGATCATGAGGTTCTGGCATTTTTTTTCTCTTTGTAACATCCCTGCTTCCCCAATTCTTTCATGACATGAAGGAAAAAGGGCAGTGGAAGTTTTTGGAATACATGCATGCTTAATTTTCTGTAAGCTGACTTGCATCCTCCTCCTTTGCTGTGGCTTGAGGTGAATTTTAGATTTTCAGAGCAGTGATAGAAACCATTAAAAAGTTTTGCTGTCTAACCAGGCACAGTGCTTCTACAAAGCTGCCTCTTCCATCAAATAAAGATGAGAAAGAGATCAGACTGAGAAAATCACACTCTTTAGGAACGAGGAGAATGTTTTATTGATCCAGAACAGGGAGGGTGCAGTGCTGTGCTGTTGGTGTGCATCATCCTCACTTGAGCATGGGGTTTGGCTCAAGGGTTGATAGCCAGCAATACTGGTTGCCAGTTTAAGGTCATAGTGAAGGCCTGTGCTGGACAGCAAAGTTTCAGAAGAAAATTTGAGTGTTTTATGAACAATTAAAGCATATTTTGACATTGAATTTTGGGTATAGACAAATATCACAAGGGGAATTGTGGAAAGCATTGGGGGCAGAGGTGGTTGTAAGGCTGTTCAAGCAGGCAGGAACTTGCAGCATCCCAAGAAAATTCTGCAGCAGGCAGAGAGCAGTGATGGGCCAGCTGGCCGACACTGCTACCATGCTGAAATGTCTGAGCTGTGTTGGAACACAGGGAACTGAATTCTCACATGCCCCTCACAGCAGAAAGCAACTCCTTTTTATCCCCTCACATTTGAGTTAAACCTCAAGGCCAAAGAAGAGTTGCAGGGCTGTATTTCTGCAGCAGTACAGCTGCTTTCAGCAGGGCTCTTTTACTCTCTGGACATTATAAAGCCGTCATGGCACAGGGCACCATCCAGGGCACCATCCAGGGCACATACACACATTTCCAGCTGAATAAAATCCCTCAGCGCTTTCCCTTTCACAGCACCCCAGTGATGGAGACCCCATTGTGGTGGTGTTCACAGGGGTCCCAGGACGAGGGGAGAGATGAGAATATTGACTCCATGTTTCAGAAGGCTGATTTATTATTTTATGATATATATTATATTAAAACAAAATTATATACCAAAACTATACTAAAAGAATAGAAGAAAGGATTTCATCAGAAGGTTAGCAAGGAAAGAAATTGAATGATAATAAAATCTTGTGACTGACCAGAGAGTCTGAGACAACTGGACTGTGATTGGCCATTAATTAAAAACAACCACATAAGACCAATCACAGATGCACCTGTTGCATTCCACAGCAGCAGATAATTCTTGTTTTTCTTTTCCTCTGAAGCTTCTCAGCTTTTCAGGAAGAAAAAAATCCTAGCAAAGGACTTTTCAGAAAATATGTCCCTGACACTCCATTTTCCAGGGGATCAAGCCAAAGATCCTCACGTGCCAGTGGCAAGTATAGTCTACTTTCTGCCATGCATTATTTATCACTCTGTCCACCTTTGTGCTGCTTTAAAGGCTCCTTCTCTCTACCTGCTCTGAACAGGTCTTAAGTCTGGCTGAAAATCAGGACTGTTCTGTGCAATTTGGTTTATCTTTTGGCAGCAGAATATTATTTTGTAATAAACCACAGATGTAATAAGTTGCATAATGAAATCTGTGCCTTTCTCTTTTTTAACTTCTATATTTGTTGTGTTATGGGGAAGTTACATGTTTTTTTTTCCTCTAGGGAAAATAAACGTTGGCCTGACTATTCCATTTTTGCCTGTCCCTTGATTTTTAGTTTGTGCTGATCTGTTTTGCACTTGTGGTGGGTTTGTATGTTTTCAAGATGAGAACCAATGTCAAGCTATCTTTTTTTTTTTAATTTTATTCTCCTCAGCTTTCAACTCAGATCTTGGCCTCTCTTTGGCAGGTTGAATAGCCAATACTTGCACCTGTTGACTGCTGTCTTGGCATCTGAGGGAGTTTTTGTTTCCAACCTGAGATTCTCTGTGAGAGGCCTGTTTCTAGAAAGGCTTTAGCCCCAAAAGAAGAAGAATGAGGCCATTTATTTAGCAAAGTTAGATACCTACATATCACTTCTTAAAAATCCTAACCAAGAGATATACACTGATTTTTTTTTAAGAGTGGAATTATCTAATTAGATTTTTTTTAATTTACCATGGCATCCATTTAATCTGCTCTTTCCCATCTGAAAATGCTCAAGTTGCAATCTCCTTGGTTTTCAGTTACTTCTGTAATTCTATTTCAAAGTTCCTTTCACAGTGCACTGCAGAAAGAAAAAGAAAAAAGATGTGGAGAGACTTTATATGCTAAGAAGGCTACTTCAGACAGAGGCAATTAACTGGTGCTGTACAGTTCAGACAAGAAAATCAGGAGATGTGAACTGAAGATCAGTCTTTGAAAATGTGGTTAACAGGCAGAGCTTAAAGCCTTCCACTGCAGCAGACTGGGCTGAGGGCACCAGGGTTTGATCCTGGGTCCTAAGCAGCTTCCTGGCTGCAACCCAAGATGAGGAACTTGGTTCCTTCTATTCTCAGATCTGTGATTATTCTTAATTTTCTTTTTTTCTTTTCCTCCGATCTCACATATGGAACAATATACTTCCCTCATAAAAGAGAAGCAGCAATATTTTTATTGCTATAAACTGAAAATTTTATGAAGTTTAATTGTACAAATTCACTAGCAAGGTACACATGATTATTTACTGCAAGAGGATAGAGTTGAACAAAACTGTCAGGGACACCCTCCTGTTAAGCCATGAGATTCAGGAGAGAACCTCTTGCCTTCTAAACTCCTCCTCAGAGCTGGGTTTAGGTGCAGCTAGATCCAGACTTAGTCTCAGACTTGGTTTATGTCTAAGGAATTATTTGTGCATAGTCAAACCTTCATCTCATGTAGATCTAAGATTTTATAGTTTCAGGGATCTGATTCCCAATTCACTACCAAGAGTAATCCTGACTGTGGTTCCAGTTCTGATGGATGGATGGATGGATGGATGGATGGATGGATGGATGGATGGATGGATGATCAAAGGACATTGTCCTCCTTGCATCATCTTAGAGAAATTTTGATCTCTGCTATTTGTTATTTGTATTTTCTTCCTTGAAAGTGTCTGATATCACAAATCTCTCTCTTCTACTCACTTTGCTAATTAGTATGGCTTTGCAGGTCAGTTACAGAGATTTGTAGTGGTTAATTATGATACTTGCTCAGGAACTTTGGACCCCGAGACACTATTTATTTGGCAAAATCTGAGCTCCTTCCTTCCTTCCTTCCTTCCTTCCTTCCTTCCTTCCTTCCTTCCTTCCTTCCTTCCTTCCTTCCTTCCTTC
>JAWWMS010000120.1:7361247-7379880 GCA_035048045.1 Chlorospingus semifuscus
ATCAATGTTTACATTTTGTTCCTGAGGCCTCTCAGCTTCTCAGGAGGAAAAATCCTAAGGAAAGGATTTTCCATAAAGGATGTCTGCGACACAGGTGATTTTGTTAACAACTTAAATCTGTAAAGACCTCAGGGCCAGAGCCCACAAATGGTCCTTGACTCTGGTTAGTTTATTAACAGAGACATGTGGCCCTTTCCCTTTTTATGTCTCAGGGGACCAGTCTCAGCCATGCTCAGTACTGCTGGCTGCACAAGGGGCAGGAAATGCCAGCATTTGAGAGGCCCTAGTAAAGAAAATTGTCTTTCTTAAAATCACACAGTTCCCTGATTTCTCTGTATAGCTCCAAGCTAGGACTAAAATCCAGAGAAAAACTTTTTCTGAAGTGTTTTACTGACTCTCACAAGTCAGTAAGTAGTTTCATGGTCTCTTTAGAGAATGACAAAATGAAAGGACTGAAAATGAGCACTCTTGTCCCAAAGGCACCTTGGCTTATTCTCAGTGTCTTTTCAAGGTAACCATTCTGTTACTTAGATGTTGCAGGCACTTGGGCAAGGCTTCTTCTTTAAAGACCCATGAATGGATAGACTGTGTGTCAAAATGCAATTTTAAAAGGCACATAATAAAAACAATATCATTCCATAACTCTCAGTACCATTAAGCCAGTCAGCAGGGGATGCAGAAGTCACCCAGGAAAGAAAAAGCATGATAATTTTTTCAGAAGAACATAGGCTGCTAAATTACTTTGCAGCTTCCAACCATCTGGGGAGAAAAATAAAGTACATTCATCCCTGCTTGAACTGATGAATAGAAACTGCAGAAAAGATTGGGTTTTTGTATTGCTGGTCTGCATGTTAATTCAGAGCCTGGAGCTGGTGGATTCCGCATTGACTGAGCAGAGTTAGCAGAGAGTACGTGCTGAGAACTTTCCTCTGTGGTACAGTGTGAACAATTCCATTCTGTTGGAAGTGGTTTCTCAGTGGGCTGTACAGAGAGGAAGATCTCCAGTCTGGTTTTCTGGGAAAATGAGGTGTTATGTGACCACAATGTGCGTGTGAGTGCAAAATTGCCTTTGCTTCTCTCCAGCAGCTTTTTTGATTCAACCAACCAGTATCAGCCAGATGTGATGAAAGGTCTGACAAGCTTCATGAAAATCAATGGCTTCATAAAGGAGAGAGACTCTTTTTGTGTCTCCACCATATTAAAGCCTGCAGTATGGATTTACTCACTGAGATACTGGAGGCACTGTACAAAGGAGACATAGGAATGTTCTAGCCAAGGAAGAAGCATCAGCAGGAGCTGATATCTTGTTAGACATCAGAGAATCTCACCATGAGCCACAGAAGACAAGACTTCAGTAGTTTCATTTCCCAGGGAACCAATATTTTCCCCTCTTTCTGTTTCTCTCTGTTCTTTCAGACAGCAATATAATGTTATTTTAAGGGCTATGAGTAACTAACAAATAAAGAAGTTATGGCATCCTGCTTAAGACATCTGGAAAACAGCCCAGCAGGGAAATTTCTAGCAAAGAAACTGCCACCTAAACCATGCTGCCTTCCTGAGGTAACAACATCATGGTGGAGCATCAGGGGTCTGCTTCTTTCTTTGAACTTGTGGGCATCCTTTCTGCAAGGAAATGTTGGTTCATTTTGGGGGTGAGGAGCAGCTGTTACTGTGAGCATTGGCTGTACCATGGCAGGGTTATGGACCTTTTGGAGCACAGCCTGTCACTCATGCCCTCAAGACCAGAAAATTAAAGGGAAGTGTGTAGTTTTTAGCAGGTTTGGCTCATTTTAGGGTGAGCAGGTAATCAGTAATATTTCATGAGTTGCTATGAAGGGTAGGATTCCTTGGGGAAATGATCCCAGGTGTGTGAGGATTGGGGTGACCCAAAGGAGGCTGAGCTAACACCCACTAATGGGTCCCACAAGTGGCAGTGGAATTAAAGCAATTTCAGTAGAAGAAGCTGGGCAATAGAAGAAGTTGGGCAGACCTGTATGTAGGTCCAGACTTAGCATCCTTCAGTGCCTTTCAGTATTATTGTTGTTTGTGCAAGAATTAAAAGAAAAACAGCAGTAAAAACAGCTAATGAGCAGTTTGAGCCATCATCACAAGATGTGATTGTACATGTGGGAGCCATTTACCCACATACATCTTCAAACAAGGACTCACTTTCTTCCTTTGCATGAGAGGAACCCCATGTATGTATTTATGAAACTATTTCACTATCATCCTTTATCATCCTTCAAATTATTTTTATTTTTCCTCCTTACCATCCTTCATTCTTTTCTCTGTTCCTCTCCTGTCTGTCTGTCCATGTCTGTGAGCTGTCTCCTCTCTGAAATTTGGGATTTCTGGTGCACAGGCTTGTTCTGTTTTTTTACACAGCACATTGCACGATGTGAGCTAATTCTTGATGAAAATATTGTATTACTTTTATAATAATCATAATTTACACACACACAGATTTATTTATTTTTAAATTCAAAGAGAAATGTGAACTCTATGAATTTTGATAAAGAATATCCTAGGTAGAATTGCTTGTGAGTTTTTGTTTTATTTTGTGGTCATTTTTTCCCCAACTATAAGGTACTTTATCCAGAATTATACAGTCTTTTTCATTTTTCTTGAGCCTGGTTGGAGTTTGGCTAGCACTTTCTCAGGTCCTGAGTCCTGTTCCTGCCCTATTTCTTGAATCTTTTCTAGCATTTGCATGATTTTTGTTAGTAAGCTTTTCAATCATACCCATATGATAGAATCCTCTCTCACTTCCAACAGGCAGCTTGGTTAACAGCAGCAGCATTTTACTCTTGATGCAAAACCCTGGTTCTCTTTGCTACAGGGAGTTGTGTGCTTGGGTTCATCCAACCTTGCTGACAAAGTTAAGTGAGAAGTCTGGTCCCCTCCAGGCTCCCTTACAGTTGGTGGAGTTTGATGGACTTGCCCAAAAATAATTCTCCCCACCCAATATATGAAACATTCTTCACAATCCTCTGTCTCAGAGCTTCCAGCCTTGGCCTGACCAGTGTCAGTATTTGGCCATTGTTTTTCTTGTGCTGGAAAGTGTTGCAGAACACTCATGTCATTCCTAATGGAAGATGGACTGGTGACTTCACTGCAGTTTCACTTTCTAATACAATAAGAAACAAGGTAATGCATTTTTTAGATTTATAGCTTGTGGTTTATGACTGCATTGCTGCAGTTTAAATGGATAGCTGTATATTTAACAAACTTAAACATGAGGTTGATGGATCAATAAATAGGTGGGCAATGGGGGTACAGGAGTTACAAATGAAGACACACAACCCGTGGTCTTTGGAGTCACCTGAAGTGTGGAGGAAAAGGAAGTTGGTGAGAATTGAGAGCCCAGGGCAGAGTCTGGCCAGCTGGAACGAGGCACTGAGGATGGAGTGGTTACAACGTTGGACAGGAACTCTGCCTTGGCAGGAGGGCTGCAGTTTCATCTCTTTTGGAAGGGCCATATCTGAACTGCTCAAGGCAGACCATTCTGAGACAGAGACTGTTGTTAGAGGTATCTCCATTCTCAACTTCATGCCCTGAGTCAAGAGCCAGAATTCAGGTGAGATGACTCTGGATAATTCTTTATCTTTTTGTACACATGAGAAAACTAAGAGCTGTGTCCCATGACTTTTGTATGAAGCATCCCTTCCATATTTTGCATCCAATATTTCTAAAACCTGTCAGAGTATGTCTGGGGTGCAGGGGAGAGAGAATCTGCCAATGTATCTAGAGAAGTAATATTTTATTGAAGTTATTCCATTGCAGTTTAATGCATTCTTTGTCATCTTACTCCTGGAAGGCAGGAAAGTCCTTTCACCTTTCTGCAACTGGAAACTGTGCCATGAAATTCTTTGTCCAAGGTATTTCAGGAATATCTTTGATTCTGCTGGAAGGATCAAGGTCCAACACTCACTTCTGAATCTGTGTAAGATGAGATCTCACTTGGGATCTTTGCTGATGGGTTGGGACTAGCTACAAAGGTAGGTTACTTTTGACCAGAACATGTTCAAGGCTTTGAAAGGGTTTCTGTTCTACCCTCAGGGAAGCGGTGGACACAGGGATGGTTAGGAGGTGTTTGTGCAGTTCATTGACTTCAGGAAGGGACAGGAATTTAATATCCAAACTTTGGGGCTGACAGACACAAGCAGAATTTTTTTTGGTCAATAATACTCAATTTTCAGACTCACATCTGTCAGACTCTGTCTTTTGCTGTTTGTCAGTTTCTCTTCCAAACTCTATCTGTAGTTAATAATTTAAATTTTGCAGGCTGGCTGCTCACTTTGTTTTGCTCTGCACTGCATTCTTTGAAAAGACATGGGAGCTTTCCTTGGGATGATAACAAAAACTAGGTATAATATACCCAGAGAGGTCTTATCACTTTCTTACAGTGTATAGCAATTACAGTAGTGCTTTTGATTTATGTTATATCCTCCTAGCAACCACATATTTTGTTTGCTGCCTTCATTTCAGCTGCATACTGAACTAACTGATTTGGGATTCTTTTACTCACAGTGAACGTCCTTAATCTCTTAAACAGCTCCAAACTGCTTTCCTGATCTCTGTCCTAAAACTTCTCATTTTTATAGTTTTTTAAATTATTATTACTTTTTTTTCCTTTTCTTTAGACCTATTATTTTCTTCATTTTTTGCATGAACTTTAAGCTTGACCACTTTATTGATTTAATACCCAACTGTACATTTTTTAGATTTGAGGCATTGATATAGGTACTCTGTGCCTACTCCAAGTTGGGATTTGCAAAATTACCAACCAAGTTTTCTGTGCAGAGTAAATGCTGGCACATGGAAAGTGTTTACTCCATCCACAACACTTCCACTCTTTGTGCTGCTATTGCATTTCTGCTCTGAATGCCTTCAAGGGAAAAAGCATTTTCCCCTCCCATTATCCACTGGGAAGAGAAGCACCATTCAGAAGAGCTCATTTCTGTTGAGTGGGTGCTAATTTATTATGGTGTTCTAAATTTATATATAAACAAGTGCTAATTCGAGAGCAGGTGGCTTTTATAGTGACAGAGCCATCTGTAGGGGACTGATTCTAATTTCATTTCTTTATTTCAGTTTCTATTTCTAGAGCACAGCTATCACTCAGTCCATAGCCAGTGTGGAGGCAGGTGGGGACAGCCACAGGGAGGACCCAGTGACTGTTGAGATGCAGCTTGGCTGATGTGGGAGCAGTTTCCTCACATAAAGTTCTCCAGAGGGATTTCTCCCAGTCCTGACCTTTCTGTGACATAGTTAATTCCCATAGACTCAAACTTTAGGGCTCCATTTTGACAAAGTGTGTCCAGAGAGGGGCAACAAAGCTGGTGAAGGGTCTGATGGGGAGTGGCTGGGGCTGTGGGTGTTTAATCTGGAGAAAAGGAGACTCAGGGGGGACCTTATCAATCTTTACAACTCCCTGAGAGTGTAGCCAGGCATGAATCAGACTCTTGTCCCAGGCAACAGGCCAAGGAGAAATGACCTCAAGTTGTACCAGATAGGTTCAGATTGTAGAGCTGGAAAAACTTCACTGAAAGGGCTGTCCAGCATTGGACCAGGCTCCCCAGGGAGGAGGTGGAGTCACCATCCCTGGTGGTATTTCAGAGGTGTGGAGATGTGGAACTGAGGGACGTGGTTTAGTGGTGGACATGGCAGTGCTCAGTTGAACTCAATCATCTGCAAGGTCTTCTCAAACTTAAAAGTTTCTGTAGTTCTTAAATCAAGCAAACAAAAAAAACAAAAAAGAAAGGTTGCAAGCAAATAAGAGATCAAGTCCTCTTGAAAATGCTTATTTAATTTGAAAAGCAGTGGAGAATTAAGCATATGGGTACAACTGAGTGTTCTAACACAGTTTACAATCCAGGAACCTGCATCCCTCACATGGAAGACTTTGAAAAATTTTTTTTCTTCTAGGTGCCTCTCATGGAATAGGATTTATCCCTTTAGAATGCCATTGGTAGGGTATGTCCCTTGCCTTTTGTTTTTTGAAAAACAGTAAAAAAATACCTTGGTAAATTTAGCACAGGACTTTGGAATATGTTCTCTTATTCTGCACATTTCAGAATGTATTTCCTTTTGCAAATATTTTGGGTGGATTCTAATCTATGATGCAAGAAAATAAGGAAGTCAACAGGTAAAATATAATGTTAAAACTCAGGTAGGAAAACACCGAAAAATTGTCTATGCTGTATGAGAAAACAAATAGTTTCTGAACTGCAGCACCACATGTGCATGTGACATGAGGGCTATGAAAGGTCTGTGCAGACTGATCCCCTGCCTTTGGGAATGAATAATTTCCTTTCCATACTGCTCATCTGAGTTTACACTATCAGGAAGAAGAGAAGTTTTGCAGTAATTTTGCTGAATTTCAATTAAAATTGAACTTATGTCACGCTAAATTCAAAAGAACAACCATTACCTTTATTGTTCATGGGAATGTATTTTCTCCTGTGACCTTGACACCTTAGATAGTGCCCCAGGACATTTTCTCTCATCATCTTGGTTCAAGCAAGATGATTATGAGGATAATTCTTTGATTTATATAAAAAGAAAGGAAAAAGAAATCTGTATAAAAGCTTTGAGCTTTTTCTGACCTAATGATTATTACTGCTAATATAAAATGCACTAACAGAGAAGATATTTCTGAGAGATGGGTATGTGAAAGATTCTACCAATTCCACTCCAGCCTTGATGCTCAAAAACTTACAGCAGGAATCTCAGACACATTGGAAATTGATTTGGAAATGTTTCCTGTGTTTCTGAACAGAGTAAGAAATGAAATTGTGTTATAGGAAGATCAGATGCTGTGAATTTGAAGCAAACAGCAGTCGCACAGCATTTAAAAGGCAGAGCAAGAAGCTGACAGAGCGAATGCTGCTGCAGAACTCCCAGCTTTAATTTGTGGATCATTTCCCTGGAGAGATACCCTTTCCATGGTATTTCTGTGTATTGTAGGAGCTCATGCTTGACTTCTTCCTGCTGGCTGATGCTGGATTCTTTCAGCCCTCACAGTTTCAGCATCATTGCAGAGTGAGAGCATTGCTCAGTACCAGTAAACTCCTGAAGGAATATTTATCCCACTACCTTTGTTGTTTCCTACTAACTACTGACCCTGAAATTCATAGCTCAGATTAGAGAGATTAAAAACCAGGATGAAGAAGAACATCAGGCGTACAGGTGAAAAGTTTCTGTTCCATCTTTCACCCACCCAGCCATTTTTGATATCCTTTTTCTTCTATCAGCTGGAAAAAAAAGTACAGATTTGTAAAGCATTTAGTTGTATTCATCTCCAGGGAAATTTCATGTGTCTGAGGGCCCAGGATCCCCCAGGGCTTTTTAACTCATGCTGTTTCTTGGTACAGTGGAAGGATGATAACTCAAGATGACATATTTGCAGGGCAGTGATTGTTAGTTAACTGAAATGAGTTTGCCTTTGGCAAAAGCCAGGTCACATCAATGGTACATTGGAAAATCCCACCCTCTGTGTGTACCTGCCATAGCCTTCAGGTGTAACTGTCACAGGCAGATAAAAGTCCTGAAAGTTTTAAACCACTATGGTAGCTTAAACTTTTCATTTTCATCTTTATAATTTTGATGGTTTCACTACAGTTGGAGTGTTTGAGTTGTGACTGAAAATGCAGAGGTTCAAGCACATAATGATAAAAACTTGGATTTGGCCACAGTGGCTTCATAAATTTGCCAGTGTGACCTCCAGCTGGGAGGGACCCTGGAAGGAGCAGTGATGGAAGCTGTCCTGTTACCTCTCTGGAAAGGAACAGGCTCCTTCTGCTCAGCAGAGCTGCCAGTGCTGTTCTGCATCCTGCCAAAGGATGGTGGCAGCACTCCAGGAAAGCATTTGTGATGTTCAATGCTTTACTCTGGGTACCCCAGCCCTCTCTGGATTTCCGCAGTGCCGTGGTCTCACTCTCCCCCTGCAAAACTCAACTCATTTCTCCCATGGGGATGCTGTCCTGCTCCAGTGACAATGCTGATGTCACCTCTAATCTCTGTCCCTGCAGCTGGAGAGTGAGCTGAACCCAAATACCAGCTTGGTACAAGTTTAATCTGGAGGAAACTTGCTCTTCTCCCTGAGGACTCTTTTATGTTTCACCACTGATGAATTACCTGTCTTCCTTTCCATTTGCCATAGGAGAAACCACCTTTGTCACCCTGATCTCTGCAAAACACCCCCTTCTGCTTCATAGGTGCACTCTGCCTTTTCTCTAAGACAGTCTGATTCAGACAAATAGTAAATTCTGAAGAGCTGTTCTTAGCTTGCACTTGTTTTTGAAGGTGGAGGTTTGTGCCAGATCTGGAGAAGTTCATTGTATATCCTCTCTCCACAAACTGAGAGGTGGACAGGTAAAATCTGCAGAAGGCTCTTTGATAGAATGTAGTTCTGCTCATGGCACACTTCAACAGCCTGCAAGTTTGAATTTCCCTTCCTAAACATTTCACCAACTCTGAATGACACACAGCAATCTCTGACACACACCAAAGAAAAGTGAAAAAATACACACTTTCCCACCTCTGGGGAGCTATGTGCCATCGTTTCCAGAAACAGTGAAGGCTTGATGATTTGGTTGTATAGTAAATGCTTTCAGTGCTTTCCACTTCTACTATTGCAAAATACTTTATCTGACCTTGAAAAGAATTATACTTTTATGCCCAGACCAAAAAAAAATAAAAAATCCTCTAGTACAGAATGGAGCTGTAAGCCTCCTCAGCTGCATGGATTACTGAAATCACATCACCTCTGTGCTCTGTTCATTGCACCAACTGCCTATATAGAGCAGCAAAAGGATTATGTAACTCTCTAATAGATTGGCTGTCATAACAAGACCCAAAATCAGGTGAGTTTGGTCTAAATTTGGGTTGTTGTGAATGCTTTTCAGATAGCTCTGCATATGACTCCAGGTGTCTCAGTCTGAGAAAAAAAGGGATTCATTAAAACTCAACATCAAGCTTTCTGATCTGTTTTTAATAGTTGTATTACACATAATTACATTTAGACTCAAAATCCCTAGAAGTCTCTTTTATAGTTTGTCTTAATTAGCATTGATCTGGACATGCTGAGCAAAAGCGAAAATTTTAGCTTTGCCTTATTCCATTCTTTCCTTTACTAGAGCAGTTTAAAGGATCCACTTGTCAAAAAGAATAAAAGACTTTCTCATATTGAGAGTTCTCATAAAAGGCCCTAAGAGCTTCTACAGCGCCATTACTGTCTATTGTGCACAGCAGATCTGTAAAATACTGGCATGGGGTTATATTTAATGCACTGAACATGGTTAAAATCAGTGGGAATCAGCATGTTTTCCTGTGGAACTGGGCATCTCTTGCCCCTGTCTCCAAAGAAGCCCAGTGGTTTAGCACTGTCTATTAATTCCTTTATTTCTTTGAAACAGGGTGCTTTGTAGGGGAAAAAAGAAAAAAAGGGAAAAATACAGGGGAAGGCAGAAATCACTGGCATTATAGGTATGAGTAAGCTGTGTGACGTGACAGTTTATGCATTAAAATGACAGCTGAAGGAAAATTCATTCCTATTAAGAGTGAAAGAACTGAATGTGAATACACGTGAATGAGATGCACAGAATTGCTATAGACATAGTAAATAGCGGGTGTCACAAAACTGCATCAGCCTGAAAAAAAACATGCAGAGGAGGCAGCACTGAAACTTTGAAGAAAGATTTATGTGGCAACAGCTGCAGGTAAATACTGTGGGGGAAAAAAGTAATTTCCACGCAAAGTATGGCAACCCTTGCCTTTTAAATCTGTTTATGATGGCAGCAATGCATCAGTATGCACAGGAGGAAAAGAACACAGAGGATTTGTGTAAAGGTAATTAATCATGCTCTTTTGGTAGCCTTGATCACTGAAAACTTTGACATTATAGGGGAAATTATCCTTTGGTATTACTTTTGCAGTATTGTACGTACAGTCCACGGGACCCTGACTAATTCAAGGAGGACATAACGAGGCCATCTCCTACATTCTGAAGTGTTGGCAGTTTTTGCAAACAGGTCCCCCAGAAATCCACCCCATAACTGAAATAAAAAAAAATTAAAAATCTATGCCATTAAAAAAAAAAGAGAGAATTCCTGTATCAAAAAGACATTTTGTCAGCAACAAGAAAAGTGGATAAGAGGCCACAGAGTCCATTAAGAATTTTGCTATTAATGCCAATACTTTAAGTCATGCTCCAAAACTGTGTGAAACTAAGAAATACTAAAATATCTAAGTGGAACTAGAGGAGCTCAAAAAAAAAAGATTAGCTTTTCATGAGGCTAGTGGAAGTCCCCACTGTTAATATATGAAACACTACCAGCTCCTTCTTTCTCCAGTTTCTTTGCTTGCTTGGAGTGTAATTAATTTCTCCTAACTGAGGGCTGTGAGAGTTAATTTCTGTGGGTGAACTACTCACTGAAGGGACAATATTCAGGAAGAAAGAGATATCTCCCAAGGACTGCTTTTCACTAGCTGAGACTTTTAGATGAAAACTGCTGGAAATGCACATTTCTCCCCATTGAAAATATCAAACACTGATGCCTGAGTGAGGTTGGGGTGTCAGAGGTAATGAGAGAAATGGCAACATTGATGTTCATATTTAATCTTAATCATCACAATGTTACACTTGTGGAATTCATTGCAGGCTGTAGTTTGTGCTGCTTGCTGTGGATTTTATTGCAGCCAGGTTCATTTTTGCAAGGACACTGGCTAAACTTGAGTAACTAGTTAGAAACATCATTGTCTAGAGCACAATGTTTGTGACAATCAGGTTCAGTGTTTGTTGGTAACAACCAGGGAAAAGAGCAGTATTGTGGTGGAGTCTGTTATGAACCAGGATGAGGAGGCAGATGAAATACTCTATAGGCACCTGGGATAAGTCTTGCTGTGGCTGGCTCTTGTTCTTTTGGGGGACATCAACTTACCACATGCCAGCTGGAAACGCAGTACAGCAGAGAGGAAAAAGTCCAAGCCTAGCTGAGAGTCCTTTGGGAGACACTCCTGAAGGGCAAGGGATCCAGGAAGGCTGGACATTCTTCAAGAAGGAAATTCCCATGTGCTGTAGGACAAGCCAGCAGGGAACACAGCCTGGCTGAACACAAGGCTTTGGCAGGCACTCAGGGAAAGAAAGGAGTTTATCACCTTTGGAAGAAGGCTGAGGGAGCTAGGGATGTTGCACCTGTGGTGATTGAGTAGTTGAGGCACCGACCTTGGAGGAATTTAAAAGCTGTAGAGATGTGGCACTGAGGATCTGGTTTGGTGGTGGGCTTGGCAGTGCAGGGTTAACAGTTTGACTTGATCATACAGGTCTCTTCCAACCTAAACAATTTTATGATTCTAACTTTGTGAACCTTGCCATTCAACCCTAAAAATTTTCTCACATCTTTCTGATTCCTTTGTCATTGCTTTGGATGCCTCTGTGCTTCTGTGCTGGTGGTGGAGGACCTCCCTTGGAACAGGAGTTGGCACTGTGGCAGTGACACCACACATTGCAGGTGATGTAAATGCTGCCTGCCTTGCAGCCAAGCTGGCCAAAGGGGGATCCTGATTTAGCAAGGGATGAAAAGGTGGAAGCAGCCAGGCAAAAAGACTAAATGAGATGCAGGAATCTGAGCCTAGTTGCTGTTTCAGTGTCCAGAAGCAGGTGCAGAATAGGGGAAGAGACTACAGCATAGTCCTAATGAAAACAAAAGATTATTTCACATAGGTTTTTGCCAAAAAAGGGAAATTCAGTACTGTTAGCAGAAAACTCTTCCTTTGAATTCTATTTCAGGACATTGCCTTCAGATGATGTTCCAGAAAAAAAAAAAAAAAAAGAAAAAAAGGATTGTGTGAAGTTGTTTTCAGTGAATAAGCAGAATAATATCAGGGAAATATCTGACTGCCAGCCACCAAAACAAAACATCAAAGGCTGAATCAGCACTTGGATCAAAAAGAACTTTTAATTTCTTTGGGTTTGACCTTAAAACTTCTATAATTGGTTTCTGATGTTTTTGCCTGCTCTTATCTAAATTTCCATCTCCATTTTTGTTGTCTTCATCTCCCAGTACTGTTGAACTTGTAAATCAGGTGTTGGCTCCTGTAACAGCTCAGCTTCACTCATTTCATCCACCAGTCACTGTGTTACTGGAAAGTACCTGGAAAAACAGCTTGTGCTTTGCATTATCTAAACATAACTGTTTCAGAATGCATGCACCTACAGAATGAAGTATTTGTTCCTTAGAATTTTTTTTACTGTTTGATCAATTTATATGCATACACTTCAAGGAGTTGGCTGCTCTGTTCAGAAAACTTGGTCTTTTTAGTTCACTCATCCACCTCAAAAGCTGTGCCCTCAGTTTAACTTGTCTTTACCTTGCAATGAGGAAAACTATCAGTATTTTTATATTCCAGTAGCATATAGTCCATATCCATGAAGATTCAGGAACTTCATCTATTTGCAGAACCTTTTACACACAGTGCTACCTCACTAATTTTTCAGAAGGTTAAATATAAAAATATTGGTCTGTTTTTCATAGATAGTCTATTGGTAACTCTTGTCCCTGTGGAGCAATCCTATTTTATGAGTGCCCTTTCATGCTACAGGAATTCAAAATCATCCATGATTACTTTCAGATTTTTTGGCAGCGCTCCTGTCACAATGCTGTTGCCAAAGTAACCTAAATTAATTTAGGTCTACTGGCTTTAGGACCAATTTACAGTAATTGATGATCTGTCCTTTATGGTTAATGCTTTTTATATGTGCTTATCTTTACTTGCTGCAATAGCTTGGCACGCAGATCAAAATAGGCAAAGTTGCATAATTATGCCAAACTTGGCCTCCCTACATATTGGTCATGTAAAAAACCACTAGATTTGATCTAATCAGCCTATCATTTGCCCTGTTAATGTATAAATACATATTTCAATGTTTCCTAGCCTGACTCAGCTATTTCTCTTGCTTCACAGTGTTGCCACTTCTGAGAATGTTACCCCCAAAATCTATAAACCAAAATCTTGGTAAAAAACCTCTTTCTATCCTCAATATGTTGAAAAGTGCTATGTATTCTTAATGTTACCTAGTTCCTAATCCGTGGTATTACTTTCTCTTCCAGCCTAGCAGAAGCCACTGAAGCTCTTGTGAATGTCTTTCTGTTGCTGTTAGAGGGCTTTGGATCAAACACAGATTTTCTCCATAATGTCTTCTGAGGGATTTTCTAAAAAAAAAAAAAACTAAATTGCTATGATATAATTGCTAGTCTCTTTTGCTCTGGTACAAAAGCAAACTTCTGTATGACTACAGGGGTCTCACTTCCCTCTGAAATGCCTGATGTACTGAGCATTTCCATGCAGTGAACTACCCAGGGCCAGGGCAGCACGTGCCAGCTGCCTGTAGCTGTCCATGGTGCCAGCCTGTTTACAGAGCTGCTGGCACAGTTTTCCTCTGTTGGTGCCCTCAGAAGTGTTTGGGCACAGCTCCAGCCACAGCAGAGGCTGAAGAACATTCCCAGTGGGCTGCCAACATATGCTCCCTGTTTTGGAGGAGCAAGGGACTGCAGCTGGATGGCTGGAGTTCTATGCTTGGCCTCTGGACAGAAGATGCTCAGTGGGTTGTTTTGTCTTTTTACATAGACATAACTGTGCAAAGTGGTAGCAAAACAAGCTGCTCTGAGCCATGGGTTTTGTGTATCACAATGGGTTGGTGCAGAAGACAAAGTTGTGGTGGATGTACAAACTGGATGCTGGGAAATTGAGTGCCCCAGGAAAGGCCGGCAGGATTGACACTGATTGTAAAGCCTGAGGAGGTGCAGAAGGAAATGAGAATGAATTTTGATGTCCTGTCTTTCAGTCTTTGTCCCTAGGCTGGCCTCCTACTTATAGCTCAGTAGGCACAAAGTGTCCTGGGCTGAGATCGTGATGGGGTCGTACACCAAATGATTTGTGCAGGATGTTCAGTGATGTTTTAAAAACTGGGGGTCACCTGTTTGGTTAGTTGGACATTATGTGTAGGCAATTGGCTGCAAGAAAGGTTATATCCTTTAGTGTATCCTTTAAGGATATAGCTATTCCACCTCTTTCACAATTTAACTGGAAATATTGAAGTTCACTCTTGAGTGGTTCACATGAATAAAAACCCCACAACCCCAAAAAACCCCATTATGTAAAATCTTCAAACTGAAAGCACAACATTGCAGCCAGTGTTCAATTGTACAATTCACTTTGCAAAACCCAAAGCACCAGGATGACATTTAGACAATAGACTATCCTTGCCCCAGAATAACCCTGTTTATGAAGTGCAATTTTCTTCTGCCCTTAAACACCACATCTGTTGATTTTTTTTTGGTAGTACCTTAACTCACAAAGATGAATTTTCAATTCTCTCTGAAGGGGAATTACTTTTAAAAAAAGCCAAACTAAGAAATGCCTAATAAAACAGAAGCCAACTAAAGGAACAACAAACCAAAACAAAAAACCAAAACAACAACAAAAACAAAACAAAAAACCAACCCCCCCAACCTCCTGCCCTCAAACCCTGAAAACAGTGAGAGGCTGCAACCCTGGAGGAAGGAATGTGCTGGGCAAATATCACACAAAAGAGCATTATCCTCCCCTTCAAGGTTTCTCACCAAACCTGCCTACATCATAAAATTTTTTTCTTTGGAAAATGGTTTGGGAAATGAGAAGTTTTAGTTGATCAGAACCATGTTTTGGTGAAGTAATCATTCAAGTAAACAAAGTTTACTTGAATGATTTCCATTCCTTTCCATTCCTTAAAATAAAAATAAATAAACCTCAAATACTAAACATCAAAAAACAAACTAAACCCCCCAAATAATTAAAAGAAATTCTATCAGTGTGTAGGATGAGAAATTAATGGAATAGGTGTAGCTATACTCTTCTCTGTACATATTCACAAAGACACCAGCACTTATCAAGGCAAGGGCTGGTACAGCCAGGGGGTTTGACAGGGTACCAAGGAAAAAATGTCACCAAGTGAGAGGCAGGAGGAGACCTGACTTCTCAGGTAGCTGGAAATGATGAACAGCCAGAAATGAGTAATCAAGAACTGCCCCTGTCCTCCAGAGGGCCACTTATCTCCATCTCCATCACTCAGAAATTTATGAACCAGTTTAGTTCACAACTTTGCTTAAATTTGATCAAAACACTGGGTACTTGGTGTATAAAGGATGAAGCAAGATGGAAACGTTAAGATTAAGAATTGTAGGTCATGATTTGCTTCCCTCAAAAGCATTTTTATAAGGATGCTGCTTTTGCCTTGGCTTACCTTTGTCTATCACCCCCACCCCTTGTGCCCTAAACATCTGAACACCATTTTGCTTGTGCTTAATCTGGTACATGTCTGAGGGGAAAAAAAAGGCTAAACCAGAACTCCTGCAAGCAGGGTCATTTTTTGGTGTTTGGAAGGTAATGGGCATGTCAGTGGCATTGCATAATGGAATCACTCAGGAAAAACAATAAATTTGGATTTAGAAACCATTATGAGATGCCATTCAATAAGGAAGTGGATTAATACTTTAAATTACTTAGAAATGTGGGGCTGTAAAGGGCATCTGGGGCTGAGGCCAGCCCCTTACCATAGTCAGCCTCTGTCAGATAAACCCTTTCATAAACTAATTAGCTGATCCATCTTAGAACAAATTGGGTCATTTACCACCACTACTCCCACGGGGAAATTGTTCAAGAGCCTCACTTCTCTGTTGCTTTGAAACATTCTTCTAATTTTCAGCCTCAATTTATTCATGGCCAGCTTATATCCATTTGTTCTTGTGCCAATGTTGTCCTTTAGCTTAAACAGCTCTGCTTCCTCTCTTATTGTATTCCTTGATGTATTTATAGACAACATTCACATCCCCTCTGGGCTTCTGTTTCACTAGGCTGAACAAGACAAGCTTCTCTTTTCTCCTAGCACAGGCTCAGTGTTGATGTCATCATCATTCTCCTCAGAACCTGATCTTACTTGGATTTGTTTCACCTCTGTTTGTATGGTGACAAATATAAATGATTGAAAATAACAGCAGTCACCTTTATTCAAGATCCAATAGAGAAGAAATAATCTGCATTAAAAATAGGAAGTTTTACCTCCAGTAGAAGAAGTAGCAGCATTCCCTATTTTTGGTAGCATTTATATAGTTCTGAGCTTATTTCAAAAGCAAAAGAAAACCCATTTCATGCTCTAGAAAGTGTATGTGTTGCTTTCCTCCACTATCCATATCTAAAAGTATAGGGTTATTTGACACTTATAGTTGATATTTTCTCCTCCCAAGCAGAATTTTAGGCCACTGTTCTCTTTTTAGAGTCTGAGGTGAATTCAGAGGGAGAAGTTATCGGTGATATTTTGCCCAACATCCAGGAGGAGTGATGAGGAGGACTCCATCATATCAGAAGGCTAATTAATTACTTTATTATACTATATTATTCTACACTATATTAAACCGTATAACCTTACATCTAAACTGAATCTGCCAAGCACTCAACTCACTCACCAAATCTTGTGACTGTCAGCTGACAGTCCTGACTCACACACGTGGAGTCAATTGGCCAATTAATCAAAGCTCTCACACCAGGATCCAATCCCCAATTCCCTTCAGGTAAACCATCTTCCACAATGCATTCCACTTTGGCACAACACAGGCATAGCAAATGAGATAAGAATTCTTTTGATCATTCTTTTCTCTGCTTCTCTCAGGTTCAGAGAATGTGAATCCCACAAGAAGTAGGGGAACTTTTGCATTGATGTGACGACATTGCTTCAGCAGAATTTGAAAGGATGTTTCCCCTTTCTGCCCCTACTCCACGTGCAGTTGTGTGCCAGGGAAGGAGCTGTTCCATAGTTCTGCGCTGCTCCTGAGGTTCTCCCTGTCCCTGTGCAGAGGTTGGTGGCCAGAGCACTGCCCTTGCTCAGAAAGGCTTGGGGAGCTGTGAAAAGGACGTGCCACGTGCCTTGGGACATGTGGCATGCCAGCAACAGGGCATGGAGGTCACTTTGGAACCCTGAGTGAATCCAAGCTTGGGGAGGAACGTTTGAAGGAGCTGGGGCTGTTTAGCCTGGAGAAGAGGAGGCTTAGAGGTGACCTTATTGCTCTCTACAACTTCCTGAAGGGAGGTTGTAGACAGTTGGGTGTTGGTTCTTGGGGCTTCAGCTGCTCAGAGTGACCCTGAGATACGTTAGAAAGTCTCTTTTCCCAGCCCAGCACTCGAAGAAGGAGTCAGAACTCTTCAGTTCTCAGTCTCAAGGTTGTTTTTTGTTTTCTATAAAATTCTTTCTCCTGGCCTGCCAAGGTCCGCTCAGCAGGACAGACAGAGGCACTCTGCCTGCCCCGGGGCGGTGTTATCTTTTATACTAAAAACTACATGTACAATATTTACAATTACTTTTCAATACCTATCACCTATGTTAGACAGTGAACTTCTACTCTAAACCAACCTAAAAGTGCCAAGATGGAGGCTAAGAAGAAGAAGGAGAAAGGCTGGACATGCCCAGATTCCTCCATCTTGCCCCCTGAACCCCATTCTAAAAACCCCCAAAAAATCTATTTTTCCACCCCATGGCAAACTAATTATTATTCTACGTATACTTTCGTGGCTTGCAGATCTTCATAGAAGGTTGGTAACTTTTTCCATGGGTCATAATCCAAGTCACAGGTGTCCTGGGCTATGTGCCAGGATCTCTGAGCCCCCTGGCAGGGGTCCTGGCAATCCAGGACAGTTGGTCTCTTCCACTGGGCAGCAACTGACAGAATAAGAGGACACAGTCTCAAGCTACGTCAGGGAAGGTATAGATTGGATATTAGGAAGAAATTTTTTCACTGAAAGAATAATAAAGTACTGGAATGCAATAAAGCACTTGGTGCTGTAGTCTAGTTGAGGTGTTAGGGCATAGGTTGGACTCGATGATCTTAGAGGTCTCTTCCAATCTCATTATTCTGTGATTCTGTGGTTATTGCCTCCCAGCCAGAGCAAGGGGAGGGAAAGGAAGCCTGTGCTCTCCCATGGCCTGGCTTCAGCTCCTGACACAGACACAGCGTGTTGCAGCTGAGCGCTTGGGAAGGCAGGAGTTTCCAGGCTCTGTGGGTGTGGGAATTGGCCCAAGTGGGATACGCACAGATGGAGGGAGGTAGCAGCTCCTGCAGACCATGGGGAGGGAAGGCAGTAGGGTGGAGGTACAGAGGGAAAGGCCCAGCTGTGAGCCCACTGAGTCTACATGGTGATCTGGTGCTTCCACTTGGTGTTCAGCCCTGTTTTCTCCTTTATCTTGGTGCTGCACCAGTCTACTGGTGATAGATCTCACCATTTGGGATAGTGAGGTGATGGGCTCTAATCTCTTTGGGGTTGCCTGATTAATACTGACTGTAGTTTGGCTGAAGAGGGCACTGTGAAGAGATTGACTGTTTTTTTCTTGTTTGCTGAGGTTTTAGTCACTTCACACCTCAACAAGAGGTGATGGAAGCCTTGTCAGTCAGCTACAGGTTTCTCTCCTGTGCTGTCAGATCCCTTAGGCCCTGGTTGCAGATTCTTGGGAGTTGTCCTTGAGAGAGTCCAGGAGCTGGACTCAGTGATTCTTGTGGGTCCCTTTCAACTCAGGATATTCTGTAATTCTGTGCTTCTCCCCATGCT
>JAWWMS010000120.1:7391374-7412268 GCA_035048045.1 Chlorospingus semifuscus
TTGGCTCCTCCCTCTGGGCTCACATCTCCCAATGGGATGCTGTAGTTCTTATCAGCCATGCAGTGACATTCAATGGCCTCTTATCAGCAGATGTGCCCCTGGAGGGAGGAGTGATTGTGATCACTCAGAGAAAGAGATAAGGAAAACTGCCTCCTTGACAAAAGACAACTGCCATACAGATGGTAATAGAATACATCTTGCTTTCCAACCTGGAACAGTATCCCAGTAAGCTGCTCTCTGCATCCCTGTATTGAACAAAACCAATGTTTTTATTCAACCACTTGGACACACTGTGTCTGCCTAAGTCAACGGAGAGTCTCCAGAGGTTCCTCTCACCTCCCCTTCATGAGCCTCAATAGCTGAGTTTCCTGGAACCCCATTTATGTGTCTTCATAAGTGAAGGATGGCATAATCTTTTTTTTTTTAAAGGACTTCTAGAGCTTTTTGTTTCTTGCTTTCCATGCATTTGCTGCAATGAGCACCTTATTTAGCTGTTTCCCCACCTTTAAATGATTGTGTCTAAATTAGACACAATAGGGTGCATTAGAAAGATATTGAGAGGCTATATTAATTTATGATTCCAGGTAAAAGAGAACTTCCCCAAAATAAAGTCCAAGGCAGGATTAAACTCTGATTCTTCTACCCCAAGGCTGGCAACCTGAACTAATACCTAGAAAAATAACTTTTCCAAAGTTCCTTTTGATTCCATTAGGAAAAGTTCCACCTCCACATTAGGCAGTACTGTCTTTAACTGAGGGCAAAATGTTGATGTAAATTATCATTTGCATTCTATATACCTTGATTTGGAGCTGAAGATGACAGAAGTACTTAGATACTTGACTATTCTTCCTAAATATTTTAGACATTCAGAGATAAACTCTTGGTCTCTACCATCTTACTAACAGTGGAAAAACAACAATTCTATGGTAATATTTTATATTATTGGATATATGTCAGGGCCCTGTTTGCTCCAATATTTTATAAATGTGATAAAGTGAAGGCCCTAATCTAGAGAGTTCACACTTTCATAAATTTAAATAATTAAAATTGAGTGATTGTCACAATAGATTAACTAAATCCTTGACTTTGGAGAATTCCAAAAACACCATCCTAACAATTGATTCACACCAATAAACAAGATTACTTTAAGCATGATATCAAGCTCTTCAAAAGGAAGGAAACTTAGGTACCTGGCCTCAAAAAATTAAGAAATTAGATTACTAAATACATCTAAGAATAGTAAACTGTTTGTTAAAATGCCTACACAGCAATATTTGGTCACCTAATTTGGTCACTAAAATTCCACTGAAATTCCATGACAAAGTAGAGAAAAAAATAATTTGCTGGTGTTGTAGGAACATAATCCAAGAGCAAGAAATGTTATCTTTGCCCTCGAGATGGAGAAGAACTCAAAGTGAATTGACAGGCTTATATCAACCTCTCATCATTAAGAAAAGGAGTAATGCAATTAAATGTAGTCTTATTTTGTTGAAATATTTTATGTCAGGCACAGGGTGTTCTGAGGTGATACAGATAATTAGCAGAGAAATTTAATCATCCATATCACAATGAAAGAAAAAAAATTGGCTCTTTAATCAAAAGATAGACCCACCTGATCTGAAATGAGAATGCTTCAGTATGTCTTCCAGGCTAGAAAGCCTAGTTAAAAATTAATGGAAGTTGGCAAGCATTAAATTATCTACCTAAAAGATCCTATACAGCTTCACAAATTAAATAGAAGTCCATTGATATTCACAAAATAAGTTATCTGCAGGACTAATGCATTGGAATAGTGAAATAACATATACCAAAGACAGAATTCCTTCTGAGCAACGTGCCATCACTGGGGCTTGTGCTAAACACAAGGTTCATCTGTGGCTCCAGGTTTTCTGCTTGGTAAAAGTGTGAACTGTGCTGTTTTATACCTGTGCTGTTTTATATCAGTAGAGCTTGACTCATGGTGGTGTTGAAGGCAAATTTATGGCTAGACCTGGCTGCAGCTGTGGCTTCAGTGGCAGGACTTGTGTTGATTTCAGTGGGATGAGCTTCCTTGGCTCTGAGTGCTTGGCATTTTCTTGGCAATATGTGAGATCCTTCTTGGTTCTGGGACTTGTGGTTTTGGTATCTTTCCAACTTGGCTGGAATCACTGTCAGGAGTGAACGCTTGAGTGAAGGAGATTTTGATGCTTTTTTGCATTCTCAACATAATTGTGATTAAAAAATGTAGACTGTCAGAAGTGTATTGAAATAAAATTAAACTTGTTTCAGAGGATAAAATCTGTTGCATAACAAACTTTCAAATGTTTACCACAAGTCTGTCTGTATTTTCATTTCAGTGGTAATGAGAAAACCTTAGCACATATGTTGCTTTCAGCATACTTTATTCTAGTTAGGCTTTTGTGTGGATTTATGCGTTTGTTTTTAAATCTCTGCTGAGTCTCCACTTGCACTGGGAGAAGCTTGGTGGCACAGGATACTCTTAATTTAGCAAACACAATGGGATCTATTTGCTAGGCACTGGAACTGGTGAAGTCCAGATGGAAATCCAAAGTACATCTAAAGATGAGGATACTTGCTAGAAGAGATTAATGAGGAGTTTATCATTCTACAGCAGGACTTGTAGTTTTGGAAGTATAAAAAAACTTTAGCTCTGATTAACCAGAAGTGGTACTTGCTTGAAAAACAAGTCCCATAATGCTTCTTTTTAGCATTTTCCTGTTACTGCTAGTAATTCCAATGATGTTGCTCAGATTTTCTAGCATCCCCATGCATTTAAATTTCATACGCCCAGACATGATGCAGAAATCGTATTCTGAATGCTTTTCCTCCTACTCTGAATCCCTTAGCAACTTCAATTTCATTCATGGAAAAGTAGTTATTTGAACTCTGTGTATTTTTAGCTTTTATTAATGGAGTTTAAAAGCTGGAAATGTGAAAAAACAAGAAGCCTTAAGGCACAATCTATACTTCTAGTAGAAATCCTCCAGATTTTGCCCTCCTACAGCTGTCAACATCACTTCATGCTTGGGCTGTACTACAGAGTTTATCTGCTGCTTGTCTTAGGAGGAAACCTTGTGCTCAGTGCGGACAGGGACTCATGTATGAAATACTTCTACCTAAGGAAGTGAAAATTCATTATTGTTGTGGATGAGTCTGAGAGCTCCCCATCCAATCTGCTTTTGGGAGAGCACAGAAGGTTCTGCCTGGCCCAGGTGAGCACAATAAAATAAAAGGCACTGCCCCATGTGAGCCTGTAAGCTCTTGGGTGTATCTTGGGCTACCTGAAATCAAGCTGGGGATCTCTGTACCGACCCCATGCTCTGTTTGCAGGGAATAATTCACTCAGGGCTGGTGGGGAGTTGACTGAGTTCCAGGTGATGTGTCTCAAGCCAGATCCCTGGTGAATCTAACAAATTACTAAGTTTTCTAAGAACTAAATATCAAAGCACATATGTGAGTGTTTAGTGTCAGGAGACACCTGATGTGTTGAGCTCCCCACTGTTTCCCCCAGGGAAATTGGTATAGGAGGAATAAACTGTCCAATTGTACCCTTGGGAAAATACACTCCTGTTGGTGCAACAGGAACATATCAGTCTTCTCCTAAAGACAAGAGTGTTCAGCTGTTGCATTGCAAACTCCCTGAACACGTGACGTTTTAAGGTCCAACATTAAACTGGAAGGGATAAGAAGTGAATGAACATGCTGTCAAAAAAATAAGGTGGAGAATAGATTGGTAGTAACCCAAAAAAATCTAAAAATTTTTTAAAAATTATCAATACATAGATAATTCTAAAATCCAGAGGTTTCTATCCTATTCACTTCTCCTTCAAGAAACAGAGGATGCTGTCTCAGATAATATAATCTCCTTTTTTTCAGACTCTTCCATTTATGTTAACAAAGATGGCTTAAGCACCCTCATGCAGTAAGAGCTAGCAAATATTAACTTTTCAACAGCAGCTGCTCTGTCATTATTCTAATCTCTTGAAGAATTAGTGATCCTCAGAAGTAAATTTTAAGTTTATTTAACTGTGTATTTACTTTATCTTTCCCTCCAGTTTCTTCTCTGGAAGACAAGCCAAGACTTCCCTAGAAGTCAAGACTAGAAGCTGTAAATACTTGGGCAAAGTTTTAGGATATTAGGAGTGAAGAATTTTCAGAAGAGACATGTAGCTTGGCTTGAGCAATGAAATTCTCAAAATTGATCCACTTAGGAAGAAAATCTTATTCTTTGCTGTAATTCTCTGAGGTTTTTTTTCAGTGCTGCATTACTAAATACTCTTATGGAATATGTTTTACTATTACTATTACTAAAGCTGTTTCTGACTTATTTAGGATTGCACAGTGTAGCACTCAACCATTTCATTTGGGATCCCATCAGTTCTGTTCCTCTTGAATATTATAATTTAATAACAAAGCAAGTACTAGAGATAATCTTTGCCTCAGCTGTTGTCTCCTTTTCTTGGCACTCATTAGACCACATCTGTGGTTCTGTTTTGAGGCCTCACTGCAAGACTGATATAAATTGGAGCATTTTCAGCAGAAAGCCCCCAGGATGGTCAGGGACTGGAACACTTAACCCTTGCAGAGGGGCTGAGGTGGACTGGTTCAGCCTGGAGAAGAGATGTGTTTGGGGGGACCTGGCAACATCTTTCCAATTTTTTGGGGAGGTTTTTGAGAAGAGGGAACCAAACTCTTCACAGTGAGGTGGGTCAGGAGGATGAGAAGCAACAGGCACGAGTTGAAACAAGAAGAGTTCAGACTGAGTGAAGGGAAAATCTTTATCCCTGTGAGAGCAGGCAGCCTTTAGAACAGGTTGCCTGGTGAGGCTGTGCAGTCCCAGCTCCTGCAGGGTTTCAGGATATGGCAAAGCTCTGAGCAACCTGGTCTGACCCAGAGCTGACTCTGCTTCAGCAGGACGCTGGGGTGGAGACTTCCTGAGCTCCTTCCACTCTGAGTGATGTTTGATCTCAAGCCTTTGGGATGGGCTCCTCCTCAGCATTTCTGCTGGAAGTCACCAGCTTTCACGGATGATGCTTTACAGAAAGTGCAGATCAGTCTTCCCCCCTGCTCAGCTCAGACTGTGGGCCCAGTGAAGGGAATTAGATGTGAATCACATGACAGAACAATGTGCTGGGGACCTGGTAGGATGGGATTTGGGTGGGATGCAGAGGATGGGGAGAACTCAGAGCAAAAGAATAATATGGCTTAGCCCAATCTTAGAGAACACAGTCTCGAAATTAAGTTTGGACAGAAGCCTGGGCATAGGCTTGTGGCATCAAGCTGACAGGTAGAAGACAGGATCCTCACGAAAAGGTTTGACAGAAGAAAAAGCCATTTGTTGTATTTTGAAAACACAAATACTTTTATTGGAGACAGTGAAAAGTAACCTTAAATTAAGGAGAGGAAGTGAAATCCTGATGCTCTTAAAACTGCCTCTTAGTACAACAGCTGTTGCATTAGTCTGAGGTCTTACATCCTCAAAAGATTTTTCTTTCAAAATATTGAAAAAATGAATGTCTGTGCTCTGTAGCCAGCTAATACTTTGTGAAATTAATTCTTTCCTTCTATTCAGAAGGACTGTTCCTAGGCTTATTTGGAGAGTCAGGAGAGCCAGCATCAAATGCATTGAATGGGTTTTATTTGATAAAATAAATTCTCCCAGTCTCTTATCAATGTGGCTTTAAATAAAGTATTGTGAATAGGATGTAAGCATTGTAGCCTGTGTTCCTTCTCAGATAAAGAAAGTCAGCCTCAGAGTACTGAAACCCACAAAGAATAGAATATCTATGAGGCTTTATTTTTTTTTCCTAGATCTCATTCTGTGAGAGATGTAAGAAAAGCACATTTTCTCAAAACGGCCTGTAAAAATGTTGGGGGATGAAGATGCCATGTTGGTGTTGTCATAGTACCTGAGGTACAGAGGCTATCTCTAGATCAGATTTAAAATGAAAACTTTCTGATTTCCCAGGATTTCCCTCCTGTTATACACCTTAGATTCAAATGGACAGATTGCAAAAAAACCCCTTTTTGTACAGGGGTTTCACTTCAGACCTTGCTGTTAAGATGCAGCAGAGTCTGGGCCAAACCTTCCCCCATTCATATCAAAAGTAAATGTACTGGTAAAGGAGGTGCACTGAGACTAAACCAAGGAATGCAAAAGTAATGAATTTTCACATTTTCCCTCTGAGAAAAAGCCTGATATGATTAAGGAATTTTTTTCATGTTTTATTGAGGTTTCCTGGGCTAGATCTGTGGTCTTAAATACAGAGGCTTTTTAGCTACTTAAATCATACTACTTTATTGGGTCCCAGGGTGATTGTCTGTCCTTCCACATCATTCAAAGGAAGCAAAAAAATATGTTCCCTACAAAAATACAGAAGAAATATCAGATCATCTTTCTGCATTCACCATGTCACTTCCTAATCATAAAAAACTTGATTCCTTGTTCAGTGAGAGGATTTGTTGCAGCTCCAGCGAATTTCCATTAAAATGACATGGAAAATATCCATCAAGAAGAAAAGCTCAAAAGATGTCTGAATGGTGGATGATAAGGAGTCCAGTCAGATTAATGCACTTGAGGGAGTTATGTGGTGGTATCACTTGTAGCTGCCCTGAAAGTCCCAAATCTGAAGGAAAATGTCATTGACTGTTTGAACAGAATCACCTGGCCACAGCCTGAGGTAGAAATCTGCAGCACATCTTAGTCTCACACTTCCAGATCTGAGACCAAGCCTTGGCTGTTCCATCAGCCAAGCAAAAGTGGTTTAGGAGTGAAAATTACCAGCCAAGGTCGTGATCAGTATAACCTGAACTCTCTAGGAACACGAGGGATGCAGTTTTGGAATCACAGAAAGCAACAGACAACTGATTTGTTAAAGAGATATTTTGATCTGCAACTAAAAGGATTACTCTGTCTGGGGTGCTGTGATCCTTCAGGCTGGAAGAGGCCTCAGGAACTCTCCATCCCAACCTCCTGCTCCGAACAATGTGACCTCTCACATCAGACCAGGCTGATCAGGGCTTTACCCACTCAGCTCTGGAAACTTCCAAGGGTGGACTCTGGTCATAAAACCTATCAGAGTTTTCACTATGTCTTTTGTCAAAGTGTCAAATGAGTCAGAAAATAAGAATTAAAACCTGTAAACAAGAATTCTCTCTCATAAGGTGTTTGGCGTTTTTCCACGGCATCATCAGTGTCATTTTGTACAACACCTAAAAACATTTTTGTTTCCTGCTTCTGGAAATCTCTGGATTATAGGGTCAGCCTTCAATGGCAGAAGTGGAAACACAGTAATGTATAAATTCCAGCCAAATGGACCCTGGTTGATGTTTAATAAAAGAAAAAGCCCTAGATATTGTCAGTGGTAAACTAAGCATTTTGCCAGTAATCTCAACTTTAAACAAAGCTGTTTTAATCAAGATAATTGCTACTTTTATGCCAATAGTGCATAAATTAAATATGAAATGAAAATAAGAGATAAACACTGCAACTGCATTATGACAAATCTGAGGTAAAAATATGCAAAACCCCACTACTGCCAGAGTTCAATGTATGGTGAGTATTTCTATTGGTGTATGAAGTCATGCAGGAGGGAAATGGGACTATTAACAGTCAAGCACAGATATATTTTGCATTTCTTTGTAATTAAAACACCTAAGGGTAAAAACTGAGATGGAAGAGGATCTGCCTGATAAAACACCAAAATTGAAGAAATCAAGACCAGAGTTTGAAGAACATAATGAAGAATAAAAGACAACTGAGAGACTAGTCAAGATCATCAAGATCTTCAAGTGAGGAGTGGGATTTTTGTAAAACAAAGCTCTCACAGGTGACCCTCAAAGGTACCAGTATCACTTGCCATTGGCACTTCCCTCAAGTGTCCTGGAGTCTCATTTCTCCCATTACCACCATTTCTGAGATATCTGCTTAATGTCTTGGGTGAGATTTTGTATTTAAGTATCTTTCAACAGCTGGGTGGCTTGAAGAAAACTAGAGTGTGAACAACACTCTGAGATTGCACAGGTTGTGTCCTATTTCTAGTGAGCACCCATTGCCTATGAAGATGCTGCAGACTGTGAAGGAGCAGAGTTCAAAGTGCTACAGGTGGGCATAAAATAAGGATGCATGGACATGTCTGCAGTTCCCTCACTGGAAAAAAAGAAAGAAAGAAAGAAAGAGCTTTTGGTTTAGCCATTGGCTTGGTTAAACCTTGAATGATAAGAAGAGTTCCTGCTTTTTCTTCTTGGTTTCCCTTCTCAGATATTAAGCAAATCATTTCTCAGTTTCTTCTCTCCTTTTGAGTGAGCAACATGCAAAGCATCCCCTTTCCTGTGAAATCGATGGGCACCTAATTCTCCTGAAATGTAATTACTTCTGGTGCATCAGGGAGAAACAAGAGACACCACACTTCACAAGCACACACAATTTTTCTGCGTGCAAGCTGAGGTGTGAACCTCTGGGATGTGTGGGGAGGCTCTGTCCCTGGAAAGCTGCACCAAGAGGAGCAGGAACCACGTTCTCACAAGGGCAGCAGGATCGCAGCAGGATGACAGCAGGATCACAGTATTCCAGCCACCTGTAGGGCAGCGGGACTGCAGTGACAGCCAGGGGAAACCTCTCACAAGTGTGGGCACCTCTGGAAAGGCACAGAGGCCCCGGCCGGGTCCATCTGCAGCCTGGCGCGGGCAATGCCCTTGGCTTTGCTTTTCCCGTGGGGGAACGGAGCTCCGGCATCCCCCTGCCCGCTCCTGCGGCGTGCGGAGGGCTCGCCCCGGATCCCAAACGCTGGCGCTGGGACGAGTGCCTGGCAGCTCCCCATGCCCCGGGAGCGCCCCGCGCTGTGTCCTGCGGGCTGGCAGCCGAGGGTCGGGGGCCTGCGGGGCCGGGATGCGGGCGGGCCGGGGCGCAGCCATGGAAACGCGCCGAGCATCCCCCGCTCCCCGCGGCAGCGCCGTGCTATTCCCCACCCTCCCTGCACCAGCCGTGGCCTGGCCGGGGCCGCGGCGGCTCAGCCGGTGAACAGTTAACGCCGGAGAGGCGGCTCCTCTCCCCGCACCCTCCCCGGTTCCTGTTGTAAAAAGCGTGTGTAACCCCCCCCCGGGAGAGCGGCGAGCCGGGCACGGCCAGCGGAGGGGGCGAGCGTCCCTCCGCCTACTCCAGCTCCCCTCTTTTTTTATTTATTGCCTCCAAACCCTCCCTTTTTCTGCAACTGCTCTGCGGGGTGGGCTCGGCTCGGCGGGACCGCCCGGGCCCGGGGCGGCGGCCGGGCATGGCCGGGGCGGGGGGCGTGTGTGCGGCTCCCTCCTGCCCACCCCGCCCCGCCGGCTCCCGCAGGGCAAAGCCTGGATCCGGGTGGTGACAGAGCTGGGTGTCCCCGCTGCTCCCCGCCTCGCCTCTCCTCTGACAGGAGAGCTTTATTTTTATTGCCTTTTTTTTTTTTCCTCGCCTTTCGGTCAAAAGGAAAAATATATATTGAAAAGGGTGGGGAAGGAAAAGACAGCAAGCAGGCACCCTCCCCCCTGCGCTGCTCGTAGTCCCCTCCACTCCACACCAAAAAGAGCCATCGCAAGTGCACGCCAGTTCTTCACCAAAGTGATCCAGCCGCTGGATTAAGTAACTCTCGGGGAACAGCACACGCACGCACACACACGGCAACAATGAAGGAAAAGGCAATGTTTCAAACGGCTAAAATGCAAGGGAACATGCTGGTAAGTGGCTGCTGCGGGCGCCGCCAGTGACTGTGAGTGCGCGTCGGGGCTCCCCGCTCGGCGCTGCCGGAGCCGCGGTCGGTGCGGAGCCCCCGCTGCCGGGGCTGGGCTGCCCGGGGACACAGGAGAGGGGCTTTGCTTGCTGTCCCTGCCCCACAGCGTGGGGTCTGTCCCCCCGCCGAAGGGGTCGCGGGGGATTTGGGGCTGCTGGGGTGTCCCCCTTTGCCGGGGGAGCGGGGCGCAGCGGGGCTCGCTGGGGCTCCGCGCCCCGGCACGGCCAACTTCGCCAAGTTGATGACCACGGTGTGTGTGCGTGAGCTGGGGGCTGTGCGGGCTGCCTCGCCTTTCCCCCGGCATTACTACTGAAAACATTCGTCTTCATGCCATACAAAAAAAAAAAAAAAGGCAAAAAAACCCCCTACTCAGGATGCCTTTCCAATAATCCCCCTCCTCCCTTAAGGAAAAAATAAAAGCATGCAGCTGCTGTGCCGGAAGAAGTGCTGGATGCCATCTTGTGCTGATGGAAATGTATCGGTGTGTTTTGCCGGCTGGCCTGACCCGCGGGGGCGGCGGGGCCGGGGGTGCGCGGGGCCCCGCATGCGGCGGCTCCGCAGCCGGGAGGAGCTCGCTGCGGTGGGGCGGGGGCGCGCCGCAGGCTGGGAGAGGCTTCGGGGTCCTTCGCCTTCAAGCCAACTCCTTTCATATAACCTGAAGCTCGTCAAGGGTACCTGTTGGTCTCCTGTCCCCTCTCTGCTCAGGCAGAGCGCTCCTGTGTTTTGCCACCCCTCTGAGGGGAAATGCTGATATTTAATAAAAAGGTGGTATCTGTTTCTCTCGTGCCTTCTGCTGATGTGTTCAAGAAGCAGCCAAAGTATTCACCATCCTTTAAGCAAGTTCTGTAGTAAAATGCTTTGCTGGCTTTTTAAGGAAGTGCCTCCTTTTCCAACTCCAATAATATTGCTTTTTCCAGCAGTAGTGTTTAAGAGGAAGGTGCAATGCTATGTGACCTGTGAATTCAAGTAAGGGAACTGAACAGGAACTTCTACAAACATTTTTTTCCAAGAGAATTGCACAGCCTGTGTGATTGCAGTGTGCTCCTTTTATTGTGCTTTCTAAAAGCGTGGGGAATATCTAGCGCTGGAACTTTTTCAACATGGAAAAATTTAGATTATTATCTGCTTAAGCTACTCATCCTAGTGATCATTATAGCCTTTGGTTAGGATATTCTCTATCAGTAAGAAAAAATAATCAACCAGCTGAGATGACATTGTTTGATTCAAGTACAGGGTGAGCCTAATTCACATACACAGAATGTGTAAAATCACAGAATTAATAAAAACCTCTTGCACATTTTCCTTGCTGGTCTGTGAAGTCAGGGAATGAGGAGCAGGCAGGGATTCCCCCACTGCCACTCAGCACAGGGCTGGAGCTTCTGCTGCGATTTCTACCTGGTGCTTCCGAGCGTGGCAAAATGGATCCACACATCCACAGCTCTGCAGGATGAGCAAAGGCTGGGAGATGGATCTGCACTCAGGGCTGGGTAGCAGGGGCTGCCCACAACTCCAGCCTTCAGCCACAGACAGTAGTTTTTGCCCCTGACTCAGACAGGAGCAGGATCTGCCCCCTCAGCCTGCTAAGTCACAGTGACTTCTGTCACTTGGGGCAGCCTCCCTGGACTTGAATGCAACGTTTTTCTTTGGAGACCTCATTTTTGAGACAGTGGGCATCACATTTAAAGACAGACAAACTGTTGCATTTGATTTTGGTGGGGGAGACAGGTGGTTTATTTAGATCATGTCTGTTTTTATGGGGCACCACAACCAAACACACACCTGGTTTCTGTGTTAGTCTGGTTTGTGATTGCAGCTGGATCTGTTGTTTATTTAAGCAAGAACTAAGTTTAGGTGAATATTTGAGCTCTAAGATACTTGAATAGATTTTATATTTCTGCAAGATAGTATTTAGCAGACCTCATTCTGAAAACTGAGGTATGCTTTGGATGGGAGTTCCAACAAGTTAAGCCTAGTACTTTCTCCTTTTCCTTAAGTTGTTGTTTAAAAAATAGTATTTTTGTTTTTCTATCACTTTTTCTACAATTGAAATGAGAATCCTGAACTACACATGTCAAATGCTATGCTGTGAATGTCCTCCCTCATATATTGGCAGTGATTGAGGACACAGGGTTAGGGTGTGGGGAATCCCAGGAGGTGCATTACAGTGTGCCCTGCAGTAAGTGCCTCAGCAGAATTCACACAGTCATTGAAAATTCAAAGCCCACCATGGCTTTTTTTTTGTTTGTTTGTTTTCTGGCACTTTTGCTGTTGCTTAGAATCCTGACAAGCTTCTAACTACATATTGATTTCTCTTCTCTTTAAAAATCTTTGTTAAATTGAGCTATTTCGTTCCTAAAATGATGTGACAGCAGGTGATAATACTGACACACTGGTCCCTGGCCATGCAGTGGACCCTTTTTAAGTGTGGTAATAGCTCATGGAGTCACTACACCTGTGATTTCTTTATTACCTAATTAGACCAGCAAAAAATGAAGCCATTCTTGTGACACTGAGATATATGTTTTTATCCCTGTGGTAGTATTTTACCAGGGCTTTGTTTGGTTTTTTGTTTTTTGTTTTTTTTTAAACAAGAGCATTTACCTGGAAAGGTGCCTATTTTTATTTTACTGCTGTATTTCCCATTCATCATTTGAGCCAGGGGAATGCAACTTACAGAAATAGCTCAGGCTCTTACAATGGGATTTCTCTTAATTCTACATAAAAGCTGTAGGGAGTGATTGATACACAGTGGTTTCTCCTGGTGAGAACTGACATACCCTTGAGTTTTCCACAGTGTATTTGAAGTTAATGTGCAACAATATGGTATGGAGATAAATGTTTATCACTTTTGGAAGTAAATTTAATGCACTTGCATTTTATCCTCACTCTAGGTATAGCTATATAAATTATTTGATTAAAATATTCCAGATTTCTTCCTTACATGTCCAGTTGTCAGGTGAAGGACAATTATGCCAACTGCATGTTTAATTCTACACTTCCCTGTGCCTCCCCAGGGTCTGATCTATCATGTACACAGGCTTTTTGTTTGGTTTTAGTTGATTGATTTGCAAAGAAATGTATCCAAAAGAGCTGTTTGGAAGAGGGCCTTGTCTGTCGTGCCAGATTCTTCTCTTACACGCACTCATGAAAATCCTGATTTGTTAGAGGTACAATTGCAACAAGGGTAAAAAGGGGCTACCACCTTTGGTTGTAGACAATTAGGTGAGAGAAAAATGGGCTTGGAGGGGTACAGAGGGGTCTTGAAGCAAATTAATGTGGTGTGTGTGAGCAGGCTGTTACTTTGGCACACTTAGTGGTCAGTGGAAGCAGTGAGACCCTGCTCTGTGTGTGTTAGAAGGATATTGCTGTGAAACTCATGTTCTGAATTTCAGTCTAACCTGCAGTTGCTCAATTGTTTGGAAGCTGCCAAGAGGAGCCATGGTGGATGTGTCAGGCTTCTGCTTTACTCTGATAGAAAAATCTATGAATAGGGCAAAAGAGACAGTTTGGGTTCAAAGAGAAGAGTTGAAGGAGAGTCTGGAGATTTAGATTTTCAGTTTGACCATTTAAATTCCAACTCTGATAGCTGCGGTTTTGATGTACATATAAAAAACCCAAATAAAATAAGCCCAGTGGCAACTGTTATCTCGTCAGAAGTTTGCTAGCACCTCTGAGGCCTCAGAGACCACAAGGGTACAATTGACATGAAGACTAAGCTACTCTGTCATCCCAGGAGTGCTCCTGCTCTTCCTTGAGAAACACGACTCTGGTGCCTCTCAGGAACAATAAATTCTTGCTAAAATAAATAAGACCTTGGTGTTCCACTGTGATTTCCCTTATTTGCCATAATTTACCTACAGGTGTGTTTCTTGCAGTGTTCAATCACATGGCACTGAAACAGAGTGAAATTCTTCTCAGCCAAAAATGCAATTTTCCTAACAAGGGCTAAAGAAGCCGGGTAAAGATTAATTTATTTTTAAACTCTCACACTGAAGTGGTGGAGTTTGTGATCCAATGCAGCTCCCTGCTACTTTAGCCTTCCCTATGTCTCATATTCAGCTTGACTTAGGAGCAAGATGCAATCCAGGTTTTGTGTACTATTCCTCAGTTGTCTGCTACCTCAGCTGAAACACAGGGAGCTCCTGAGCTGAAGGCAAGGGAGCTGTGGTAGCAGTTCCCAGGTGAGCTATCATGAGTTCAGCTGAAGTTTAAAGCCAGGCAGGAATTCAATTGCTGATACTACAGCAAGAATTGCAGCAAAAAAAAAAAAAAAAAAAGTATTTGGGACTGGGGCTGAAAGGCAAGTTATGTTTGGAGGACTGTGACATTCTCGTATAATTTCTGGGTCAGGCACAAAGGGAAACAAGGGTTCCCCTTTGTTATGTGCAGCAGGTGTACAATCCATAGGAGATGCTGGAATTGCTGCATTGTGGGGGAGCTGTAAAATATGCTGAAACTGTTCCAATATCAGGCTGCTAGTTGGTGGAAATCAGGAGTCTTTTTATATTAAAGGTGGGAGAGCAGAGAGTTCCACAAGCTTTGTAGGATCCTAATACTGCCCATGTAGTGTCCTTTTAGATACATCCTTATTTAGGGGATAGAGAAGTTCAAAGCCTGGAATTTTAAGGGATCCACTAAAGTTGCAGGACCTATGAGAAATACAAGGTGCCAGGCTGTCTCAGAATAACTTTGGGAGCTGTGGGAAGCAGTACACATTGCTGGCTCTTTATTTAGCACTGTGAGATTGAAGGAGGGCATGTGGTCTAACTCTAATTTTCACTGTCAGAAGGGTTCAAAATCTTGAATCTGATGGTGCTCCTCATCCCTGCATCTTTTTCTTCAGTGTTCCTCAGCAGCTTCTCTGGTTCCTCTTATGCAAGGAAAAAGGTGCACTTTGTGTTAATTTCTCCCTTCCTCCTCTGAGTTGTCTGACTTTTCACAGGATAGTCTATCTCCTCCCTCTTTTTCTGAATCTTTTCACTGTTTTCCCAAATAGTAAAGGAGGAGAAGTTGAAGGGACTGTTATGATTTTAGTGAATGACAGCTGAGTAGGTGGCTGTAGAGCCCTGAGCAGCAACAGAGCCACAGAGCTGTCTGTGCAGCTGGCAAGGCAGCATTTGTGTTTGAGAGGTTACATTTATTCATTAATGAAGTCTGGATTTGCTTGTTAAGATAAATACCTAAAATGTAAGTTTTGTAAATGTTGATGGCCTGAGGCTTTATTTGATGAGGAGAGCTTCTCTTTCTGCACTGTGGAATGAGTCTTTCAACTGCCAGCAGATACTACACAGCACGTTTCAAGTGTCACTCTTGCATATCTCAGAGGTCTCATTGCTTGGCAGAGCTTTGCACTCTCAGTATTGGCATCACTGATTATGTAAAGGGGAAGGCAGTAGAGCATCATGCCCCAAGAACAACTCTGGTTTGTACACAACCCTTAGTGCCAACAGGGTGTTTAATGCAGCTGACAAAGACAAAACAAGATTCAAAGCTGGAAGTTGGAGTTAGAGCATTCCAAACTAGAAGATAAAGTGCCTGATTTTTACAGTGAAGGTGATGAACTGCTGGAACAGTCTCCATGGGAGTGTGGTAATTCTTCATTAGAACAAGATGGGCATAGGATTCCTCTGACTAAACACTGGCTTCTTCAGTATAGACATTTATATCTAAGTTAGTCAGCCTGGGCTCTCTCTACAAATTAGTCAGTGGAGTCTGGGCCATGATTCATCCCATCTTCATGTAGATTGTGAAATGGGCCAGAGTACCTGCACTCTGAAATGCCAACTTCTCTCCATTGACTCAAGGAGTTATGGGGTACAAGGTGAACCATAAACATCTACCCTGCAGATATCTAAGTGATGAGTCTGTCTGTTGCTTAAACATAGTCGTAGATATTCCAGAGCATCCTCAGTGAAACTAAGAACCCTTTCCAGCCTCCTCTGTTACATCAGGCAAAAACTACTCTGCATGTCTGCCCAGGGTTTGTCAACTACATCTGCAGTAGCATGTGAAGATAGATGAGCTCCACATTTGGAGCTTTGCTCCTCTGCAAGCTTGTGCAGAAGCAGATCCAGTCTCCCAGCAGCACAGCCCAGCTGCAGCAGGAGAGGAGCTCCATCACAACAAGATGCCATCCTGTAGCAGAAATCTCTTGGTCCGTAGTTTGTGTAAACTGAGCTGTTCTATAACATTATAATGCACCTTTGGCTTTAGAATTATATAATCCAAATGGTTTAATGCCATCACAAGTGCAATATGAGGATTTATTCTTCTAGGTCTGTGTTTGCATGTGTGCTGTCTGTACAGTATTGTACTACACAGTGACTCACGTGAGATTAACAAGCAAAGCCCATTTATTAAATTGTTTTATGTACTCTAAATCTCATGTAATCCACTAATGCATAATGCTGTCACTTAGTAAGCCTGGCATTCCTTCCCAATGGAGCATTGCATTTAGCAAGTTCCCATAGTACTCAGTCCTTTTGAAAAGGCTGCAGTTGAGAATGCAATTTTAAAAATAAATCTAAACTATTAGAGCCTGAATGCTTACAATACACAGAGAACTGGGACTCAACTGTAGCAAGCGTTCACCTGTAGATTGCATAGATTTTCTAACCACTTAAGGAGACTGTACAGACAGAGCTTGCATTGTAGCATGCAAAGTTTGCTTTTGTAGTGTCCTCTTGCCCTTGGAGCAGATTATCAGGATTATGTCTAAATTCTGCTTTTGCAAAAACTGGCTTTGTGCATCTGTGGAGATATTGTTGAGGTCTTGGGAATTCCTAGACCACCTGTGTTGTAATGCATATGCTGTGCTCTGGGAAGAAGTATGTACCTTGCTGGTGATTTCTGAGCACAACATTTTCCCTATGGCTTCAGTATGCCCAGCAATATCCTCTTCATCACTACAGAGGTGAAGAGTGGGAGCAGAAGCAGTGGAATTGCCTGTCATATCTTGATCAGAGGGATAATTATTATCTGTGGATCTGGATTTGAGTCCAATCCTCAGTTGTGAATAGGTGGTTCTCAAGTTGCCCACTTGCAAGGCATGATAGAAGAGCTGCAGAGTCTCTGCATCTCTAGCAATTGGTTCAGGATTTTGTTTGTGAGAAGACCTTTTTCATAGTGTGCCTCTATTGCTATGAAATATTCCCACCATCTCATCCCCAATTACTATGGAATTATGATTTAAGGGGTTATACTGAGATGCACACAAATGTCCAGTCAAAGCAAGTGTGAGAAAAGAAACAATTCAAGACAGTGGGATGAGCTGCAGTGGTGAACATTGCAAGCCCAGGTCAAGCACTGGATGGCAAACAGGCTGGTCAATGCTGGGGAAAATCCCTCTCAAGTTACAGGGAATACTGGCCAGGAGATTTTGTCAACTCAGGCATGTGTAGACAGACTTGGCATGAATTCCAGTCACATACTGCATAGCCTCATTCTGTAGTCATTATTCAGCACTTACTCAAGCAAAACTTTTGCCAAACTTAATGGGTTTACTACTCCTGCTGAAATGAGTAAGACTTTTGTCTGAGGCTCAGGTGCTTTCAGATCTGAGTCTCAACACATAACCCAGCCATGTCCTGTGTCACCAGGGATTTTCAGTCATTTTTAAAAGGTAACAGCAGTGAAATATACTGCAGTTGATAAGAAAAAAAATAAAATGGGTGAACTGCATGGTAAGAAAGCAAGCAGAAGAAAAGCAGAGTGCGGTGGGTTAAGACAGGCACTCTGTATATTTTACTTCATCTCATTTTGTAAGTTATCCCCCATGGAAGGCCCCATGAGCTGCTCCATCAGCTGCTCCCCAGAGCATGCTGTGTGCCTGCGTTTCTGCTTGTGTTTGTTTTAGTGATGATGTTAAACTAGAAAACACGCTGAAAATGAAACATTTTTATTTGTTTAACATTTGGGACTGACGTTATTAAAAACATGGAGAAAAACTGAAAATATAGCTTGGCATATTTTCTGTAAATACTGAGTAGTTTTCTCCAGCCTATGATATAACCAAAGTAACCTAGAAATAAGCTTGTATTGCCTTTTTCTAGTGTCTAATTATAAGGATATAAAAAAATATGCTCATAATAATGCCTTCTCATCTGGCTGTGAGGGGGCTGAAAGTACCACTTAGGAAGATCTAGTCTGTAAAGCAAGTGATTGTAATGCAGGAGTATGACTATTCATGAGCTCTGAGTTTATTGACTCTGTTAAAAACTGGATCTGTGGTCTACATGAAGGATTTATAAAATGCTGTGTGTATCAGAAATTAATTGTAGTTCATATCAGTATGACTGAGCCTTTCCTGATCTCACTATTTAGAGTTTTTATCAGGGAAGAGAAGTTCATGTTGTATTCTATGTTGATTTTGAGTTATTCTCTATGCATTTTATTTCATTTGCATAAACCATGTACATCTACATTTGTAATAAGTTAAAAACATCATTAAGGATGGTCCATTTTCATTGGATTTGGCCATTAGGAATCAAAATCTTTAAAAGGTTCTAGAAAGTTTAAAATTAAAGTTTTCTCCTCTCTGTTCTACTATCTTGGGTTTTATACATATGCCTTGATTTGTTTTTTGGGTTTTTTTCATTTTTTATTTATAAAGAGAGTATTTCTCACTATTTTTCTACTCAAATTTTAACAGAATTGCAGTCTTGGTAGGGAAAGAAGACCATTGGTAACATATAAGGGTAGCAAATAAATCACATGCAACAGCAATTAAAGCAAAACTCACGTCCTCCAGAGGCGTGCTCCTTGTTATGTTCCCTGTTCAGGATGTACTTAAGCACCTGTTTAACATTAATGGTAAGCATATGCTTAAATGTTTCTGCTGACTTGGGAGTTATGAGAAGCCTGCCTTGCACACACAATAGTTGAACAGCCCATTTTCCATCTGTGTGCGAGCCCCGAGTGTGGTGCTAGCTGAGCATTTTCCAGGTTAATTAGATTGGCATAACAAGATCCCTGGTGGACTCTGTGCAGTCATCAGCTCTTCTGTGCTCTCTGGCTATTGGGAGCTCTGCTTTGAGTTGTGCATCTTGTGCTGGTAACTGAAACAGAATATTGCACTCTATTTCACCAGTGTGCTCAAATGGAAACAGAATTGAATGGATTGCAAGTGCACCATAAATACAAATTTGGCTCTATATTGCTAGCATGAATATGGTGCATCCTTCAAATGCACAGTGTCTACCAAGGACTATTTATTCTACAGAGCTACCAATAATGGGTGTGCTTTCATGAATTATGCATGTGTTTGTCCTTAAGCCTCACCTGGATGTGATATGGAGTGTTTAAGATTTGAAGCTGGCTGTATGTATAAATTGCAGATATTTTTCATAAAATATAAAGTCCTTACAGGTTTCTTTGTGATGTTGGAATCTGTCGTGCTTGTGTCTACAATAAAAAAAAAAGGAATCAAAAGAATTCTAATTCAGTACAGGAGAAAAAAAGAGAGCTTGATGCTCAAGAGTCTCTCAAGAAAAGGCAAAATTATGTGAAGTCAAAGGTGATCTATTCATCTATTCAATAAAGCAAGTAAGATGAGATAGAGGCAGAGAAATCCATCTATGGAAAAATAAGGGGTTATTGTAGGAATAAGGGAGTTATTATTTACCAAATGTGGGGGCATTCTGACCCCACAGAATGCCTAGAAGCAACTTGCCAAAGTGTAAAAATGTAGCAGTGAACATCACATTATCTATTCTGGTCTTCTGATGGATTGAAATGAGGAGAAAGAGCACCCACTTTCAGGGAGATTTTAAATAGATGTGGAGGAGTATGATCATTTTACCTCAATTCAGTGGCACAAAATTTAGCTTTTCAGTATTTTCAGAGAGCGGCTGCCTTGGTTTCCTCTAAAGTTTCCCCTGTTCTCACCATTTATACTGTTCTATCATGTTTGAATTTCTGGTTTCTAGAGAGTTCCCTAGTATTTAATTTCCACATTCAGGTACATTGTTTGGTTTTAGCCGAACCCCTTAAGTTTTTTAAGAGTTATATGCTAGTGAAATATTGTATATTTAACAGTGCCACCACCAAAAACATTGAGACAGAGTGGACTAACCTGCAGAATGGTGACGAATGGCTGTAGTGCACTCCTGAGCTCTCTGCTTCCTGCTGTGGTGAAGAGAACACATTATGAATAGATGTGATTGCAGAAAGGCAGAACATGGAAAGACTGGGAGGCTTTGGGAATTTTGCATTTGTGTAAGGGGAAGCTTTCAATCTTTGAATCCATCCTAAACTGATAGTTATTGATGGCTGCTGACGTTCATTGCCTGCTCACTCATTTTTGGGTACTGTGGGAGGAACAGAGCCCCAGCTGAATGAGGAATTGCCTTGAACCACCTTGTGACCACTCAGGCACTCTCTGGAAATGACTGATGCATCCACATTGCACATAACTTGGCAGGAACCTCCCTTGTTCCCAAATGGCTTTGTTGTTACTGGAATTGAAATAAATTCCATGGGATTTCTTCAGCTTGAAGAACAGGATTCAGTCCTGAAAGGTTATTTTGTTCTGTGATGTGTGAATGTGTGTTTGTTTCCTGCAAGGGTTGAGGCTACAAGGCAACCTGAGACAAGGCTAGATCAGAGTAGGAAGGAGATGAGATGTGTCCTAAGCATGCACCATCTCTGTGGGGAAAGCTCTGGAACGAACTGTCTTTGTGAGCTGTGCCTTTTGCAGGGAGCTAGCAGCATTGCTTGGAGGGGGAATTGCCATGTGGGAAACACAGGTGCTCAAATCCTGGTTCCTGGAGTGAAATAAAGAACGAATTAAATTTGTAGTCAGGACACGTGCAGTCTCCACTTGTGGGCAGTGTGACGGTGGTCACAAGGGTTTTCAGGTGAAGAGAGACGAGAATGTTGACTTCATGATCAGAAGGCTTGATTTATTATTTTATGATATATATATATAACATTATGACTATACTAAAAGGAAATAGAAGGAAAAGTTCTCAGAAGGCTAGCTAAGCTAAGAATAGAGAAGAAAAGAATGAATAACAAAGGAGCTCTCTCCGACTCTGTCCCAGAGAGAGCTCGGTCCTTGATTGGCCTTTAATTATACACATCTAACATGGGCCAATCACAGGTGCACCTGTTGCATTCCACAGCAGCAGATAA
>JAWWMS010000120.1:7427050-7444094 GCA_035048045.1 Chlorospingus semifuscus
TTCTGATGTTTACATTTTTGTAATGGAGTTTCTCACGCACTTTTCATGTAAATAATGATTGTTTTGCATTCCTTTCTAAAGGAAGAGAGAATTGATAGACGGTTGGTTTGACCAGTGTGGCTGGAGAGGTGGCAATTTCATCCTCCAATCCATGGTCACTTTTGAAAGTCTATAAATATTAGAGTTTGAAAATAAACTACTCTATCTTGGATGTCTCAGCTTGTGTGTGTTGTTCATTTCATGTCCTATTGCAACATCTCCCTACTCTGTGAAGAGCGCTTACCATCCCCTAATATGAAGGCCAGACTTACACACTAAAGCAGAACAGAATCTGAAAAATATAAAAGCTAAACCCCGAGGCATCAAAGGGGCTACAAAAGAACTGGAGAGGGACTTTGGGCAAGGACATGCAGTGATAAAACAGGGTGTAGCAGCTTCAAGTGGAAAAGGGCAGGGTTAGATTGGATATTGGAGAGAAATTCTTTACTGGGAACGTGATGAGGCACTGCAACAGGTTTGCCAGAGAAATTGTGGATGTCCTACCCCTGGAAATGTTTAAGGCCAGGCTGGATGGGGATTCAAGTAACCTGGTTTTGTGAAAGGTTTCCCTGTCCGTGGCAGGGGGTTGGAGCTGGATGGTCTTTAATGTTGTTTCCAACCCAAATTCTTCTATGATGGTTCTTTGAAAAATGGGAAACATGTGGTCCATTACTCCAAAGAAAGAGTGCAATTTGATCTGATACATCATAGGTCTCTTTTAAACTCTTCTGTATCTCTTGGGTATGGAGAAACAAGTCCCATTATCCAAACCATTGGCAATCAATAACTATCAATTTACTGTGAATTCCAGTAGATAATGTTAGATTTTGAAAATGGAGCAACTTAAGTCAAGCTTTTATTCCCAAATCAAACAAATGTATTCAAGTTTGATCAAAAGTCATCTTTGCCATCATTCTCTCCTTCTACTCTATTAATTTTAACACACAGCAAGGATTAATTGAATCTGTAATAGTAATTGTTTCCCAGAGATAAGGATTGTGGTGAATGTGTTCAGATGAGTTTTACTCAGTCTCGTGGGCATCTTCTCCTCCTGCTTCTCCAAATTTATGTTTTGGGAGCAAAGCTAGAGAGATTTTTGGTTTCCTCTCCTCACACACATCCCCTATTGAGTATTGATTTGTTGTCCCATTTAAATAGAGCATTCAGCATTCAGGTGTTTAAGTGGGACATAAATAAAATGGCTTGCTTGGCTAAGCCAAAGGAACTATTTTCCAGGGAGCTGCTGTAGTTTATGGTAGGCTTGGCACCAGCATAAATATCATAGATTCATTATCATAACCAAATGGTGCACCATTTTGGGCTCATGGAAGAAGGGTTGTCCTAAAGAATGGAGAGGAGAAACAGGAATTGAGTGCTGCACTGGTTGGGATGAGGGTTTAGGTCAGCCATGCCTTAACATGGCTGTGACTGGATCAGCTCTGCTCCCTGCCACACACAGCAGGAGAAAGGAGGATGGTTTCCTAGAATGGGGATAATCACAGAATGTTCTGACTCGAAAGAGACCCACAGAGATCATCGAAGTCCAGCTCCTGGCCCTGCACAGGACAGCGCCAGGGATAATGTAGGTTTTCATTTTGGTGATTGATTTGAGCCCTGAGGAAGGCGATGGGAGGCTGATGAGAAAACTGATGAGGGGCCTCCAGGCTGCAGGAACAAGAGCCATCAGCACCTTCAGCTGTAGAGGGGGCCTGGAGCAGGGTGAGCCTTGACCTGACTGAGGAGGGGGATATTATTTCCCATTTTCACTGGCTTTGTGATGATTTCAGCTCAGTGAGTGACCACAACATCCTCCTCCTCCTCCTCCTCCATGGCCTCCACACCCTCAGGGAGCTGGCAGATGCCCTACCCTCACACCCCAGCCATGAACCTCCCTGGCTGCTCACCCTGGCTCTCTGCAGCTCTCCTGGGGCTGGGCAGGCCCAACCTCCCGCTGCTTTTCCCTCTCATGAGAAAAACCTCCCAGGGCTTTGCCTGTGGAACAGCTTTTTCCCCTCCAGCTTCATCTCAGTGCTAGGGCAGCTGAGGCCACTTGTTGTGAGGAGCCCCCTCAGGGAGCTGGGGAGGGGGTGAGTTATGTCAACCTTTTAAACACAGCAGCAAGAGTGCATGTTGTAAAGCAGAAGGATAAATTCATCTCCACGATGCAGTTGCAGTGTTTCAGCAGCCTACAAATTACTATGGAAATTGTGTTTCTCAGTGGTGTCCCATCCCCCAGCTCCTGGTTTCCCTCAGGCAGGAAAGCAGAGCTGAGAAATCAGTGAGAAAAGTGTGGGGAGAGGAGAAAGGAGTGGGAAGAGGGAGGGAAAACTCCACTGATGAGGGAAAATCCCTTCTGGTGGTCAATAGAGCCTCCCTGTGTTTCCCATGCTGAGGGAGAGGGGTACAGCAGGGTGGGAAGTAATGGTTCAGCTGAGACCTCCTGTGCCCCTCATCTTGCCCAGAAAAGCACCTCCTGTGCTTTTCACTGAGGGAAAAAAGGCTGAAATCTCATCCAGCATGCTCCTCTAAATCCCAGGGAGGAGGGGCAGTCAGTTTTGTTTACAGAGAGTGATCTGGAGCTGTGCACAATGCCAAACACTCAGGGATGGTGGGAGGTCGGCTGGTTATTTATTTGCTTTATGGATCCTTCTTGTGGATGCCACTCCCCTTCATCTTCCTGATGCTGCTGCCAGATTTTGTAATTTTTGTAATTACTGTCTGTGAATGGTTTTTTAATACTAAACTATTGTACTCCATCCCCCACATTTCTTGCTGATGCTTGTCCGTGAGACATGTGAAGACAGTGGAACACAGTCCTAAGATTTATTTTCTCACCTGCACACCTATAAGACCAATCACCTGAATGTCTTTAAAGGAAAGGCAAATATTTTTTGAGGATAAACCTAAAAGTAGCCTGAAAATCATTCCCTAGGAAAATATCTCTGTACGGCTTCACTTGGGTTAAAATGCTGATGTTTTTCATCCCTTAAGCCCTTGGCTAATAGAAGGTAATAATTGGGTTGATTATAATGTTTAGTTTATTTTGCTGGTTTATTCTGTTTCCTACTGTGAGAAGCATATTTAAAATGGCTTTGAACTGTTTCATTTTGTAGCTGGAAATCAAAGTTAATCATAAGCCTCTTTTTTCTTCTTAATATAATGAAGTGTTTCAAGTTGTGAGATCCAGCCTGCATTTTGCACCATCTCATATAAGCTTCATGCTTCACGGAGTTAAATAACAGAGTCAAGGCTTTTAATCATAAGTAACAGCAAAGACAGAAGCAAATTAAGAGCTGCAGGCAAAAGCAGAATGGTGTGTCCTGGTGAGTTTTGAGAATTGATGGATTATATGCTTATTTATGCTCCAGGAGCACCTGTGGTCTTTGCTCTGGAAGAAGGGCCAGGTGTGGTAGGCACAGGTTCTGCAGGATGTTCCTGATGGACAACAAGAGGCAAAAAATGTGGGTGAAATAGAGATGGAGAAGGGGATGATGCAGTAGAAATATGCCCAGTTATGTTTTTAGGAGAGTAGGTGTTAGAATAATGTAGCTCTGTGGAGGTTACAGGCATTTGGCAGCAGTCAGGAGTGCAAGAGGTCCAGTGATGGCTCCTGAGGGAGTTTGGATGGTGTGTGCAAGCACAAGGATACAGCAGTGTGTAAAAAGCAGTTCCAGAGTACAAGACCTGCAGAGAAAAAGATATTTAAACTTACAGTGTCTGAGTGATATGTGAAGAGATGAGGAGTGATTTTATTCTAGGCAAGAAAAACTCATTTTAGATGTGACATCACACTCAAAGTTGAATTTTAAAATAATAAATAATAAATAAATACATAAATAAGATTTCTGGCCACGTTGCTGAAGATGCCAGCTCTTACCCATGAGTTGAGCACAGTTACAAAGCCCTGAGAAGGGACTTGCCAGCTGAACCTTGCTGATATTTGCAGATTTGTGAAAAAAAAAAAAAATAAAAATCAATGTACATAAACCAAATTGATAGAATTTCAAATAGTAAGAATTTATATTAATATTTATTAATGTACACCTCTATCGAAATATGCTATTTCAGTGCAATTGGCTCATGTTTGGCTGATTTCTTGACTCGTTATCATTTCCAGCCTGCCTCTCTAATGCCTTGGGCTTGAGGCAGTCATTAACAGCCTGGGCAAGGAGGAATAGCCCTCTGCCACATAAGAATTGTTGTGATTTACTCTCCCTTTGCATGAGTGGAAATAACTTCACTAGCTGGGAAATAGCCTGAGAAGATTTGGGAGTCCTGACAGTAAAATTGTCATAGGTTAAGGGATCTTTTTTACCTGATGTGATAATTTGGGCTCATATTCACTCCAGGTAGTCCAGGAATAGACAACATTCCTGCTGCTCCTCTAAAGCTTTCCTCTTGCTACCTGTGCAGCAATATGTAAGTCCTATGCAGTATCCTGTGTAGTTCTTGTGGTTGCCAACCTGCAGCACATTTTTGGATTTGTCTGTTAATAACAGGCAAACACTGATCAGCCATTTCCTCTTAATGCTGGGTGATGCAAGGACTTTGCTGCTGATTGTCACTGATCATTAAGCTTGAGTTCTGCTCCTTCAACATAACACAAGCAGAAGTCTCTTTGCTTGCCGTGATCATCCCTTTTAATCCATATTTTTGTATTTACTTGACATTTACCTTCCTCACTGTTCTGTCCCCACCCCACTTCCCCAAGTCCCTGGCTGTGGAGGATGCTGTGTCCTACTGCAACTTAACCCCATTTCCTTTGTGTGCCTGTTTCAGAGCTGGAAGCAGACCAGATGTTTTGTTTCCAATGGCTTTGTGCTCTTGGCTTCTTTGCTGCAATGGGATGCCTCCCTGGTCTGAGCTTCTTTCAGCTGTTTCCTTGGCTTGATGATAATTTTTCTCCTAGGCTGCAGTTCCTGTTCTGAAGAGACCAAGCAGGATCCTGACTTTCTGCCTGCTGGAAGGAGATAACTGCAGTGTTTCCATGTTTTGGAGCAAGGAACCCATATTTTCCCCTCTTACCTGTGCTTTTTATTTTCTTGGTCACTTAGGTACTTCTGTCTTCCTCCATGGAGAAATGGAAGGAACTGGCACCACAACACTTCGACGTTTCACTGCATTCTGATTGTGTCTGCTTTTTTCGTGTGTTTGAGCTCAACACTGAAGATGTGCTGCTCATAATAAACTTTTCTCTTGTGTCAACAGTCCATGCTTGAATATCTCCAGACCTCTCAGCTCAGAGAAACTGAAGCAGTCACCTTTGAGCAGACACTTCCCCATGCAGTGCTGTAGGAAGTGGATTTAAGTCAAAGTCCTCAATTTTTATAAGGTTCTTGTTTGCTACTGACAGTCTTAATTCCATTATAGCTTTAAATGCCTCCCATGAATTCTGTATTTCACTCTCTTCCTGGTATATATGGCATGTTATTTTCAATCCATTGCCTGAAAATACATTCTTTTTTAATTTTAATGCAATGCAGCATAAACCCTGTTGTAACCCTTTTTATGCCTGCATCACTTCAAGTTTTCCTGATGTTTTACTGTGATTAAATCCACAGCCTGTGCTTCCCAGACCTGTTCAGTTCTGCATGTCAGCCAATGTGAACTTTATGCAGCACTTGCTCTTGGGTTTTTTGTGACTCTCCTATTGACACCTCGCATTTGGCCTCAATGTGGCTTTATTGTCTATGGGCAGCTCTTGCTCACAAGTATTATGGTCTGCTGTTAGTGCCTTGTCAGAGCTGCAGGGACAACATTGCAGCTGGCTGTTCAATCCTGCTGGAACAGAATTGGTCATTGACCTAACAGCATAACTGCCAACGTGGTGATTGAATTGTTGGCAGTTCTTTTCTGTGGTGTCTACACACTCATGGCCCTTGGATTGGCTGAAGTCACTTTGTGTAGCTCTGTTTAATTGGAAATCCCTGTCTCCAATAACTGCCTACATTGCCTTTCTTCTTTAAATGGTTGTGTTTTTCAAAATTTCAAGACAGTGATTTTCAGCACATGACCTGCCTGTCTTTCTTTAGCCTCCTGCACCCCCACTCCCACTCTGTGTATTCTGGACCCAAATGCCTCTGTATTTTTTCTGTTTCTTGTTCTCCTTTGACCTTGGGCTTAGTACTTGGTCTGACTCTTTCTGTTTCAGATTTTTTCCTGTCAGATCACTTTCCTTTGCTGCTTGCAACCACTTCTCTAAGAGCAGGTGCAATTCAAGCCTTAATCCTACATGATAAAATCAAATGTTCCAAACATTTCTCTGACAAGGAATCTCTGATGGCAATAGAGTCACATGTTAATTGCAGAAAGGTCCCATTTACTGCAAGACCTGCCAGCCCCTCATTCCTCAGCAATAACCAACCACTGTGCTCCATTTCTTGGTTCCTGCTATAAGAGGAAATGTATTCCTCTCTGGTTTTTTTTTCCTTTCTTTTTTTTCTCTCTTCCTTTTGAATGTTGGTACTTACTAAACACTCTCATTAGCTGTTACTGGATTTGAGGCATTATTCCTGGCAAGTCTGTCTCATATGCCTTTCATTTTTTTCTGCAAATGAATTGTAAAAGTTCTCATAATATTCATGAGGGCTGTTAATACAAATTGTTCTTCCTTTCATTGTCTCCGAGTTTTTGCAAAGGTTTTTTGTAGAAAATCACTTTCTTCCAGTTGCCAGCCAGAATTCCCATCTGGCTGCTTTAGTAGATGGTATTCTATCCTATTACTCTCACTGTTCTTTGCTACATTTCTCTGTTATTTTTATCAATTGTTAGGTCATAAGAATTCCCATTTTTAAAACTGTACTTGCTTTTTTTTTCCGGGGAAATGCTCACAAAAATATAATATGTTATATGATAGCCATGTGAAAATGTATTGTCTTACATCTTCACCAAACTCTTTTCAAGATCTGCTTTCTTCTCTTCTGCTTTCATGGTGTTTGGCTAATGTGCTAAACAAATGATTCAGTGATATATGAGGCAATGAAGAGCCTTATTCAATTTCTGGAGTGAAAATTAATTCATTAAGATTGTCATCCACCATTAAATGTCTGTGTTTTATGGGTACTCATCTTTCTAGTCTTTTGCAATTGATCATGTCATAATTTTTCACTCCTTTAATGGTTTGGTTTTTGTTCATACATGGATTGAGTGGTAATTTTGTAGTATGCACCTCTGGTTCTCTTCAGTCCACACCAGTCTTAATTTTTACACAGACTAGGGGTAAAGTGATGGTACAGACATGTTTATTGTAGGGAATGAGAGCTTAATCAAAAACCAGGATTCAGCTGATTAAAGCTGAAGCTGTCAAGAATTTAGTCCTGTAGACTAAGAATTTCCGTCCTGGAACTCTTGGATCAGCTCTAGCCTAAAACTCAGGATATGTACATGGGTTTAATATCTTTCTTTTTAATCATAGTCTGCCAAGTGCCTGCACAGCCTGTTTTTGAGTGATGAGGTTTGTCTGTTTTCACAATGGAACAACTTTCTGCCTGTGCCAGGTCAGGAGAAACTGTCCAGATCCCTGCAGGACTGTTGCAGTAGGTGCTGCTACCCTTAGCAGGCACTCATCAGCTCTTACTGGAAAACCTCACAGCTGCTGCTTCAGGAAGAATGGTGGAGGAGCATAGAGCAGGGATGGTTTATATTCTTTTCTGCAAAATATCATTGTTAGAGTTTTCACCTATATAAAGCATGAGTTTCTTCCTCTACCTAAGTGTCTCAAGCCCATATGTCCCTTCATGGATGCAGAAAAGCCTTTTCTCTTTAGCTATTAAAATTTTAACTTGAATGCAGTTTGGGATTCATGGGGTACAGGATATCACAAGACCCACTGGGCAGCTGATTAAATTACTTATCTTTGACTGGGGAGCCTTGGGTTCTCCTAGGGCATGTTTATGCATTTAGAATTAACCAGTTATTGTAATTCAGACTGTCACTGCTTGTTTCATTGTATTTTTAAATAGCATATCTCTCCTAGAGAGCCAGTTTATAAACTGTATCTGTCAGATCAAAAACTAAATAAATGTAAATATCCCTTAGGCCAGAGAAATTATCAGTTTACCTTGCTATTTTTGAAGTAATAAAAACACTTAGAAAAATCAGCACCTCTGTTTCAAGAGGAGTTTTATTGAGAAAAAATGAGCACTGGAGAAATGTGTGCAGAAGACATTGTCTTGTCAGTGGCTCTCTAAAATTCCCCTTTGTTTAACCTTTATCCACAATACACCTTTAAAAAGTATTCTCTTCACACCTGATTTAAGAATCCTTAATCAGGTCTCTGTCACTTGAGTGTGTAGCAAGCAGAAATTGGAGAGAAATCACAAATGCAGCGTTGTATGAACACAGCAAATAACCCCAGTGAGGTGCTTTGATTTCACCGTGCTGGCACTGACCTCAGTGACCTTGGGCTGCTCCTGGACACTTTGTGTGTCTCTTGCTACCTGTAAAATAGAAAGAATAGATCTTGTAAAAGGTGTTGAGAGGTGTGGAGTAACATAATGAGATACTTCACTCTTCTGCAACTACTTGCTCTGTTACTAATGCTGGGGTGGGGTTTATACTTAGATGTGCACATTCTAGATTAGGAAGTAATTAACATTTATTTCAATGAAAATGCATTTTCTGTTTATGCCATGGTCTTGTTATTACTTGTTATTATGTTCCTCTCCTATCTTTGTTATACCTGGCTGTTATAATCTTATAATCTCATGCACATCAAGGCAATAATAGTCTTTGTATTATCAGTTTTTATGTCTTTGAGAGTATGTCAGTATATAGTGAACTGCCTCCCATCTTACAGCCTTGCAGTCATGTGTTTAATGGAAAATCTAATATTCAATTACAGTATTTATAAAGGCAGTTGTTGTCCATAATGCTTATGAAGGAACTTGCAAATGGAAATATCAGTCATTTGAAAAGCAAATTGCAAATAAAAGCACTAGGAGTAAATAATTATTGGATTTTGCGATTTTTAGACTTCTTGCATTATTTAAGGAAGTTCAGCACTCTAATTAATTCATAACTGCTCAAAACTTTCAGTCCTGACTTTCTGGTCTATGGTTTTATCATGTATTCTGTGACACCTCTGGGTACTACTTGGAAATAAAATCATAGAATCATTAAGGTTGGAAAAGATCTCCAAGATCAAGTCCAACCTTTGACTGAACACCACCACATCAGCTAAACCAAACCACCAAGTGCAACATTCAGTCATTCCTTAGATATTTCCAGGGATGATGACTCCACCACCTCCCTGGACAGCCTGTTCCAAAACTCAAAAACCCTTTCAGTGAAGAAACTCTTCCTGATGTCCAATGTGAACCTTCTCTGGTGCAGCTTGAGGCCATTTCTTCTTGTCCTGCCACTTGTTGCTGGTGAGAAGAGACCAACGCTCTCCTTGCTACATCCTCTTCTCCAGACTAAACCAGCCCAGCTCCCTCAGCTGCTCCTCACAGGATTCACTCTCCAGACCCTTCACCAGCTCCTTTGCCCTTCTCTGGGCTTGCTCCAGCACCTCAAAGTCTTTTTGTAGTGAGAGGCCCAGAACTGGGCACAGCACTCCAGGTGTGACCTGACCAGTGCTGAGTACACAGGGACAGCCCTTTCCCTGCTGGTCACACTACTTCTGGTGTAAGCCAGGATTGCATTGGCAGATCCTCTGTCCAGAAGGGGTCTGTTGGATTCTTGTTGGGTAGGATTCCTGCCCTCCAACAGATAAACACTCCAACACAATTTAGTGTCATCTGAGGGTGCACTTGATCCCCTCATCCAGATCATTGATGAAGATATTAAACAGAACTGGCCCAAATCCTGAGCCCTGGTGGACACCATTAGAGACCAGCTGCTCTCCCAGGAGCCCTTCTCTGTTTGTAAACGTCAGATCTTAAAATATTATCTTGTATTTAGAAGGTAATTACTTAAATATTTATTTTGTTGACTTAATGAACAATAATAGCTTGATAAATTGGGCGAACTATAAAAATATACAAGCATACAAATGATAGGACAAGGAGTAATGAGTACAAATTGAAAGAGGGGAATTTAGATTCTAGGAAGGATTTCTTTGCCATGAGGGTGGTGAGACGCTGGAACAGGTTGTCCAGGGAGATTTTGGATGCCCCATCCTTGGCAGTGTTCAAGGTCAGGTTGGATAAGGGCTTGAACAACCTGATCAAGTGGGAGTTTCTCCTTCCCTTGCCAGGGGGATTTGGGACTAGAGAATCTTTAGGGTCCATTCCAACTCCTTAACATCCTATGGTTGTATGATTCTATGCACACATAGATGGAAGAAAATACTGGTATGTAATTTTTAGGTTTGTTCTCCAGTCTCAAAATTCCTATATGAAAGCACACTTTGTGAAAACAGTAATAAATCTTCAGTGGAGTTCTGAAATTTGACTGCAGCAGGTGCTGCCAAAAGATAATAGATCCTCAAGTATCTTCTCATTAATTTCAGGTTATTGCATACTGCACTAGACATATGGCACAGCATTAGCAGAATTGTAAGAAGTGCAGTTGGGTAGAGAGTGAAAATTTATCTACTTTTTACCCATATTTACAAGGAAATGTTCACCCAGCATAAAAAGATACTAATTCAGGTTGAGTAGTACCTATAAGCCCAATCCACAAACCAGAGCTGTGACTTTGTCTGGTGCTATCCAAAACCTGCACAAAGTTCTAATCCAGGTGCTCTAGAATAGAAGAATATACATGTTTTCCTTCTCTGCTAGAATAACCACATGTCTGGGAAAATCCATGCATTGAAATAAGTTCTTTTGTCCAGAAATGAGCCTTGATGGAGTTGCTAAAAATACTGAGGGATCTTCTTGTACATCAGGACCATTTTAAACAGGTGTTATTTTTCTCCCACATCTCCCTGCTTGTCAGATGCAAATTGATGTTTTATTTTAACCTCTTAAAATACACTCTCAGTTACAACTCATTTTAAAAGCTACCACTGTCATATGGAATAGTATTTCAGAAGTTCTTCATAATGGATGGAGTGCCTGGATGCCTGCTTGTGTTAGTGAGATGTGGTTTTTCACATAGGGCTGAAGATCAATTTTAGTTAACTGCCAAAGTTCAGATAGTGCAGACTGTCATTTCAGATATCTAAACCCTTTAAAACAGAGTAAAAAGCTACAAATGTTCCTCAGTCTCCTGCTTGTGAAAATACTGTAGGAAAAAAACATCCTGATAACAAATCATGTCAGGTTAAGGACATTTTTATTACCACACAATGATGTAAATGTGACTGTTTTATAGGTTCTGTCTTTGTGACTTCTGCTGATGACTGAGTTATTAAATAGTTTATTATGCTTTTGTTTTAAATATTTTATTTCCCCTCAAAAAATGAGTGCAGCCAACCAACATTTAAGGCCATGCATCATTGACGAGGTAGAAATATTTGAACATTCTGATTTGAACATTCAGACAGTGGAGAGCTTGGTTTCAGTCTGTATTGAACCCCAGTAGTTTTTTTAAACTCTCTGTATTTCATGCACTCTCAGAGCACCTTTTAGGTGTGAACAGAAGTGGTGCAGCTGAGTTTCATTGCTGTCCTGGTAATGGAGAAATTCTGCTGGGCCTGCCCTCCAGGAGACACCTGATTTCAGACTGCATGCAGCCACACCTATCTTGCACCAGTATTTTCCCTATGTACTGTCAAGAAACAGTATGATTTTTCAATTGCAAAACTCATGATTCTCAGAAAGTTTGCATGTGCAGAGAGAGAACAGGTTTTTTTACCTCATTGGAAAATGAGACTTTTTCACAGGTATTACCCTCACCAGAAAGAGTTGGTTTTTGTCTGAACTTTTTAAACACTCAGGAACTCTGAAAACTAACCAAAAGCTCAGTCACTCCAAAGCCTCTGAAGCAGCAAGGTGGGTACTATTTCTAACTCTCCTCTTTTGAGTGGTATTTCTGAGTTTCTGTTAGAATTGAACTGCCCAGAATTGCTGAAGCACTATAAACAAACCCATTTTTGCTACTCTGTGCTGTGGTCCAGACTTCCTCTTGCTCTGTACTACTGTTGTTTGAGCTTTTCAAACCCAATTAAAGTTTGAGGCCAGTGGAGATCTGTGGGAATAGAGGAGACTGTCTGTGTTCTCTGGAGAAGGCAGAAGCTGTGACTTCAAAATCATCTGTACTCATCTGCAGTGGGCTACTTGACCATGCAGCAATTTGGGGATCTAATTTGGGGTTTGGCACATGCCCACATTTCTGTCAGCTCCTTTGGCTTCCAAGGCTGCTGTGGAAGGCAAAACTATACCTGATTTCACCAAAATATCTGCTTTTTTACAACCCTAACTTGTCCATACTTCTGTAATGGATTTAGACCAGCAGAATGAGCTTCCATTGGATATCCTGGTGTGTCATGTAGCTAGAAAATTTTTGATCTGGTGCTGTGAGCCTTACAGACAGGTTTTCTGCATTACTGAACCATGATCTGAGTATAGAAATGTAAGATTTAGAATTTCTTGGCTGCTTAGCTCTGCTTGTAAATAGAGGGCAAGGACACATTTATGCAGTTTTTGTTGCAACAGGAATTTAAATAAAACAAGTCCTACTAAAAACTGTCCAAAAAAATTCAGATTTACGTTAATAATTCTGTCTTATAATTTTCATAAAATTAGTTACATAGAAGGTAAAAATTACAAAAAATAAAATAAATGTATTTCATAGAATAAAGAAGCAAGAGATACAATACCAAAACATGTCCCTAGCATTATGCTTACCCATAGGGATTTTCCTTTTCTGTTCCAAGTAAATCAGCTAAATAACTTCTACCTGACTTGCTTTGGAGACTTCTCAGAGCTACATCTCCTCCTTTCCTTTTGCTTTTAAAAATCAACCTGCTTTCTTTTTGACAGAAAATAGAATGGTCTGGCCTGGATCAACCAGACTTTTAGAAGACCAAATTTCTTTGCTGCCTGTGATTTGACATGGGAACATCACAGATACTATGGCAGTGTAAAATTATATCTTTTCTCTGTCCTTCCTATAGTTGCTGAATTAACACCTTTATGGCAGATCTGGATTGGATTATATTCCTAGCTTTAATCTTTGAGCAGTCTACCCCATACTACAGCCTTTTTAAAAGATGCTGATATGAATTTAGAAAGTGCATTATGGGACATATTAGCAGTGTGCAGTAATCTCAAATATTGTAATATATAGGTCACCACAGGCTTTTCTTAGGTATATATGTGTCTATGTATATATGCACAGGTAAAAATTAGATTTTCAGTGAGTATATAAGGCTAGAAAAATAAAACTGAGTAATGCTTCACTTCTTTTCACTTTTACTTTGTTAGGTTTGAAGGAGTTTGGCAGAATTTCCATTGCAGGAGTCTAGTGCTATGCTGTGTGTTCTGAGGCCTATTTTAGGAGCTACTGGGCTATTTTCTGACACAATACCTGACTTTAAATGCAGCAGCTGTGTGTCTGTTGCCTTCTGCTAGCTGTATCCCTCATACCAATTGCTATTGCTCAGCAGAGATGCAATTTTAAGCAGATATTCCTGGTTTGACTCCCAAGTCACCTTAAAGCTGATGCCTGCATCAGATTGCTTCATAAACCTGTGTTCTGTGGCCAATCAATGAGAAAAATAGAGGAAACTTAAGTACATAATTCTTAAAGAACACCTCCATGAATTTTCCTCAATTTGCCTAGGAACAAAAGAAGTTTCATCTCTTTGGATACAATTGCACAATTTCAAATATTGGAATCTTGTGATGAGGTCGTAATGCAACTTTCCCTTCTCCAGGCTGAACAGCCCCAATTTTATGGTTTTGTTCTTTTCTATAGTAAAATCGCAAAAAAGCCCCCACCTCTTTGATGTTTTGGGTTGGAAAATCTGTGTGTATTAGAATATTTTAAATGCTTTGATTATTTTGCAGAGTATTTTCCTCCAATATACCCATCAGTGAGAGAGTTAATCACATCTGCTGAGAAGAATCAGCCAAACTGTGAGGTATTTACTGTGGTTGAGGAGCTGAAGGCACCAGTTCAGAATTAGGAATTCATTTTGCAGTAATCTTACATGTTTCAGATAATTATGGGCAAGACAATCAGGAGAATTTCTGGATTTTTTAATCTTCCCCAGATAATTCAATTAGCCAGAAGCATCCAGAGCAACATGGGTTATTTTGGAAACTGAGGCTGGTTTCATGGCTTGTTTTAAAGCAGTTCTTTATTGCTCCTGTGTACAGATGAGAAGCAGCAAGGAGCTTTAGCTTATCCTTTTCCACTACTATATGTTTTCCAGAAGGTGGCTCTTCTTTCCTGACTCTTTAATTGATGGATGCTGTGGCCAAAAAGCCAGAGCTGTGCAGGATGTGCCTCACCCTCACTTCACTTCCAAGCCTGATGTGATGGAGTGAGTCAAAAGAGATTATCTAAACTTGTTATCCGTGGTGAGGGTCCTTCTAGATGAATGTGTACATTTAGGATCTCTAAGGATAAAACCCAGAGGAAGATTGAATTGCATCATTAAATTAGCTGATCACAGGAATGCATCAGGGAAAGCTGGTGTCTTGCCAGCTGGGAAGTTTACTGATTTGTTTTCAAAGCAGACTTTTCAGTTCTTTGAAAAGCTGTCAGAAAATCCACTCCTGCACAGGAGGTGGTCAGGGAAGGTTGGTGCTGTCAATACATCCTGGAGTTTTTCCTTGGATTCATTACTACAAGCAGTAAGATTTTTAAGAGCAACTGTTAGCTAATGTCAGTTAGGCAAGAGAAACTTTACAGACATCCAGGGGACTCCTGTTTGACTAAGAAAATAGACTTGATACTTGCCCAGAGTTCTGCAAATACTACAGTCTGTTACTGATGCACTAGATACACATAAGGACTCCAAGGAATTTATTTCAGTGTTCCAGGTATTGATCGAATAGTAATCTGAGTTTCTCTAATGTTGACATCAGTTTACAAAATTATCTCTGATAATGTGCTGGTTCAGAATAATGGATTTTGTGGCCTAAATCGGATCATTATGATAATCTAATCAGAGCTTCTAGGCAACACAAGTCCACAGGGGACCTGGTGGAGATTCTGTGCTACTTTGGCTGGCAAATTTTACTTGCAGAGTGCCTTGCCTCCTGCCTTACATAAGACTGGAATGCTTCCTGAACATTTTTCTGCTCTGTGATTGTACTGGGCCCCAGCATATGACAGTGGCTCAAATAATCTGGTGAGGAAGGAGAAATCTGGAAAGCTGTTTTTCCTTTGATTTTTACAAAAGCTTGTTCCTGTTTGTTCATTATACCAGAGAGTTATTTTGACCTTCTACAGGAAGTCAAGTCAGTAATCCTAGAGAAACATAGGACAGATAAACAATACAGATAAAGATCTTGAAATCTTATCAAAGTGCTGATTGGATAAAACAAGGGCTTGAGGTTTGGACTGAGGTCCCTTGTTTAAGAAACTTTTATAAGTAATTTGGAAATGGTAGAAAGAACGTGTTGATAGAGAGGGAAAACAAAAACCAAATGGGAAACCTTGGGTTTTGTAACTGGGGCAATTTAGAAGAAGACATTGGGCTCTCTTAAAAACTCTTGCTAAGAGACACTACATGTAATCCATATCGTGTGATAGTCCATAGTTCCCTTGCAGAACCAGTTTGCTTTTACTTCAGAGAAGCTGTCTGAGGTCGTTGTGTCTTTTTTGTGCCTCTCAAAGGAAAATTTCCCAGAACTGAATGCAATTAGGCCTACTTGGGAAGCACAGGCAGTTCATAGACTCATGGAATGGTTTGGGTTGGCAGGAACCCGTAAAGATCACATAGCCCAAACCCCATTCCACAGGCAGGGCCATCTTTCACAGGATCAGGTTGCTCAAAGATCCATCTAACCTGCTCTTGAACACTTCTAGGCATGGGACATCCACAGCTTCTCTGGGCAATCTGTTTCAATGTCTCAACACTCCCACTTTAAAAAATTTCTTCCCAATACCCAATCTAAATTTACCCTCTCTGAGTCTGAAACCATTGCCCCTTGTTTTATCACTGCAGACTTTGGTGAAAACTCTCCCTTCTTAATCCCCCTCTCTTTAAGTATTGAAAGGCTCCAGGAAAGTCTCCCTGGAGATTTTTCCTCTCTAGGGTGAAAAAATCTTTCAGCCTTTCTGTATAGGAGAGTTGTTTCAGCCCTCTGACCTCTCCTCTGAACCTGCTTTAACAGCTCTGACCCCAGATTTCAACAGCTCTGACTCCACAGTGCTCCAGATGGGTCTCACCAGAGCAGAATAGAGGGGGAGAATCCCCTCCCTCCACCTCCTGATTCTGTTTCTTGTCATGCAGCCCAGGATATGGTTCTGGGTTGTGAGCACACATTACTGGGTCATGTCCAACTTTTCATGTCTCTCTCAATCCAGTCACAATTTATGTGCGGGACCTTGCACTTGCCCTTGTCAAACTTCATGAGGTCTGCATAGGCCCAGTCCTTAATCCTTTCAAGGTCCTTCTGGATGGCATCAGAGTTAGTAAAGGTTATGTCAGAGCAAGATCCAGATAAAAAGCTGTGTGAATTGTGACCTTTCATCTTAAAGTAGAAGCAAACTCCAGTTTCTGTTGTTTGGAAAGTTTTGAGAATACCCTGACTGCTGCATTCAGGACACAATTTCATTAGTGCTAATAGATGGTGAATTCCTACCAAAGCAAAGCATGCAGTTGTGAAAAATGTGTATTTTATGATTGGCTTTTTGCAAATATTAATATGAATATTATATGTGTTGTGTTAGAAAGTTATGCTGTATTAATTTTTTTAACTAGGGTGTTAAATATAGTTTTAGGTTATAGCAAATAGAAACTATGTATTTAGGATATTTTTGTAAGAAAGGAATGAGGTACTCGCACCAGATAGCAGCCACAGGACACCTAAATCTTTCAGAAAAAAAAAGAATTTATTGTTCCATTATCAGAAGAAACAAACTTCTTCCTGCCTTGCTCAGCTCTGAAGATGCTGTCAGGATTCAGAGGAAGAAGCTGACACTGACCAGACAGAAT
>JAWWMS010000120.1:7444194-7463687 GCA_035048045.1 Chlorospingus semifuscus
GATCCCTGTGCTCCATTCCAGGGGTTCCTCTCACCCCAAAACCCAGAGGTGGGTGAGCAGTGAGATCCCTGTGCTCCCTTCCAGGGGTTCCTCTCACCCCAAAACCCAGAGGTGGGTGAGCAGTGAGATCCCTGTGCTCCATTCCAGGGGTTCCTCTCACCCCAAAACCCAGAGGTGGGTGAGCAGTGAGATCCCTGTGCTCCATTCCAGGAGCTCCTCTCACCCCAAAACCCAACACTGAGTGAGCAGTGAGTGAGACCCCTGTGCTCCATTCCAGGGGTTCCTCCCACCCCAAAACCCAACACTGAGTGAGCAGTGAGTGAGACCCCTGTGCTCCCTTCCATAGGCTGGGTGAGTGAGACCCCTGTGCTCCCTTCTAGGGACTCCTCTCACCCCAAAACCCAACACTAGGTGAGCAGTGAGTGGGTACAGACACACCCCAAACCCACAAGTACATCTGAGCTTTCGTCACTTGCAGTGATTAATCCGAGTCCTGTTTATAGTCCTTGCCTAAAAAACGCTCTCATGTTTAGTTTTGGGTGGTCAGGTTAAAATATTTGTGGCTTTACGAAGCTGGACCTGCTGCGCCTGATGGGATTTCAGGAATTGCACGGGTCCCTTCCAGCCCAGGCCATTGGATGTTCCTGTGACTTTTGCAGATATTTTACTGCCTGTGACCTTTGCAGGTATTTTACTACCTGAAGGAGCCCTACCAGCCCCCCTCGGGAAGGTTTAAGGACCGAGTCACCTGGGATGGGAACATTGAGCGCCACGACGTTTCCATCATGGTCTGGAACCTGAAGCCCAGTGACAATGGGACCTTCACCTGCCAGGTGACAAACTGGCCAGACGTCTATGGCACCATCGGGGAGGTGCGGCTCCGGGTTGTGCAGAAAGGTGAGAGGCCGAGAAATCCCTCAGAGGTCGTGTGGGTTTAAGCAGAGTGGCCTTCTGGGAAAATCGTGGGAGAAAAGGGGCTGTAAGTTGTGGAAAATGTCTATTTTATGATTGGCCTTTTGCAAATATTAAAGTGAATATTATGTATGTTGTGTTAGAAAGTGATGCTGTGTTAATTTTCTTAAGTAGTGTGTTAAATATAGTTTTAGGTTATAATGTTAGGTTATAAGTTAATGTTATAAGGTTGCAATGTTGTTAAGTATTATTAGGTTATAAGTTTTATGTTATGTATAGTTTTAGGTTATAATGCTACAATAGAAACGATGCTGTGTAAGATACTTTTTTAAAGACAGGAATGAGATAGCAGCCAGAGGACACCTGAATCTTTCAGAGAAAGAGAATTTATTGCTCCATTATCAGAAGAAATGAACTTCTTCCTGCCTTGCTCAGCTCTGAAGATGCTGTCAGGATTCAGAGGAAGAAGCTGACACTGACCAGACAGAATCCTGTGTTTGAATGGAATTTGTGCATCATGTATAAGGTGTATGAATATGCAACAGGCTATTGCTTTTAAGGGTTAATCCTCTGTTAACGTGGGTCCTTTTCGGGCTTATTTTGCCCAGACAGAGGTACCCGGATGTCTGTAACTCTTTATTTCTGTTGTCTCATATTGTCCTAATCCCAATTGTCCAAATTATTATTACTTTAATTACATAGTATTTTTATAACCATTTTATTACTGTTGAACTTTGAAAATTTTTAAAACAAGTGATTGGTGTTTTTCACACAATGATACTGAGGGGAGCTCGAGTTCCCAGGTGCAGCCAGTGGGCAGTTTTATTTTGTCAGTTGATTTCTCTATGGTTTTGCTCTCGTAGTTTCCCTTCTGTGCAGTTTTTTTTCTGATTTCCCATGCAGTGCAAGGGTTATGAGTTTCTGATTGATGCCGCCAGACCTGCCTTTCACATTATTTCTTGAATAACTTCTTGCAACTCTAAACTTTGAAATAGTTTCAGAGATGCAGTTTTGCCATACGCACCGGTTCCCTTAAACTGCTTAAGGCAACACACCGTTCCTGCATTCCCAAACAGCTTCACTCAGCTCCCATTTGTCAACAGCACTTCTCTTCCTCCAGGCTATTTTGAGTAGGAAATGTCATTCAAAACCAGGACATTCTAGCTATGTGATTATGTGAATAGCTTTAGTCACGTATCACAGCACCTCCCTATTGATTAGGTACTTGTTCCTCCAAGGTGATTAGCAAACTAATTTATTCTGCTAATTGCCAAAGGACTTCACCCTTGACCTGGAGAATTGCCATAGATTTGAGACAGGACAATGCTCAGGATTTCTTCTGTGAGTGGCTTGTTAGAGATGCTCGGAGCTGTTGGCAGCCTGCACAATCAAGGAACAGTTCTCTGCTGAAATGTCTTCCAGCAATGGTGCTCTGCAGGAGCCCTTCCACAGGGAGCACAGGTGGAGCATTTCCTTTGGAGTGCTTGTCTTGATTGATGATCCACACAATGTTCAAGGCATCCTCAGCTAACCCCAGCTCTGGGTTCAACATTGGTTTCCAAGTTTTATGGGCTTATCTCCATCTTAGGCACTTTCTTTTTACATCTTATCCAGGATTCTAGGGCCTTCTGCTTATAATATATGCAGAAATCAGAAATTGTCCTTTGCAAAAGCCATCATAATTACTTCTCTTATGAGAAAGGTGTTAGTAGTGTGGTTAGGTAGGCAGAATTTCTTTGCTGTGAAAGTAATGAAACTTTTTTCCACCTGAAAAACTCTTCTATCTTACCTATTTTTACTTGAAAGGGAAGAAAATTTTGCTGATTATCAGCTCTGTGGATTTCCTCAGGTTCAACTTTCGTGGAAGAGTTTAGCAAACAAAAAAGGGTCATGACATAACTTTTTGTCTCCTGGCTCCCTGAAATTGTCCTTTACAAAAGTCACCATAATGACTTATGAGAAAGGGGTGGTAGTGTGGTTAGGTAGGCAGAATTTCTTTGCTGTGAAAATAATTAAACTCTTTTCCACCTGAAAAACTCTTCTAACTTACCTATTTTTAGTGGCAAGGGAAGATAATTTTGGTGATTATCAGTTCTGTGGATTTCCTCAGGTTCAACTTTTATGTTTAGCAAACAAAAAAGGGTCATGACATAACTTTATGTCTCCTGGCCCTCTAAAAACCTCCAGCTTGCCAGCTATCTTCTTAGGTGAGACAGAGTTTGGAAGGGGACTTAAACTAGATTATACCTGAATAAAAAAATGACACTTCAGCCTTTTGATTCTGTAAAAGACAGGTGAATTTTGAGAATACAAACTAAAAGTTGCCTACTGTGACTTTCCCAGAGCCTTTAGAGGTTAAATATCTTCTTGGGTGTAAGGACTATTTACTCTTGGAGGAGAACCCTTGGATATCCTTTATCCATGAAGGATAGTCTCGCAAACTAGAACAGCCCAGTGTTCTTGATATTAAATAGGTATGCCCCTATTTTGGGTATATTCTCCTTCAGGGAGCCCTCCAAGATAAAAAGAGACAAGTTCTCATTTATAAGTTGTTGTTCAGATCTTACAAGTTCCAGTTTAACATTGTGAAGCTGGAGAAACTCCATGTCTGAAAAAATGAAATTTGTGTTTGGAAGATGCCCAATGCTCCTGATATATTCAGGAGCAATGATGTGGCACTGCAGGAGATCAGCACAGCTTTGATATTGAATGCAATTTTAAAACACTTACTAAAATGGACTTTCAGAGTATTTCCAGTTAAGTTTAACTTGCAGGTCATTATAGTTATTGTTGTGGTAATAATGTGTTTCCTCAACTCCAGCCAATGTGCAAAATGTTGAACATTATTAGGGCTTTTTCTACAGGTGGACTGAGATCTGAAAAAAGCACCAGATTCTCAATATTCCTTACTTGATGCTGCTGAATTAATGAACTCAGAAGTGCAGCTTACCTGAGGGGCTGAAGTCACAGAAAGTGAGTGGAAAACCCAGCCTTTTGAGGAAGCTTGTCTTACTCAGTGAGAATTTTGTTACAGTGAGATGAATCTGCTCAGTCACTTCTTGAATTGTTTTTAAACACACTGCTGCATTCAGCAGCTTGCTGGAGAGCTTTTCATGTTACCTGTATTTAAAAACTGCTGGACTGAGTTACAGATCAATCTCACCCCAGCTGCAGGGCTCTGCAGGGGTTCATCTGTCTTCCTGGGCTTGTGGAAGCAAACACTGTCTTACACAAATACATCCCTGCCACTGCCATCAAAGAGACAATTTATAGGTATAAAGGAAACCTGGAGGACAGTAGTAGATGGCAAAAAATACCCAGAAGTTTGAAATTGTGTAGTGCTAAATCCATTTTACTCGTTTAGGGCTGGGTCTACCCTCATTTACATAGTGAGAGTAAAAACAGGAGGAATAATGCTGTTGAAGTCAGTAAAATGCTACCTATTAAAATGAGAATAGAACCAGACTGTAATCAAGTGAGAAATATGGAGTATAATGAAAATCATCTTTAAAATACCTACTCTGAAGGCTCTGAAACTTTTTTGTGGAATTTTATCATTTCGAGTGTGCATAGTTTCCACAAAATACAAATATTTTTTCTTTATGCTTCCACCCTGCAATCTCCTGTCAGGATCTGAAAGCCAGGCTGTGGGCATTCTGCCTTGCCCACCCACAGGATAAGCAAAACAAGAAAGAAACAATGCTCACCAGCAAGAAAGAGGGAAATACAGAGCTAGAGGGAAATATAAGGCTTTACTTAGTTCATTGCTCAGCTGCAATTCAGGATCATTCTGCCTTAGTCACCCTTGGGATGTGCCTGTTCAGTGTTTCAAAAATTCTAATAGGGTAGGTTTCTCACTCTTCCTGGGTGATACTGCAGCAGCCTTAGAAATCTTTTCCCTCTCTTATCTTCCTGTACTGTCTGTTCTGTCCACCACAGACGCAGCAATTTTTGCCTCTTCCCTTATAACCAGCTGTTAAAAGCTGTTGGGTTTTTACCTTACCCCCTCAGTTACTTTTTCTTTTGCATGTTCCTCATTGTTTTTCTCCATCCTGTCTCCAAACTGATCAGCATTTTGTGTCTTAAAATGGGCACAGAACCCTAAAAGTTAAATTTTGTAAAAATCTTACTGGAAGTGTATTTAAAACTCTTCTGCCTTTCACTGACTCCATCATAGTATTTGCACCTCCCATAAGTGTTGTATTATTGTCTCATATCAAGTTTAAGAACTGTTTTAGTAGAAAGTTCTTTTCCTCAGAACTTCCACATATCTGTAAATTCCCCAATCCTTATTTTTGTAACTCATTATTGTTGAAATGCAATTTCTTGTCCTTATTGTATTATTTTCTTTTTTTTATTTCTCCAGTTTAAAATCTGTCTGAATTTTGATACCCTGATGTTTACTAATGTCTTGGTGAGCTTTTTCCAAAATCAGAGCCACCTGCTCAGTGTAATGATCTGGATGCATTTACAGGTGGTGCACCTACATTTGTTGACTTGGCAGCAGGTGGGGGGACTGCAGTTGTGCCCTTGACATGCCAAGAGGAGATGGTGATTGCTTAATATGGGATATTATGATCCCCTTTCTAACCCAAACCTTAGTGGTCCATTAATGTAAACTGCAGAGTTAAGGCAAGCAATCTGCTCAGCTCCTGATACAGAGGAATTCATCACTTTGCAGAATTATACCCAGTTGTATTTTATAAATAAAGAGATACTACAGCATTTTCCAAACATCTATTAATATCCAGGAGATACAAGTGCTAGTGATAAAAATCACTGCAGCATTACCAGTTCCTTCACAGGGAGAATGCTGCTGTCATTCTCTGGCTGAAGGCAAAGCAGAAGAAATTTATTTTTTCTGTAATGCTTTTACCCTCCAAAGAAATCAAGGTGAAATTAAGCCCATCATAGCTGTGTTGAAAAGTAAAATTTAACGGGGAGAATACGAATGCAGTTTGTGGGCAGACTCTGTTTTCTGCCCCTAGGAAATGCAATGAAAATACAAACCAGCTGGCTGAAATTGGTTTGTGAGTGTTTTTCTGAGGCTGTAGGCAGGCCTGATGAGTCTCATGCATGAAGTATAAGATCACACATTCGGCTTCCACCTCACACTCTCGAGTCCCTTGGTTTGAGCATCTCACATTTGAGGCACACGTGGCTTCCCCCTGTGCTGTGACCCCACAGGATTGTGCTCTCCAGCTGCAGCCTGTCTGCATGGCTCTTCTCTTTCTCTGGCCTGTGATGCAGGGAGATATACCCACATCTGACAGAAGACAGATTCCACATCTGAGTATCTCTATGGATTTAATCTTGGCTTCTCCTTACACTTGATTCTGAGTATAGCAGACAGTGCCAAACTGGTTTTTCAGTGGTCTGCCAGTGGGATTTTAAGTACTCTGATGCTTGTCTACAGATGGTGCAGTTTTGGAATTGTTATGCAGACACTGTTCTTCTTTTTTATTTTTTTTTCATAGTAGCTTAATCCTCTGAGAAAGAGGATTTAACTAGAAAACAGTTCTCTTCCTGTGAAAGGAGCTGATTGTGGTATTACCCTGTCCTCTCCATCACCTTTGTGGCTGGGGCTGGCTCTGTTTGGTTTTCCTTTTGCATTCCCTGATGAGTGACTTCACACACAAATAAAGTCAGACAATTCTTTAGGGATCTTTGCAGTTTTCACCACCCTCAATTTAATTGCCCTGCACATCCCAGTGTCACAAGAGTTAATGGTTGAAAATCAAAGGCATTTGTGCTCTCAAGTCAGATAAGGAATTGAGGCCAGGTATCCTAGGTAGCTTGAGGTTTTGCAGACATTTAAAATGTATATTTGTTCTTATTCTTATGTGTTTTCAGTGCCTTTATTTATGGCATTTACATAAATACTACAGAAGTGATTACACATGCAATTAAGAAACCATACTTGGTTTATTTTGATTCTGGTGTACTTTAAAATTACTTAATAAACATAGAAATGTTTCACAGTGAGTACTGGATACATTCAATTTAGATCAGACCCCAAGCATATCCCTTGTTCCTTTTGCTGTGTCTAAAGGCTGGAAGTCTCCTTTTACTGAGGTAAATTCTGCCCAAGAAGATGTCAGAATATGTGGTTATTGAGGGCCGTCCATCCTTCTCTGGCCACGCTGCTTCAGTGGCCACATGGAACAGCTTTAAGGGCTTTTCTTTATGGTACTTTTATGTGAGACCAATGTTCCAGCCCACTCAGGAGACTGGCAGACACAGGGCAGGGCTGATTCAGGATTCCTGATGGAATGTAGACACGAGAGGGGTGGATATTCTACATCTCAGCTGGTCATCCCAGTTTCCTGCTGAAATCTGTGGGGATCCAGTGAGTGCTCTTAGCAGGGCTTGCACAGAACTCATCTCTGTGAAACAGGTCCTGAAATAGATCAAATGACTTCTGACCTACAGTGGTTATTACTTATAAATGGAGCTTATGTAATGAGCTTAGCTATAAATATTTAAATTGTAGGAGGTTAAAGGTGTGAAATAAAGCTCAGCTGGTACAGTCAGGGTACAGCATGGCCCAGAGCTTGATGATTAAGAAGCAATGAGTTAACTGTGGGCTCCATGCTTTGTTTCTAAAGAAAGTCAGACAGAGTGTTGGCTTGAGATCCTTTTCTGTCACTGCTGGGTTTTATTTGTGTGACCTTGCAGACATAACTGAGGATGCAGGTTGAAAATGGGCAATGCACTGGAGGTAATGGTGGTGTTCATCTAAATATCACAAAGGAGAACTTCCACTGTGCAGGAGCAAATCCATAGGAGTGAATTCTTGTCCAGGTAGCACACTTCACACTGGCCTATCTGTCCTGCTGCCACAGCAGAGGACAATCTAGAAGGGGAAAATTGGTGCTGTTGTGTTGAAATGCAGGATTTTTTTCCTTGCCTGCTGAATGGTTTACTGCATGCTGTTAGTGAAGTTATATGAAGAAGGAAGACTTACAGTGTTGCTATCTGGAAACTCTGAGGCTGGTGCTCAGTATTGATTTAGCCATTGTCCACAGGAACATGAAGAATTATGCCTGCTGTGCTTGTTATGCTTTCATCGTAAAGCCTTTATTGAGCAGCCTTGGCCAGTAATGCTAATGGATGGAGAGCTACCAAACTCTGCTCCTGCAGGTCAAATGAAGTCTCAGAATTTAGTAGTTGCTTGGTGTTTCCTTTCTTAGTGATTCTGCTCACAGTTTTCCTGGAGCGAGTTGTAAAATCTAAGTGGTGTGAAAACTCTGGTTTTTCAAACATCCTGTCTGCAAAGACTGCACATGTGAGGAACTGACAGTCACCAGAGGCATTAGGAGCTCTCACACACACTTTGCTCCTAATCCTCAGAAGAGATCTCTATTCCAGCCCTGGATACAGCTGAGCTAGGGATTGAGAAGAGTTTCTGGTATCAGCACTGTGTTATCAGCTATTATGTATGTTATCAGCTGTGTGTAAATAGTGTTTTTCATCAAAATTTTTGGAGTGTGGGAAAACTGCTTGTGAGTGGTTGTAAACTGAAAAACAAGTGGACCAGAAAATTGCGTAACTGTGTCATCTGGCATTATTAACAAGTTTTTTTAAGAGCTTAAATTTCCTTGTGAATACAATGAAAGCTGTAGGCCAGCAGACGCTACATTACTATAGTAGCCTTTGATTCCATTGGAATCAGATATTAGCATAGCTGGATACCTAATTCCTCTTGTGAACTTCATTGATTTATTTGCACACAGCATCTTTCTTGCTTTGAACATTGTGTTCTCTGCTTTGTCAAAAGAAAGGAAGAATCATTGATAAAGGATGCCCAGAAAGAAGGGCTGCTTTTAGTTAAAAAATGTATCCACACCAAGGGAGTGGGTAGATGCAGAGGAATGCAGATGGTATTTCAGGTAATGGCAGGGCCCATGGACTTGTGGTGAGTTCCTAAGAAAGATATTGGATCTTAACAGGTGTTGGCCCTGAGGGAAGCTAGTAGGCTTTAAAAATAAGTGAAAAATTGAGATAGGAACTCCTTAAAAATCAGAGATTCTTCGTGCACCTTTTTCTGTTTTAATCTTCTAAAGAGATTTTCCTATTCAACATAATTTTACTGCTTATATTACAGAAAGGATCTGCCTGTTGCAGAGAAGCGTGGAATATGGGGTTATATCATTAATTTTTTAAGGACATATGTTGTTAATCTATTGTCAGAAGCATCTTCCATAAGAGTGGAATGTCAACATTTCCATAAGATTGGAAAGTCAGTATTTCAGTGTTTTTGTTTAAATGTCCACTGGTGAATCAAGGTCCTTCATGACTCTGGTGATCATTCTGTGTTAATGTGCACATGGGAGCTCGTGTGTGCTGTCTGCTACATTCATAAATAGCTCTGGAATAATAGCATTGGCATCCACCTCTTAATAAAATAGCCACAAGCTTTTCCTTCACTACAGACAGCCTGAATGCAGGATCTGCTCCACTCTGAGTTTCTTCAGTCTTGCCTTGTTTCATGTGGAGGTGTTTCCCAAGAACAAGCATCTGTTGTTGATAACATCATTTTTTGGTGGTGTGAACTGAGACCTCTAAAATCAGTATAAACAGAAATCAGTTAAAAAGGATGCAAAATAAGAATACTGATGGGAAAAAGAGGTGCTTGGTTTTATTCTATGAAAACCTCACATATTAGACAGTCCAGGGTTTAAGTTGTTGGAGATTTTATTTTCTCAAGATCAGCTTATTAAAATGTAATTAAGGATCATATGTGAATCATTGTGACTGAGAGCCCTCTAAGAGGCTAGCAAAGGGCAGTCTATCATGATGCTTGTAAATCATAAATTTAATATAAATGTGTATCTAGGAACAGAGAGGTCTGTGACAGGGAGGTAAAAAGCCCCCACATTAATTGCCTTATGTTAAGTCTAACAAATTAAAATTCTCAAATGAAATTGTTCTCTGACCTTTTATCACCCTTGGACTGTGCTCAAGTGTTTTACAGAACAACTTAATGAAAAGAGTTCTTCTGCCTTCACTGAGGGTTTCATGCTGCCTGTGTTTGAGACATGCCACAGAAGCCTCACAAAGGCATTTGTCTATTCTTGGAAGTCGATGATGAACCTTGTAGTCATCCCCATACTTCTTTCAGCAGAGAAGATCATGCACACAAAGAGAAATAAATCTCCTTTATGTTTTCATAGTCTTACGGCTTCATACTTCAGGAGATGAGGTGACCTACTTAGGAAAAAAAAAAAAAGGTGGTAAAAGAGAAATAAAGGACAAAGGAGCAATAACCTAGTGTAGATTCATGAAGATTTATAGCAGAATAAACTGATCATTTTTGTTTCTGGGGATGTGATTCAGCCTGCTTTCTGCTTGGAGCTCCCCACAGCTTGGCTCACAGAGATCTTGTGGAAAGTGAACTTATTAAAGATGTCAAACTTGTGATTAGCAGGCAGCATGACAGACTGGACAGAGGGGAGGCTTAGAGCCTGGAAAGAGACACTTTTACTCCTAGCCCTGTGACTGGTTTTGATGTGTTTATATTAATTCTCTCTGTTTCTTTTCTCACCCCCCACCTCTCTTGCTTCTGAAGGCTGCAATCTCTTCAGGGCTGGAATTGGCTTCCACTGTGTATTTATATGTTGCCTGGCACACTGAGACTCAGATCCCACTTGTGGCTCCTGCGTGCCGCTAGAATATAAGTAATAAAACTCTATTTTCTTTCACTAATTCTAACTCTGCATCTCTTGATACTTCTTTAGTTGTGCTCAGTTATTTTATAAGATTGCTGAGACATTTCAGGGACCACATGCAGTCCTTGCCTACCAGTTATCCTACAGATGTCAGAACAGAACCCCAGTGGCTGCAGCTGAGCTTGGGATGGAGCGTTACCAGAAATAAAGTAGAAGTGATCCCAGATGGCCTTTCAGTAGCAACAGGTGCTGTAGTGGTGAAGGTTTTTCTGTAAATGTGTTGCAGTTTTGCAACACTGAGCTGATAAGTGAAGAAGGCTTTTTAGCCAAATGCAGCATCTTTCTCTTGCTGAAACAAGACTCACCTCACAACACATATCAATATTCACAAATATCCCAGAGGATGTGCCACATTTATATCACAAAAGATCTGAATCTTTGCAATTTTGCCATGCTTTGCTTTTGTGCCAGCTGTGTTTCAGCATAAACAATGTGGTTGTTCTCTTCCTAGAAGTCCTTAGGAATGAGCTTCAACTCATGGAGGGGCTGCTCACAGACCGTCTCACATCCAGGGGTTATTCCAATTTGACCAAGGAAACTCGCTGGCTTCACTGAGGGAATATTTTGGGGGATCCACAGAGCTTTTGGTTTTCAAAATTGACAACTTGAGAGATTCATTTTCAGCATTTGGTTCAGATGTTTTAGAATGGAAGTTGGGTCTCTAGAGCCAGTGGAGAGCGGGGTACCCTCCCAGAGAGGGATTTCAGAGCTTGTAAGTTTTAAGTATGCTTAATTTCATTGTCTGAAGACCCCAACTGCAATACTGTACTGTATTACAGTAATACCCCAACTGTAATACTATTCTAATGTTCCCTTGTGGGGGGATAGAATGTAAGAAATTAAAGATAGTACAGAAGGTAATCTCACACCTGAGAGAGAGCTGTACTAATCACCAAAGATAAGGAACAGGCCTGCCCTAATAGGCCACAGCTGTGTCCAGTAAGAAGAAGAGTGCTAAAAAGAGTGGGTTAGCTGGTTGAGGATGGGGTTGGTTTGTTTGTTGTGAGGAGAGCTGGAGTTTGTTGGCTGTGCTGATAAGGAGTCAGTGCTGTGCGGAGATGGCCATGGGAAATCACCATGAAGGTATGGGACTTTTGCAATAAGATGACAATGCTCCCTCTTGTTTGCTTCTTTTCCAAAGGAGTTGAGGTACCCAGAGCCATGTTTGGTGTGTTTCTATCTGATTTTGCCTCTTTCAGTACTTTTATAACCAGCTCTGGAAAAATGCTACAATATTCTTTAAAATAGGTAGTTTGGTAAGAAAATACACAATTCAGAGGCTTTTAAAGGGAGAATGCTATGCAATTTTTTTGTCTTATCAAGCACTTGTGGCCTTCTGAAAGAAGAGCTGTTATAAAATGCACACCTGCAGGATAAATTCCAGCTGGAACTGATACCTCATTAGACACTAGAGGATTTAATAATTGCTTTTACCTAGCTGGAAAAGTTTGCTTCACTACTTCTGCTCCACAAAAATATGTGTTGGGTTTTTTTTTTTTTATTGTCCTGCTTTTTTTGGTCTGGTTTTAGGCCAGTTTTGATTTTGTTGGTTTTTATTGTGAGTGGTAAATCCCAGTACAGCCATCTGCAAGCAGCAGCACAAAATACCATCTGCTGTGAGTGACTCTCATTGCTCTGTACTGACTAGAACCCCACCAAAGATGTTTGTTAGGATGCAGAGGAAGGCTTCAGGGGACAGAAATACAACCGGAGCAATGGTTTGTGCTATACATGATCCCACTGACGCCAGGAGGATTATCTGAAGTTTAAATTAGCATATAACCTGACCTCAGCTGTTTAACATTAAGCAGTGAGGATAAATCCATTTCCATTAATCATGGCCATGGTGGATGTAAAATGCCTGCATTAAGTCATTGTGATGATTTAAGAAAGCCAAGATTGCTGCTCTGACTTGAGATGGAAAGAAATAGGAAGGAAATTTGCAGTAGGGAAATTGCAAAAGTGAGTGGTATCAAAAATTGCTTTCATGCAATGCTTTTTGTGCTGCATTAGGTTTTTGCATTGCTTTTCTAAATGGAAACCAGTGTTATTCCAGCTTGAAAAGAACATTGCCCACTTGTATTAAATTTCTGGCCTGCATTGCAGAGCCTTTTGGTAATTATACAAATAGACCACTGAATTTAAGAATTCCTCTGCCCTTTTGACATATATAGAAGGTTATTGCATTTCCTGTGCATATTTGCTGTTCAAATAGTAGAAAGAAATTTGGTTATTGCAGGTGGTCAGTTCATTCAGACTCATAACATTTCTCATCTTGTAATGTCAGAGCCTAGGCAGGGAAGATAAGCAGAGAAATAGTGTTTTGAACTTCTCCCTTTTATGGGTCATCAACAGAAACAGGTTTTGGAAAGATTAAAATGTATTTTGTAGTTGCAATATGCCGTGTATTCTACCACACTGTGAAATGACTGGTGGTGCTTTGAAATGTCTGTGGTAGTCATTTCTGCCAGAGTCATGAAAGATGTGTATAGACAAGGGCATCACAGGTAAAATTCAGAGTGCAGGAGGGGAGTGAAATATTGCCCAATTGTATAACTAGAAAAGCTTACTAAAAGATCAAAATACTGCTCATTTAGACAGCATGCTGTGGCTGTACTTTCTTTACAGATAAACAACAAGCCTGGTTCTCTAGATATAAATAATCCCAGGGATGGACATAATATCTCATAAATGTCCTACTCCCCTAGCCAGTACCTATCTGCGTTTAATTTGCTGTTCTTGGGAGAATTCAGTTGTTCTTTCAGTGCATAGAGGGCTAGCACCTGGAGGCTGTGAAAAGACTTTTAGTGGGCTTTGGATTGGGCCTGAGTTCCAGCTTTAGACTCCTGACTGTTTGGGAGCCCTGCATGTCTCCAGTCTGGACTGAGGCTCCAAAATCTGCCAGTGCTTTGTTTCTTTATGTTTGTGTGCCCCACCATGTGTCTATACAAGCACTGAGGTACTTGAGAGGATTTTCAGAGGGAATCTGGAGTGCTGGAAGTCAGCTTCTCTCTCCAGTTGCATCTCAGTGTGGATTAAAGCAAACTGCCTGAACTTCATCTACAGCAATGTGGCTAGGATGAGGAGGCAGGTATTTTCTGTGCCTTAGAAAGAAGGAATTGCATCTGATCTCCTTTGGACAATGCCTGTTGACCTTCCTTTTCAGCTGTCTTGTCCATGCCTGGTCATCTATTAGCAGGTTACCGTCACACTGTCACAGACCAGCTATGGAAATGCTATGCACATTTGCAGATGCAAGGCTCCTCCTTCTGAGGAAAACATTTAGCTTGGCATGGCCAGTCCAGGATCTCCGCTGGTCATTTTGGGGTCATGGATGGTGCACAAGATGCCAGCTATGATCTGTTGTGCTGGGAGCTTGTCCAGCACAAGGGTCAAACTTGCATCATCAAGCTGAGATCAGAAGGGTGCCTGACTGTGGGGGGATAGAATGTAAGAAAATAAAGATAGTGCAGAAGGTAGTCTCACCCCTGAGGAGTTGCAGCTGTACTAATTACCAAAGATTAGGAGCAGGCCTGCCCTTAACAGGCCACAGCTGTGTCCAATAAGGATGAGAGCTATAGAAGAGTGGGTTAGCTGGGTGAGAGGAGTTGGAGTTTGTTGGCTGTGCTGTGAGGAAGAAGGAATTAGTGCTGCAAGGAGGTGCCCATGAGAAATCACCAAGGTATGGAACTTTTGCAATGAGATGACGACACCCAACCTGTGTGTCCATTAAGAGCTAAGGCAATTAGCAGAATGTTCTCCAGGACTCTGGAATGAGTTTCTGTTCAAAGGACTGAAATAATACATATTTAAAGAATTGGCGTACACTGCAAAAGGCAGAGTGGATTTCTTCTATTTGCACTGAAGCAAGTGATAGCTCAAAGTGGTTTGCTGCCCAGGTTTCTGTGAGCCTGATGACTTTAAAGCTGTTGAAATTCTACTGAGTAGTTAATGGTGTTAAGACACTGAGACCCATGGAGAGGCAGATCTGTGAATCCTTTTAAATCTAGATAAACAAATGTTGTCATAGCACATGAAGTATTTCCATTCTCATTTTTACCAATCCTTCTTTTCCTCCAGAACTGCCTCTCCTCAGTGCTGCAGACAGAAAACATCTCAGGGATTTAGTCTGATGATTTTAGGAAATGGATGTGATTCTCTAGTCACTTCCTCAGCCCATCAGTAATCCCAGAAACAGGAAAGTGTCAGGGCGTGGACACACTGCTTCTATGGTGTGCTGCCCTGCTCTGCAGAGCCCTCTGTGTGTGCACACAGCCTGGGAGCAAGAACAGCTCTGGTTCTGTTTCTTTTTCTACAAGAGAAGTGACAGAGGGGTGTTGCCTGCTGTCAGCTACAGAACTTGCTCACCTGCTGCCTAAAGAGGCAGCCAAGAGCCCCAAGAGAAAGAAGGGAACTTTGACTGATACACAGCAAATGAGAATTGCCTTCCTCAGCTATGCCCTGAGGCATGGCAGAGCTCTGGATGGGATACAGAAATGGTAGATTGTGATGGGCTGTATTTTGTTTTTTACATATAGCACCATCAGTACATAATGGGAATCAGGCAACCACATACTCCAAACACCTGAAAAGCTCAACCTTGAAATTGTTTTTTTTTGAAATGGATATTCTAGTGTAGACCATCTCCTTTCAAGAGCAAAGATGTTTAGTGGTGGCTTGTCCCAGTACAGTGGGTGGTTTGTCTCTCTGCATTTCAGCTCAGAGGGGGCAAGAGTGACACAGACTTAGGAACTGACAGTCTGGCAGAGTGTCTGGCCGGGGCTGTGCTTAGGAGAAGGGTATGTTTGTGCCAAAAAGGAGTACAAATGGTGATGAGGCTTAGGAAGCAAAAATGTGGTGTGGTGATAAGCTTGGGGAAGAGCTGCCTGTGGCCTAGGAAGAGGATTATGGGGAAAATCCCTCTGAAGAAAAAAAGTCTTCTAGAGGAAAACGTGGTTGGGCCCTACCTGAGATAGCATGAAATGCAGGATGAGTTAGTTACAGCTGTTTTTGCTAGGGTTCCTGAATTAAAACACAGGGTTGTTAAGTCTTAATTCTGCTTTGTGTGTTTCTCACTTTCCCCAAGGAGCAAAAGAACTTGTGAAATACTGAGAAGTGGTGAAGATTTTTTTCTTAACAGGAAAGCGAATGATAGAGCTGGAGAAAGCAAGGAGTGAAAGAAGGATTATAACTCTTCATAGGCTAAAAGGGAGGATACTGGGTTATGAGGTGACCATACTATAATCTTGCAAAGATTTCCATGCAGACCTGTCACTGTGGTATTTTATGAAAAATCCCTTCACCAGGATTTCTTCTCCTGGGAAGATAAGAAGCCTCATCTTCTCCATGTTCTGCTCCTTTGGAATGTGATTTGGAGAATTGTTTACCCAGCGTGTGAATTGTTTTAACTTAATGACCAATACCAGTCCAGCTGCACTGGGACTCTGGTCAGTCACAGGTTTTTATTATTCATTCTTGGCAACCTTCTGATGTCTCCTTTCTCTTTCTTTAATATAGGTTTAGTATAGCATTTTCATATAGTAAAATTAAATATATAAAAAAAAATAAAAACAATAATAAAAAATTAAATGAAAAATTAAACAATAAGATAAAAATGAAATAAAAAATAAATAAATGAAAAATAAAAATAGAAAACAAAAACAATAAAAAGTAAAAATAAAAGAAATAAAAAATAAAAATAGTTTAAAAAATAAAGTAAAAGATAAAAAAATGTAATAAAAATATTTTAAAAATAAAATAAAAATAAATAATAGAAAAATAAAAACTAAAATTAATAATAAAGAAAATATATAAAATAAAATAATTTAATAATCAGCCTTCTAAGAAATTGGAGTCAATTCTCATCTCTCACCTCATCCTGGGGGACCCCCACAACACTGCAACAATTGGTGACTACACAGACTGAACAACATTTCTTACAGAAGTTGACCAAATTATCACTTTATTAGGATCTCCCATTTCCAAAGATAAGTATTTTCAATTTCAGGTGCAATTCTGCTATCACTGAACTCAGTGGGGAGTTGTACAGGTGATTTGCTGATGTGGGGCAGATGTTTGAAGAAATGTTGTAATGCACAAACATTCAGGTTTTCCTGCAAAAAATTGGGTGGCAGATGGGAATTCTGAAGTGTGTTCTAGCTTTTTGCTTTCCCTCCCCTCCAGCTGTGAATTATTCTTTCTGGTTTGGATCTTAAGGGAGGAATTATTTATCCTTTGCTATTTGTGTTTCAGTGAAACATTAACAATCTCTTATTAACTGCCTGTGCTAATTATCTCAACAGTAGTGGTATTCCTGCTCATCAGTGAATCCATGAAGGAAGAATGTGGAGCAGGAATAATGAAATCACTTTGTTGTCCCTTTTCTCTGTATGCTGCCCACAAATGAGTAAAAGGATGGTAGATCTTAACCCTGCTATGCACAAAATGCAGTGCTCATGGTCTTCTTGTAGGAGGACAGAAGTTTTGAAATGCTTCTGTGGAGAAGTTTGGGGAGTTTTGCACTGTGCCATAATTCAGTGTTTGCCCACCTGTCTGTACTTCCTGTGTGTGTTGACACAAAACAGCCACATGGTCTTTTGAATGAAATATTTCAGCCCAAAGTTTCAATGTTTTAGAAACATTTGTGTGCAGGAAACCAAAGTGGTCTAAAGTGAGTGTCAGTGCTCCTCATCTGTGATGAGCGCTCACAGGAGTCTGCTCTGACACCAGTTATTTACAGGAGGAAAATCAGAAATGTTACCCAGCATGTTACTGGTGTAATTAAACTGAACAAAATATAAAGTAGGAGTGTTTATTATGCAATAAATAATAAAATTATTTATTGAAAAAGCTGAGGGGTCCTAACACTTAGAAGAGATTTTGCAGTGGCAGACTCAATAAATATTCCTTTTCCACAGTGCTGTTTGCCACAAAACATAAATCCTTTTTGTTAAATGAGATGACTGAAAGAAAGCAGTTATGGAAATACATGACTGATGAAGGGAAGGTGATATGAGTTATTCTAATGTGAAAGGCTGTCTCCTATCTCTAATGCTGACCTTTTCCCAGTGAAATACATTTCCAGTGTTACATGTTGCTTGTTAATAGTTTCAACTGTTCTGGTGTTTGGGTTCATAACTCACAGCTTGAATATGTCTTTTAAAGTAACCATGACCATTTTTTGAGAAACAAGGGAGTTCTGATCATTTTTCATAGACAGACATAACTGGGACAAATGTCTGTCCTTGGGATCCAGGTGCTTTCCTGCCATTAATCTTCACAGCCCCCTCTGGGGTAGGTGGAGGTTGTTCTGCACGCATTTTATTCCTGGAGAAGTGAAACAATCAGAGAGGCTTGCCCAAAATTTAATCCTGGTCTGACTGAAGTTGATAGGAGATAAATGTTTTGGTAAAAGTTGCTGGAGGCACAATTTCCTATGCAGTAAAGATGCATTTCAATAATCATGAGTTTGTGTCTGTGCATCCAACAGCCAAATCACTCTGGCCTGTTTGCTGACACTTCCTGCAGGAGAAGGCCAAGCTGGAGCTCTCACCTGTGTAAGATGGAATTACATTTTAAATGAGGCCAAGATGGTTTTCTACCTTCCTTTCCTATTTTTGTCTTTCAAAAAAAGTCCTCACAGCAGTCCTTTAACTTGTAAAAATTGTACATATCTTTTATTTTCCTCATTGGGAGTATTTACCTGGTGTTTTTGACCTTGGCATAGGGAAGCAGATATGTCTTGGGCTAATATTAATCATGTGTAAAGGCATTTATAAAGGTATTTAAAAGGATGCCATTCTCAATGGAATAATCAGGGCACTTTGTGCAGAGTAATGAAAATTTAAAAATAACTGGGTGAACAATGCATTCTAGAAATGAATAGGCTGTAGGAAAACCCACATAGTGTCAAGATTGTCTGCCTATTTCTGACACACTTTTTATAAAGAGAGCGAATATTGGCATATTGGCTCTAACTTCAGATGTTTTAATAAAACAATGTCTTGCTACATAGCCTCAAAGATTACTCCTGTCTCTGTAAAGTGCCTATAGTAGATTATTCTCTCTTTTTCTGTTGCTGAGTATTGCAATCTAGGGGCCAAATGGCTCTAGGCTGTTAAAGTGCTAAGGCCAGAGCAGAAGCACAGTTTGCAGAATGAATTTCTGGCTCTTCACACCTTCACACAGTCACCCTCATCTCATTGCTTTCCCTCTGTCATCTTTAGCTGGGAAGGAAAGGCTAAAGCATTCACTGGGCAGTGCACACACACTGCAGAAAAGTGTTCATCACGTTGAAATCAATCTTCTTCAAAAATTGGACCAGTTCCTGATTTCTGAGAGCAGAGCCCTGGGCAATGCAAGCTGTGGATCAGGGGTGGCATCCACCTCAGCAGCTGCTGCTGTTGAGCAGTGCCCCGAGGGAAGGGATGTGGAGAGAGGGGGAGATTATTTCCCTGTCACTGCAAAGAGCTATTCCTGGTGCTTTCCTGGGTTCTGATTTGTTGGAATGGCTCCCAAGGTATTAAAAGTCTTTTTTCCCAGCCCTGTGCTCTTGGGGAAGAAGTCAAGATTCCTCAGCTCTGCTGTTTAAGGGTGTTTATTTTCTCTTATCTAATACATTCTTTCTCTGACCCACTGAGGTTTGTCCAGCAAGTTGGGTTGAGGCACCCTGACGACCCTTGGAGTGGTGTTATCTTTTTATACTGAAACCTACGTGTAATTTATTTATAATAATTTTCCAATACCTACCACCTATGTTAGACAGTCTGTCTCTACTCCAAACCAATCCAGAGGTGTCACCATCCCAGCAGAAGATGGAGGACAAGAAGAAGAAAGGCAGGACACACCCAG
>JAWWMS010000120.1:7463787-7489785 GCA_035048045.1 Chlorospingus semifuscus
CCTCCACAAGAAATGAGAAGCTTCTGCAGGGTGCTTGGAAGTGAGGAAAAATGAAAGGGATCCCACCTGCTACTGGAGACTGTAACTAGAAGGGAACACCAGATTTATTCCTCTAAAAAGCACTAAAGGAAAAGGGACATCAGAGACAAGAAGGATTAAAGTAGGAAACTCAGCAAGGACCCCAAATCCCACTGCTGGCTGTCAGCAATGCCCACATCACATCCTGGTTTCCTTTCATGCTCTCCCAGGCTGTGCAGAGGACACAAACAGGGCAGGGGCTGTGCTGCAAGCCTTGATCTGAAGCAGCTTTTATGGACTCAGCCCTGAGCCACATTCCAGTCTGGAGACAGAGCAGAAACTCATGACAGACACCCTCCTCTCTGCATCTTCTGGAGCTGCAGGAATGACAGAAACCCATGGTTTTTAGCCCTTTTCACCAACCTATGTGATTCCCTTCCACCCGGCACTGCAGGGTCCCCAGTCCATCCTTCACCTGAACAGGGTAACTGTGGACAGAAAGGACTTCACTGAGTCTTGGGAGCAAAAAAGATGCAAAATATGTTAGAATCAGATAACTAATAGAAGATGTGGGCTTATGCACCCAAGATAGGTTTGCTGTCTAGAAATAGGAGTCTGAAGCAGGTGAGATGGGAGAGGAACAACCCATCTTCCCACTAAAGATCAAGAGTTCAGCAGCTTAGGAGGATATCTTCCAGCAGTAGTGCTCCAGCTTGGCTCCTTTACACCTATTTCTAGAAGTTGATGCTGTTGGTGGCCTTCAGAACCCTCCCTTGAAATAAAAAACTGAGCAGGGACAAGTGCAGGCACAAAGGGAGGGTGAATAGAAGGACAAAAATGTTTCCCCTTTACTCATTCCTCTGCAGATTCCTAAACTCTGAGAATGAGCAGGTAGAAATCAAAACAGATGTGCTGGCACTACATCAACCCTCTGGAGCCATGGAATGACATAATTTCCACCATTAAATCATGTTTATGTTTAAGCATTTGAAACTGCAGAAAGCCAGCAGCCCTCACCCACCCCATCATAGACCATAACTCCCCAGGCTCTGTCTCCACTTTAAGCCAAAAGAGAAAAGTTTCTCCAAAAGCCACAAATATTTTTGTGCACAAGCTATGCTGAACCCTTGCACCAACACAAACCCAAAGTAAACCAGAACTAACGCGGTTCCAGCTCTCCTGTCAGCAAAAGAGCAGAGACTGGTCCATCCATCTCCTTCTGATGTGAGAACAGCTGGCCTGGGCAAAAAATAAACAGGAAAGATATGATGTGATGCAGATGGAAACCTGATCCTGTTAAAATCAGCAGCCAGTATTTTCCCAAGGGACAGGAATTTTCTCCCACTTGTATCTAGCATTTATTAACCTAGAAAATGGGACAAGCCCTAATCTCTCATCTCTGCACCTGCAAAGTGCATTCCCCAAATACTGTGGGAGCTGCAGCTCTGTGAGAGTGCAGCAGGGCACTCTTGGAGACACCTCTGAATGATCCAATCCCTCTTCCCTGAGAGCAAGGCTGCACTCCAGGAGGGCAATACCCACCCACACCTTCCAAACCAGCAGGCAGCACCACCCACAGCAAGTACAATAAAAATATAGCTCAGACATTTCTTTATTTCATTGAGGAAAAACACTACAAACAACTTCCAGCAGAAATTACGCAAGCTCCTAATAAAAATTTTAAATATCTGTTCCTTAAAGAATCTATATGGGACAACTTCCTTTGAAGAGGAGGAAGAAGGTGGGAGGAATAAATTCAGAGTAATTAGCAGACTAAGCAAAGGCTGGCAATGATTCTTTGAGAATTAACTGTTAAAGGAAATAGCCAGTTAAAGGAAATAGGTAATTAAAACCTGTAATGCAAACACTTGGTGATGACACATCCCTCACTCTGCAGTTTTCTATGGCCCATGTTTCAGAATTCTGTTTTGTGAGGTTTTCCTAAAAGAGTTGGCTTTTATTAGTACAGGTGGCTGATCCTGAGAACCTTTCCTTTTAAGGAAGACTAAAAAAATATCAGTGCTGCCAAATGTTTGTTCAGTATCACTGGACCAGAGCATCCCATACAAAGCACAGAAAAAGGTGCAGAACACACTTGGAAGCACAAAAACCATTCCCTTTTTTTTGCTCCAAATCCTGAATCAGCGTGACTGAATGGCAGACTGCTCTGGTCAAGTCCAAGTCCCCACCTGGTACCTATTTCCTAACACACCAAAAATGGGCAAATTATTCATGTGAAGCTACAAAGGGAACCTGTCTGGTATGCTGGGATTTTGAGGCCATTTCCTTTTGGTGAGGCTGAGCTGTAAATGAGTAATCTGGCAGCAGAGCACTGCAGGCACGTCCAGCCTGTGCTCACACAGAGCAGCCTTTCTTCCCTCTCATCAAAGCTTCCAGGGCTCCACCAGAGGCAGGTAAAACAATAATTGATCCCAAACAAAGGCTGCTGATGTGCACAGTGTAGGGATGGCATGGCAGGAATCTGCACTGGACTTTCCTTCATGCCAGCAGGGAGTTTATTCACTTAGCAAGGGACATTTCCAATCAGCTTGAGAGGTCATTTAAAAACTGTATCAGTGTTAAATATCTGATGCTTCAATTAAAATCTCTAACTACTGAGAATACACACCTGAAATGATCCTTAAACTGCTAGCAGAGTAACTGTGGATTAATAGTTTATCTTTAAAATACTTACCTGAGTTTAGTTCTTCATTGCCACTGGCACAGAAATGATAAATTAACACATGATAACATATCCATACATATGGAAATACATGTGACACACAGCAGGACAGAGTTGATGCTCATTTTGGATTCACTCTGTTTAAAGGGGCTGCTGTCCTAAAATAAGGGGTTTTTTAAACCTAGCTGCTTTTCTCTATTGCACATACCCACAGAAGCAACATTTAAAAAAATATCAAAGCTCTGAGAACAAGAAAACAACTACAGAGTGTTTAAAGCAGTGAACAACAAAGCCTTTTGTCTCAAAATACTTCTCTTTAGTCTTCTGGTTTACCAGAGCATCTGCTTCAAACTAATCGGTTTTCTTCTTTAAAAAAAAAAAAAAGCAAATGGAAAGGGGAAAATTTATTTAACTTTTCAACTCTGACATTATTTTAATTAGTTAAATTTTAATTTGCTAGCCAAAATAAAATCTACAGCAGCCAGCTGCAATTACAGTACAATTCACACTGAGCTGTGATTGACTGTGCTGCCAGTAAACAAACCAACCAGCTTAATGGACCAGTTGCAATTAGATTAACAAAGTTTGCTGGAGCCCAACTCATGAGCTGCAATAAACCACAAAGGAAGTAAATGGCAATTCTGGGCCAACTGGTTGCAATTTATTGCTGTCGAGGAGGCTGAAGAAATGCCAATTTACAGGGACTGCAGCAGATAGCTGAGTGTTCATAATTACCCATCAATATAATCCACGTTGAAGTCCAGGGTCTCATATCTGCCAGCAATTGTCTTCCCATGAATCTGAATTAAATTTCCTGTTTAAGAGGAAATGGAAATTGAAGAGAGACTTTTAAAAGCAGAGAACTTATTTGCAGATTTTCTGAGCAAAAGGAAATTAATGGAACAAAAGGAATTAATGGTCTTTATAGATTTTTCAGAGGTTCCTGCACTGAATGTACTCTCAGCTTTTACCATGCCACAAGATAATTTTACATTTAATTCACTTTTCTCAAAGCAGGTCTGTTTCCCACCAAAAAAAACCCGAAACTCATTCCAGAAAAATGAATTTTTTTGCAGATCTGAATTTGCACAGAGCTGACAATTTTTTCAAGTCTTTTGTTAGCTAAACCCCATTTTCTAGCCCAATTCTACTGCAGAACCTCATGAGACAACCAAAATTACATCATTTGTACACCAGACGGGGTGAAGGTCTAAAGAAGGATCTTGGCATATCTGTGACCAGATTGTTCTCCTGCTCTTCACTCACACTGGGAGGTGAAACATCCATCCAGCTAACACACAGAAACCTCCATACTGACACCCTAGGAATCTAGAGGTGAACTACACCTGAACACAATTAGAAATTAGGGATTGATTTAGATTGAGGCACATCTGTGTGACACAATCATCCATGTGACTGTCTGAACTCTTGAGAGACCAAAATCTTTTGTTTAATCTTGACTTGGAGGATCAAACTTTCAATTTCCTCTAAAGAAACCTGGAAATACAGAAATAATAGAAATAGGGGGGAAAAATCTGCCATATTCCAATTAATTTTTCAGACCAAAATCAGTGAATGACTTCTCATGTAACTTTAAAGTCTGATCTAAAACCCCAAAAAGCAAAAGGTCTGTATGGCAGTACAGATTAAAGAAAGGTCCCATACCTGGGGTGCCAGATGATGGATGAATTTGGAAAACCACAGGTGTCTGCTCAGCTGAGAACTGCAAAGAGAAATTTGCAGTGAAATTTCAGCTATTTCTGCAGCAGTCCAACCCCACCTGAGGGTGCATTTCTCACAACCCAGCCAGCAGCTGCATTTCAGAAACTCACAATCCACATCTGATCTTTGTAGCAGATTGCTGCTCTGGGAAAGGAGTAAGGAGAATTACTCCCTTCTTACCCCTTCTCCATTCACAGTCTGGATTAGTGATATTTTTACATCATCTTTTGTGCCCAAATTGCCCATCCTGGATTGATCCAATGTCAGAAGGCACAGTTTAATACAATATCAAATTTCTAAATCATGCTTTAGATGAAGTTAAAAATTGCATTTTATCTGGAATGGTGACACCATTTTTCTTCCCAATAGTATATCCTTTAGAATAATTCCATCATCATAGATGTGAAATACTTCAGCCACTCTTTGGCAAGTTTGTTGGGTACCCTAAAGCAGTGGAGCAAAGATTTTTCTTGGCCCATCTTACAGCAAAACAACAGAGATTTTTTGGGGAAAGGACCACCTTTGCCTCTGAGGAAAAAAACCTTGGAAATCATCAAGTCCAACCATTAATCTAACGCTGCTAAATCCAGTAAAACATATCCCCAAATGCCACATCTGCATGGTTTTTCAATCCCTCCAGGATTCTGGTGTTTCACCACTTCTCTGGTGTTTGACAATCTTTTGGGGAAGAAATTTTCCCTAATATCCAATCTGAACCTCCCCTGGTGCAACTTGAGGTAATTTTCTTGTCCTGTATCTTGTAACCTGGGAGAAGAGGCCAACTCACACCTGGTTGCATCCTCCTGTCAAATAGTTGTGGAGAGTGAGAAATTCCTCCCTGAGCCTCCTTTTCTCCAGGCTGAGCCCCCCAGCTCCCTCTGCTGCTCCTCATCAGACCTGTGCTCCAGACCCTTCCCCACCCTTTTTGGACATGCTCATCTTCTCCACCTCCTTTATGAGCCCCCTCAAGACCTCATTGGCACATACAGATGCTGCTCACAGCCCAATAAATATAATAAAAAATTAATTTGTTGCATTAATTCAAAGGTACCATTGCATATATCAGTTTTTTCCCCTAAGTTTTCCTTGAAGCCCATTCCCTTTCAGAGCTCAGCCCTTCCCTTCCCTCCTGGTTATGTTAAAAATTAATGAGCAACCACAAACTTCCACCAGCAATGGCCACTTCTGGGGAGCAAAGGCACCATCACACAATACTCCAGACTGGAGAAGATGTGGAGGAAGAAGCCAAAAGCAGCATGAAATTGGGGCCACTGGCTGACAGAGTCTTGTGAGCTGCTCAGACTTGTTGGTGCCTGCAGCAGCTTTTCCAATCTAATGCAGAGGCAAAATTAATTTTAATACATGTAGCTCCCAGGGCCCAGCCCCAAAACAAAGAGACACATTGTGGTTTATTTAGCTTGGAATGTGCCTCATTAACAGCATCCCCTGGTGATTTTTCATCAGCTCTCTAAGCTAGCTGAACCACCCAATGACTCTTCAGCTTTAATGTGCAATTTACTGAAAGTGCTGGGTTTCTTGCTCAAACTTAGCACAGAGGTGGGATGTGAGTTTCAAAAACACCAGGCCTCATCCCAAAGTACAGTCATGATTAAGGATTCTTCTCTGCAAGAGATCACAGAATCCCAGAATGGTTTGGGTTGGAAGGGACCTTAAAGACCTTCTTATTCCATGCCCCTGCCATGGGCAGGGACACCTTCCACTATCCCAGGTTGCTCCAAGTTCTGTCCAACTTGGCTTGTAATCCTTCCAGGGATGGGGCAGCTACAGCTTCTTTGGACAACCTTTGCCAGTGCCTCACATTAAAGAGTTTTCTTCAAACATCCAATCTAAACCCACTGTCTTTTAGCTTGAAGCCATCCCCCCTGGTTCTGTCTCTAATATGCCCTTGCAAAAAGTCTCTCCCCATCTTTCTTTAGCTTAGGGTGGGAATTGAATGGTCTTAGAGGTCCCTTCCAATTCAAACCATTCCATGATTCCATCCATTTCAATGTATTTCCTGTGACACAATGTTCAAGCTTCACTCCCTTCAATACCTTGGATTCTTTATCCTCACTTCTGCACTTGCTTGTTGATTACCTTGAAAGAATAGTTCTCTTTCTCCACCTCAGTCAGGTTGTTAATCACATGTCCTTTAAAGATCACCTCCACGTGGTACAAACCCTCCTGGGGTGAAGACCTAGGTGGAAGAAAATGTGTATTATAGTATTTTTATACAAACTGTGTTTAGAAAATGCCAAGTCCTTTACAGAGTCTCCATTCACACCAAGTCCGCTAAGACTTCCATAGAGCAAAGGAGCTTTACACTGTCAGCCCAAACTTCACACATATGAAGCCAAACTTTAAAATAACAATTTAAAAGAAATGTGGAAGCACAGCAAGAAATCACAGTTAAGAGCAGAAGGTGACAGGACTGCATTGGAAATCCACCTAAATTATTGTAATGCAAAACACAAGCATTCTCATTAGGCATGCACAGAAAATAATTGTTATTCATTGTAATAAAATTAATCCCTGGGTCTGCAGGGCATCTTGATCCTGGTCCATAAATTAATGCTGCATCCTTGTTTCACAGTTTCCCAGCACAGCACCCACCAGAATTAACTTCCAGGCAAATCACAGCAGAAAAATATGGAAGAGTCCCATTAGGTCCCTCTCCAGACACCCCAGTCTTCCAGTTCAACCACCTGTGTTAAAGCTATTGCAGGATAGAAAGCAGGCAGCTCAAACTGCCCAGCTGGTGCTTGGAACCATATTTATTTCCTCTTCTATTCATAACCTCTCTCTATCACCTTGGATAGGTCAAAGCACCAAAAGTAGAGTCTCATCCAAGATTTCCTTGGGAGTTTTGCATCTGAGAGCTGGATGTCTACAAACCTCTGAAGGTCTGAGCCTGGACTGCCCAAGAAGCCTCACTGTGACCCTCAAGGTATCCTTGTGCTTCACGAATTTAAAACAAAAATCAATCAACCCAGGTTAGCAGGTGCTCAGTGAGGCCACAGCATGAGGATTTGTGAAGGAATTTTGAATTTGAGGATTTCTGAGTTGTTTTAAAAAATCTGATTTATTTTTCTTATCTTCTACATAAGCAACAAAGCTGAGGTCAACTCACATCTTCACCACATGGCTCAGAAGGTCACAAGACCTCTAGTAGCAATATTTATTAGCCAATAAAACACTATCAACAAGGATATTTATACTTTTAACCCAATCCTTAAATATTTTGTCTTATAGACTTATACTACAGTGTGAGTTTTAGTCAATCATGTTATAACACAAAAATATATTCTATACTACTATATACTATACTATATATGGTACTACAGTACTATACTATATAGCATATACAATATATATAGTATATATAGTATATATATACACTATACATATATATAGTATATATAGTATATTTAAACTATACATACTATATATACTATATAGTATATATATATATGTACTGTATATTCTGTATATATTACTATATACTATATAGTACTATATTCTAAAACTCTAAACTTTCCTCTACTTTAACTTAACATATCTCTGTTTTAAGCTACAAATCCACATTCTCATTCTAATACCTACATTATCCAAAGCCTCAGATCAAATCCTAATTCTAAACTTTGGCTTACAGGCCCAAAGTTCTGAGAATTCCCTAAATTTCAGATTCCACCACCACAGGAATTCTTTCAACTCCCAAACTTCTTGTGCAGGCATGGAAGGAAAATGAGGATCCTGTTTGACAAAAGGCAAGGTCTCACCCACAGTGTAACCATTGATCATACCTTGTTCTGCACCTTATGGTGGGCAGGTTCAAATACAGAGGAGAGACATCACACGGCAGCCTGGGCAGGTCTGGGTGCACCAGGAACACCTCCAGGTGGGATGCACTGGCTGGAGAGACAGATTCTACCTGGTGGGATGTTGAGCCTATGCAATAAAGTCAATCAGAAGAGCTCTGTGAGGACTGAATCATTCCCAGACACAAAATGAGCATTTCTGGAGGTACAACCCATCTTCTCTGGGAATAATGTTTAGAGCCCTTGATCAGGCTTTTTAAAACCATGTTTGTAGAATTTCATGTTGTGGTGGTTTAACCCCAGCTGTCAACTCAGCCCCACACAGCCACTCACTCATTTTCCGCCCAAGCACATGGGGAGAGGATTGGAAGGGTAAAAACCACATCCCCAAGTGCATTTCCACACATTTTTAAATCCTCCTGGTGACTCTACCCCTGCACTGGGCAGCCTGTGCCAGCTAATGACCATGCACAGCTGATTCAGAAACCAGCTTTCTTCACAATGAATAAATATTCATCCCTGTGGAAAATCAGACCCAGCTTTCTACATTTGCTTTGGGGCCAGAATGGACATGACATACAATTTTCTGAAATTTTTAGTCAGATCTCATGTTTATCATAAGAGTTTTAAAATGCTCCAGCATCACAGGACATATAAAGAGGGCAGATTTCTAGCTTTTCTTCAATAAAAGGGCAGGGAAGAAATTTCTAGCCCTACATCTGAAAAAAAATAAACATTTTGACTTCAGTTGCTTAGAAATAAACCTTCAGCAATAGTTTATAAAGTCATCATCTCAAGCTGATTTCATGCTATGAATGGGTAGGGTTTGTCACTCCAACCACAAACCTCAGAAGGGAGCTGATTATCTGTCATTTTTACATCCCTGGAAGTGTTCAAGATCAGGTTGGACAGGGTTTGGAGCAACCTGGGATAGTGGAAGGTGTCCCTGCCCATGGCAGTGAGGTGGAATAAGATTATTTTAAAGATCCCTTTCAATGCAACCTTTCTATAATTCTATTTCAACACATAATTCCTCAATTTGAAGCTCACCATCCAGAGTGATGGTAATCCATGTTCCCCCAGCAATGCTCCCCTCCTGCGGCTTCACAAGTGATCCTGAGGCTGTCCCTGCAAAAACAAACCAGCTCCATCAGGCTGAAGGGAAATTCAGATATTTTGAAAAACTTATTCAGGATAATACACAGTGACCCGAGAACTGCCTTCCTGTGATCCCACCATTCATCCCATTTCTCCTTCTCAAGCATCCAAATTAATCATGTTTCTCATACTTTCCCCACGATTCTCCTCCGTTTACAGCTCCTCTCAGGCAGGTGTTGATGCCTTTAGGGCTTGGTGAACCAAACTACAGCCTGAGCCTCCTGTCATCCTGAAGAATTAAAGATGATAAACATCATCTTTATTCCTTCATCTCTCAAAGAAATGTGTTTGCTGACTTCTGTGCACCCTACCAAAATTAAGGGTGCCTACAGAATATGTCCTTTTCTGGCTCCCAGACAGCCTGTCCAACTATTTCCTTCTGAAGTCCTTAGGAAAGGCATTCATGCCTGGAAAAGAGCTCCTGCTTCATGATGTTATTCACCTATAACCTGCTATGCCATGCCTTTCATAAAGACACCAAATTATTTAGATAATTTAGAATTTATTTTGGTACCCTCATTCTCTGAACCTCGGGGATGAACCAGGCTTCCTTTTATGCAGCCGCTGACCAGAATTTTCCAGAAGTCATTTCATGGTGATATCCACTTTCCTGATTAACATTTTAGGAGATTTCCAACTTCTTAGCTATATTTGGATGCAATCTGATCAAACATCAGTATTAATCACCAAAGCCAAATACTGGACACTTTTTCATCATGAACCCTTAATATCAACATGCAGAAAGTGACATATTTATCATCAAGTAAACAAAAAACAATAGGTATGAGATGAACTCAGGTAGGACACAGAGAATTAAAAATTAATCCAGAAATCTCCTCTGTGGCTATGGAAACAATGCCATGGAAAATCAATAATAATGGTGGACAATGTCCAATGTGCTACAGTCAATATCCCATATTTTTCAACACCTTTTAGAGGTTCTTCTCCACTACTCACAGGCAGTCTGTGTCCAATCCCCACTGGATTTTGCAGGTGTGGTTGGAGACAACACCTCTCCATCACCCACCTGACAAGACTATCAGACCAGCACTCAGCAGGAAATTTCTCCAAAGGTTCATCTTGAACATTGGATGAGGAATTCCCAAGAGTCTGGCTCCAGGACCTTCCCTGTAACTTTAAAAAAAAAAAAAATCTGTATTCATTTTTCTCACTGCAAATCTGTGGGAGCAATAGCTGTGAACTCTTCTAATAATTTAAGAATATAAACATTTGAGTTACAGACCAGGTCTTACTCACTATCCTAGCCAGAGATATCATACATTTCCTTTATAAAGTCCATGCCAGGAACTAACATTTAAAGACAGACTGACTACTTCTCCTGCCTTCACCCTCGGTATGGAAAAAGCATGGGTGCATTAATTTAGCCACATTTTTAAATCACAAAATGGTTTTGGTGGGAAGAGATCTTAAAGATGACCCAGTTCCAACCTCCTGCCATGGGCATGGATACCTTCCATCAGACCAGGCTGTTCCAAGCGCCATCCAACCTGGTTTTTACTGCTTATGGACCACAAGACCCACTGTAACCATTTTCTGTTTCTTGCTCATTTTAACACAATGCAAAGCTCACGAGGCAGAGTCCAGCACAAATGAATGCTGCATTTCATTGCAGGTGCAAAAAATATCATTTGTATTTAATTTTGTTATTCTTCTTAGGAGTTTTTCCTGGCTTTACTTACCTTATTCAATTTGTTCTTCCTCCATTCCTCTGACGAGTGAAGGGCAGGGGCTCTGATAGCAGCATAAGAGCTCCATCCCTTTGGCACCAGCTCTGTCACAGGTTTCAGGCTGGGGTTGTGTCAGTCACTCTGCCCAGTGGTAAAACCCACCAGACAAGCTTCCCAAAAGGCTCAAATCCTGTCACAGACAGCTCAGAGCTGTCCACTGAGGGTGCTTAATCATTAACCTAAGCTATTTGCTGCTATTAACTCTTTTGTTCCAAGACTTTAATAACAATAACAGAAATAACCTGGGATTGTTCTTCCATTGGAATATGGTTAGGTCCTCCAATAGGAGGACAATTAATCCATTTTATCTTCTTTTTTTTTTCCCTCCTACAACATGACAGAAAAACTGTTTCTTGATATGCCGATATTCAGTCTGGGACTGAATTTCACAGCAAGTGGACTTCAAGTTTCCCTTACATATTATTAATTTAATTTTTCCATGGTATTCCAAACAGCATCATCTGCTGGGAATTCTGCCCAAAGGGTGTTTAGAGCCCTTATCACTTCTCAAGTAGCTTTAACCCTGCAGGTCTCTTTGCCTGTGGAAAAGAGGGCAGTGGACTTTCACAGTGTTATCATTCATGCCCTGGAGAGCCTTGGTTCCTGGGAAGATGCAATCCAGCCTCCCCCAGACACTGAATAACATCTCTACTCCCACCGCTGTCCTCCTCTCTTTGAAGCCCAGATGGATTTTGATGGAATCCCTCAAAGGTTGCTGAGCCCCTGCCCTGGTATGGAAACTTTCATGGAAGTTTCCACTGAAATTTGCAGGAAGTTCCCAGACCCCTGCAGCATAACTGAGGTTTAATGAGTTACCACACACCAAACAGCAGCAGAATGTGCTCATGCTCTCACCTCAGCCCCACAGGGAGGTGGAACGGGCTTGCTCAGCCTCAATTCAGAGACTCAGTGGCACAAAGTCATGGGCAATCAACCCTCAGGGGAGCTCTGGAGCTCTGCCCAGCAGTGGAACCAGTCCTGCTTGGTTTATTCTTAGGCCAAGCCCCAGTGTCTCAGCCAATGGTTACAGGAACCTCATGTGAGTTAACTCCACCAGTGATCTACATTCAGTTTACTCATTAGCAGAATTACACTGGAAATGTGGTCAGAAGGAAGAGTAAACTCAAGGGAATTCTCAAACTAAAAACTATTGTTAAAGAAGAGGCTGTTCAAGGATGAACCCAGCAGACAGAAAGAGATGCTGGTAACAGGGTCCACTCACAGCCCCAAATAAAGGGATGGACGAGGTGCAAGGCGACTTCAGGAAACCCCCTCAGAAACAAGAGGGGACAGGGCAGGGCGCTCAGCTTCAACACAAGCCCATAATCCAGAAAAAAAGACAGGACCAGAGGGGGATTACAGAGCAGTATTTCCACAGCACAGCTCAGGGAGGGAGCACAGGGCCACAGGTGAGGTTAAATCATGCTCTGGAAGCACGGCCAGGCTGGGGAGGGTGGTTCCAGGTGAGGCTGATCAGGGCCATTATGGTTTATTGCTGCTCCCAACACACTCTGCCACTCAAACTCTCTAGGTTGTAGTCAGCAGAAACTATTAGTATTGGTATTAGCATCCACAGCACTTTGTGATCCAATGCTAAGAAAATTTTTTATCCAGGAAAAACTCAACCAAATGTCTGAGATTTACAGATCAGAAGGATTTTGATGAGGTCTCTGGTGTTGAGGTGACCCTGAGGTGTTAGAAAGTTTCTTTTTCCCAGCCCCGAGACCAAAGAAGAAGACAATTCCTCAGCTCTCGTTCTCAAGATTGTTTATTTGCTCTTATCTAATACATTGTCTTTCTCTGACCTGCTGAGGTCTGTCCAGCAGGTCAGGTTAAGGCACACTGACCGCCTTCAGGGCGGTGTTATTTTTTATACTAAAAACTATGTGTACTTTATTTACAATAATTTTTCAATACCTATCACCTATGATAGTTTGTCTCTAAACCAATCCAAAAGTGTCACCATCACAGCGGAAGATGGAGGCCAAGAAGGAGAAAGACTGGACATGCCCAGATCCCTCCATCTTACCTCCTCAACCCCCATTCTAAAAACCCCAAAATTCTATATTTTCACCCTGTGATAAATTCACTAACATTGTATTCAAACCCTTGTGGCTTGTAACTCCTCACACAAAGTTGGTAATTGTTTCCATGGGCTAAAATCAAAGGCACAGGTGTCCTTGACTCCTTGCCAGGGTCTCAGATCACCCAGGGCAGCCAGAGGAATGTCCTGGGTTCTGACAGTGTTACCTGTTTGCAGGTTGTGCTCAGCCCTGCACCAGGGCACTCTTACTCTTCCAGCTGATTTTTGCAGCACTTTGACTTCAAGGTCAAGGTCCATGTAATCATAATCTTTTCCAATAGTTTCAGAAAGAAAATTTCAGAACATCTAGTGGGCAAGGAGGTCACAGCTGGGAGAAACTAAGGTTTAAAGGGTTCAAAAACTTTTCTGCTCTGAGCTGGGATGGGTAATAAGTCTTGCAATTGTCTGCTCTGTGCCAAGCCAAGGAGTCAAATTAGTTTGGTTCAACTTAAATTATTTAATTTCTTTTTTTTTCATTCTTCATCCAGATTTCAAAATCACTTTATTTTGGGATATAAATTGCTGTTATATTCAGGCTGAAAGTAGCTGATTTATATCTACTTACCTTAAGCAATAAATCCCCCTCCACCAATGACTTTAAACAGGGAATTTTCTTTTAAACTAGCTGTTTTACCACCAGCAGTTTTAACTTGGATGGGTCAGTATTTCCCAAGAGTATCATGGAATAGTTCCTGACCAGCTCTCCTGAGTACCTGATAAGAGTCAGATTAAAAAACTGGAATTGGAGAAACTTTACAAATGATATCTCATTTCAGTCACTATGCTTTCACATACAAAATGATTTCATACATTTCAAAAGATACATCATTATCATAATTTATCTTTTTTTTTTCATGTTTTTATATCCTCACAAGCAAATAATGTTTTGGGTTTTTTTATTATTATAGAAAGGAGTTTCTACATAATAGGAAAATCCTAGATTGTGTTTGACACAGGCTCTTCATTTAGGTTGCTGTGGCTTTTTTGGAACATTTTCTACTGTATTTTGATATTGCTTTGTGTTTTACTGACTATTCAATATATTTCCCACAGAGACCAGTTCTGTGTGTTTCCTGTAGTGAAGACTATTCAAAGAGGCTATAATCCTGCAATAGTTTATAGCAAAATCAATTTGATATGCCTTGAAAAATACTCACTTGTATTACAGTTAAAGGAAATGTGTGTGCAGAGCTGAGAATTTATACTTCTAATGAATTTCTTGAAGCTGGAAATGCATGTGCTTGTGTAATTGAGGGTCCTCTTATGTTTGACTTAATTTTTTCCTTTTCACAGCTCTTTTGAAGGAGAATCCTGTTTTATCACTGCAGTTAGTTAGGAAGGTTTTTAGGATTTTAAACCTCTATTTCAGAAGAGGCTCTCCTGTTCAGCAGTATTTTGTGGTAATTTAGCTCCAAATGCTCTGAGTGCCTCCAAGGAGGTAATTAGGTGAATTATTGTGGCGTAGCTCTGTGTACAGTACCTGCTTGGCAGCACATCTTTGAGCTGATATTTAAGAACTACTGCAGCACCCTCAAGTGGTGATGCTGATCTGTGTTTACAGTTGATTTTCTTCCTCAAATGTTTATTTCTAGGCTTATGGATAGTTTCAATGCTCAGGTATTGTCAGTCCCTGCAGTCCTTACTGAGGTGAAGTATCCACAATTAATCACACTGGGATCTTCACAACAGTCTCAGAGAAGTTTTCCTTGGATTGTCAAATGATTTTATGGAGGGCATAAAGTGTTCTCTGTGCCTGCAGTAACTGTGGCTTTTGGCTAGAATAAATAACCTGAGAACCTATAGAAAAAGAAACAGCACTTGGGGTTTTCCTCCAGACTGTGGTGCAAACATAGAACAATTGTGGCATAGGAAACACAATTTCTTGAGCACACACACAAACTCCAGTGACATCTCTAGCAATGACTTAGGAAGAGTGAATGCTATTTCTTAAGGAATTTTTGCTATCTGTGTGGTTTAGTTCTTTTTCCATTAGCTGCCTAATTTTAAACCAGCAGCTGGGCACCAGATCAGATGAACAGCCCTGGTTTGGGGCCTTGCTGCCTCCAAAATTAGCAAGTGGCACCTCTCCTGATGTTTCATCTTCTTCTAATTCTGCTGAGCCTTCCCAGCAGCAAGAGTTATTGCCCTGTAAAACAAAAGGCCAAAGGACAAAAAGCCTGTGCACCCTCCTGCCCCCAGGACAGACCTACATGAGCAAATCCCTCAGCTCCACTGACCTCAGCCCTGAAACACTGATGAGAAATTTCATCTCAGAAATTTACTGTAAGCGCTAATGGGTGTTGTCTCTGCTTTAAGGGCTTTAAGTGAAACCAGATATCACAGATACTCTCTTGTCACTTAATTTGTACTGGACACAGTGCACAGGGTGGGGGGGTGGAAGTGCTCCCTCACCCCCAGAGCTGCTTTGTGCCCTGTGTGCTAATGCTGTGGGTTAGCAGAATGGCACAGCTGCTAGTTTATCACCCCTTTCTTCCATGTCTGGTGTCTTTTCTGGATCAAACTCAGAGAACAGGCTTGAAAAACATGATAAAAAATTCAGTTTTATTTCTGGAGGGTAGAAGGCAGTCCAGACTCTTATTTATGAAATTGTATTGATCCAAATGAATTTTCTTCAGATTATTATTAATATTTTTTTCTTTTTTGCCCTCTCTTAGCTATTTGACATAGAAAATAGACATCACTAGAATCATAAACTTTGTCCTCCTGTCTTTTTTTTATTTCTCTTTTGAAAAAAAACTTCATTTTAAATGTGCCATCTAGGTTGCCATCTATATAAGAGACTGCATTGTGTTCAGAAGAGAAGCATGTCAGTAGAGGGCAGGGTCCAACAGCAGTGAGTTTCCAAAGGGATCTGATAAAGAAATGACAACTATTTTCTAATACGAGCTATATAATAGACAAAAACTTTGTGTGATGGAATATATTTAATTTAAAGTCTGTGCTCTGATCTTAAAGGCCTGCTGTCAGCTTAGAAATCACAGTGTGATCTTTTTTATTGTATTTTTTTTCCTATAGAAAAGCACTACTGGTACCAAAAGAGAGAGAGAGATTACTTTGTAAACTTGCTTTAGGCTGCTCCTAAAATAAGCAGAAAGGTGCAGTCAGGCCTCTCCCACCATGGCTGCAGTACTGAGCTGGGATATGCAGGCAGCCCACACTGCAGCTGACCCACAAACCCATTTTGTGACATTTTGGGGCACGTGTGGGGCTTGCAAGGTGGCAGGGCAGAGAATTAAACTAGGTGGCCTGGCTAGAGAATTGCCTGTGGTGGAGAGGGGAGCTAAGCTCAGCATGAGACTCCCTATCAAGGTTCAGTCACGGTCACAGGGAGCTCCTCATGCCTGGATCAGGAGCTTGGGAGCATCCCAGATAAAGCAGGGCTCCTCTGCAGCTCCCTGGCAAAAGCAGGCCAAAGATGAAATAATTGCCATTATACTCATTTAGAAATAGGCCTCCATGAGTGTTCTGAAAGCCACACTATTTCAGGTTTAGGAGACTGGGAAATTCCAGAGATTTGACTCCTTTCAGGTGTTTTCTTTCCTTTTCCATAGGATCATGTAATCATAGAATTATTTAGTTTGGGAAAGATCATTGATCCTGACTGCTGACCCGCCTTTAAACCATGTCCCAAGTGCCACATCTACACATCTATTAAATACCTTCAGGCATGACTCCACACTGCTCTGGACAGCCTGGTCCAGTGCTGGACATCCCTTTCCATGAGGAAATATTCTGTAATATCCAGTCTAAATCTTCCCTGCTCAACTTGAGACTGTTTCCTGTCATCCTGTTTCTTGGAAAAGAGACCAATCTCCACCTGGCTACAAGGGAGCTGTAGAAAGCAATAAGATCTCCCCTGAGCCTCCTTTCTTTCAGGGAGAACACCCTCAGCTCCCTCAAATACTTCTTATAGGACTTAAGCCTTGATACATGCCAGTTTCCAAAATTTTCTTGCAAATCCTTTAACACAAAGAAAGTGCTGTGCGTTTCAAGATACGACAGATGCTTTTTGTAGGAAAATCCCAGGTCATTTAAATTCCTGCATGTCCTCTTCTAGCCAAAACACAGTTTTGCCCCATTTTGGGGTGACTGTCCTACTTTCTGCTTATGTCATCTCTGTTATCCAGCAAATGTTTCCACCTCTGACAAGTTGTTGCCTGCATTTGTCATAATGCGCCGCAAGTGTCGGTGCCACGTGTGCTCCATCTTCAAGGACCCGTATGTTCCTGGTGACACAACTGGGCCATGCTCATTGCTTTTGAAGCATCATCCACTTCCAAAAATACCAAGCAGCACCAACAGAAGGACAGACATCTCTGAATGGGGGTGCTCTTTTCTCAGTAAAGGAAATTTTCATGAAAATGATCACCCCCAGAATCAGCAGCGCGTTCTGTTTTGCCAAGTTACCAGACGGGCAAAGATATATTTAAATTGGTGAATAATGGCTAGAATAAACAATTCCCACTGAAAAATGGTAACATTCTCTTGGCCTCATGAAGCTGGAGAAGGTTACATTGTGGTTGTTTATATGAAATCATTGAAGATGTAGCATTGAGAAACAATTTTGTGATTTAAGAACCATAAATTCCAGATAAATGGCAGTGCTGGTTCCCTCTGTTCATTGCTGATAAGGTTCCTGGAGGGCTGGCATCAGTCAGTGTATCAAGTGATGTTTCATTAGAAGTTACTTCTTTAAGTCACGGTGGCCTCATTTTTTCAACAATTGGATTTAGTGTTGGTGTTTTTACAAAATGCAGCTCTGGTTGTGCTGCGGAAGCTGTGTCACAGGAACTATGATGGACTCAACAGCTGGGTTTTGGACCCTCTTGTGAAAATTTTTAGGTGCCTGGTTGCTGTTTGCCTGCTTTTGTGGAGAGGAACCGGAGGATCTGAATGCTGCTGTGTTCTTGTATAATTTGGAGGGAATGATATTATTTTTCTCTGGAAGAGCAAACCTTTTTCAGAGGTTCGAAATGATCAGTTGCATTCAGAATTTTCCAGGATTGCCTTTGTCAGGCTCTTATTCAGATCATGATGAAGCAGCTTGTGTTTTTCTCACTTAGTGGAGTCCTAAATTGCTTTTGTCTATGTAGTGAAATTATTGAACATCTCTAAAGTTTTCATACTTTCTTCAGTTTGCTTGACATGCTTTTATGATTCCTTGGCTTATGAAAATAATATGGATCTATCTATAGATCTATCTCTAAGTTAGGAGTGACTAGGTGTGTGCCTGGCTTGTTTCACAAAGCATTGAGTTTATTTGTTTTTTAAAGATATTACTTAACAAGCCAATAAGATCTCTGTCAGTTTAACTAGAAACTAGAAATAAAATGCCGCTAAATTTAGGTACATGCAGTGAATACATGACGGTTCATGTGAATATCCACTGGAATTTTCCAAAGCAGCAGCTCATATTGATTATACAATCACTGATCTGATTTTGGTAATTCCAGTGTGTATTCCAGTACCTCACATTGCTGAATACCCTTGCAAAGTTTAGTGCCTCTGGCATATGTTGAAAGAGTGCAGTAAAATTAAAAAGAAGCACATATGTTGGTGAGTTTAATCCAGGTGCATCCTAAGAGACATTTAAAATGAAAACCTCTCATTGGTTGGCTTTTTTATTGACCCTAAACATCTTTGGTCATAAACTTTTTTTAAACTGGTAAAGATGTAATTTATTAGTCTCCAATCAGTATTCAATTCTTGTCCTTGTGTCTCCCACCTTTTAAAAAAATGAATGCACTGTTTGACAGCCATGTATAATTCTGTATATTTGTTGTTACATAATGGTACTTGACCAGAAACATTTACAAACCTTTAAAATAACTTCCACAAACCTCAGTCATTTTTGACTTTATGTTACTGAGACAGGTGAATTGGACAAACTGTGTAATTTGTATTTAGAAAACGATGAGGAAACCAGTAAGCTTTTTTTCCTTAATCAATTTATGAAGGCAAATAGGCACCAGCACTGAGAGTGAAGAAGCACAAATATCAACCAATTTAAATTAGTCCCAAATCCAAAATGACATTATTTACTTCGAGGTGATTTCAGGGCACTTCAGACAGTTAATCCAGAGCTGTGATCTATAAAACCCCTGTTCACAGCCTACTTAGCTCCAGATGACTGGAGCTCATCAGATGCTTTACTATTCAGCCTGAAAACTTCCTCAAGTACCCCCAGTGGCAATTCTGCACATTCAGAACTGCCCGTGAAGACATCCCACAGCAGCTCCTCACCTGTCTGTAGTCCTGCTGGGAGGCAGAAACTGGGATGAATTGTACCTACAGCCTCCAAGATTGATCTGGTATTTATTCCTAGAGAATATCCAACATGCTCCCTCAAAGGGAGAGGTTTTACAAACCTCCATCATTGCTCCTTTCTCTGTAAATGCTGCAAGAGAAGAACATTTGAATATGCTGAATCTGTGCCAGACTGGAGGAAGAAACATATGTCTGGCAGGGCCAGAAGGAGAACAAAGGAGTGGGAGGATATTTGGTTAGCCTAAGGTAGCCTTTTTCAGATGTCCACTTCTCTAAATATACTTTTTTCCTTGCATATACATACTTCTCTCTAGGGTTTCCTTTCATCTGGGGGGTTCCAAAACCTAAAATTGTGTCATTACATCCCCAGAGTCTTTTAGTAAATCTAGGTTTCAGTTCTCTTCCAAGCAACAAAAAAAAACCCCTGTGAATTTAGTGACAGCTTGTCTAAGGAGTCAGATCTTCTTAAAGGAAATCTTTCTATTAGAAAAAAAAAGTCTTCAAGTTAAATTATTTTGTCTTGTCTGCTCCCTTTGAATCCTGTGGCATGCATTTGAAATGCTAACTCATTAAATTCCTTCTGCTTCTCCAAGATTCTTCATGCACAAGTGCTTTTTGGGAAGTGGAAATTCAGAATTTCTCCAAGGTATTTTGCTTCTGCGTGCTGCCAATTTTACAGTGGTGAATTAGGCAGGAATTGCATCAGCTTCTCCCAGCTTGGGCAATTAAGGATGTGCAGATGTGGCTCGTGCACACAAATGGAGCAGGAACCTTTCCCATCTAGGGCTGAGTGTATCTCTTGCCTTGAGTCAAGGTGACAGAAGAATGCTTTTGCAAGATGGTTGCATTTCTGATAGACCTCCAACAGCCTGCTTTGCCTTTCTGAAGGCAAATATGTTCCCTTTTCTTTCTGAAAACCCCCTTGAGAGGTCAGATTAATCAGGCAACCTGGTTGCTGTCGTGGCATATCTGACTTGAGTACCAAACCCTGGCAGGTTACACAGCAGAGAGGAATGTGCATGGTGGAGATCAGCTCAGGAATGTTGGCCAAGTCTCACATGGATGCCAGCAGCTCGTGGCATCCAAGGAAAGATGTATTTATCTGTAATGCTCCAATTCCTGGCTTCTCTTGAAGACAGAGAATTGGGATTTCATCCTAACTTCTCTCAGATAAAGCTCCCAAAGACAGAATGTTAATTAAGACAAGAAAGACAGTCTGCAGTACAAATTTTATTGGTATGGATGTCAGTACCAGCTATGGGGCTAAGCCAGGACCCTGATGTGGTGTGCAGCTGTACAAACACATGTACATCAGTATTTTCTTGTACTTAAGCTTTGCATAACCTTTTCTAGCACCTTTTTTAGCACTTGCACAAACCATTGTTCCCAACTCCTCTCTTCTGTGTTGGTTTCTTTTTTTTTCCTGCCTTTCATCACCTCTGCACCAACTGCAAAATCATAAAAAAACATATGGGAAAGACCTTCTTGGTCATGTGATCCATACTTTTGCCAGTTGGCAGGATTATGCCTTACAGCACATTTTCTAATGCCTCATACAGGCTATTTATAAGTGCCCTCAGCATTAGGACTTTCACCCATTTCCTTTGGACACAGTCCTGCTCACACTACAGGGAAGAACCTGCTGATATTGAGCTACCTGCTCTTGATTTCGTTTAATTAGGCCTTGGTGGCTATGAGGACTCTCACTGGTTAAAATCACCTGTCTTACTGACCCCTGAGAGAACATTCATCCACCAGGTGCTGGAATTGCCCTCTGCAGCAGCTGATCTCCCTGGTTCTGAAAATGCTCCATTGTGTGGCGCCAACTAGCCCTGTACCAGCCCAGCCTGGCTCCCTGCTCTCCAGGCACATTGGTGCTTTCCATCTCTGACAGTTTTGGTCCATTTCTTTGCCTCTTTAACCTCACTTGTCTTCATCTCCTTCTCTCAGCCCTCCTGGTACTTCACTGTGTCCCTCCCTCTTCTATATGCTTCTGATTTTTTTCTTCTTGGCTCCCTCTGGCCCATCTCTTCTCCTGAAGAGCCTTTTCTTCCACCCTACTTTCATTTTTCCCCAAAATCTTGTATCCTGTGAGGCCACCATTGTCTATTATTCCCAGTAGTTGAGTATCAGTGTTTTCTATTCCCCACAAAAGCCTTCATTCCACCACTTGTGGAAGACTGAATTATTCTTGTGGTGCTCAGAAACAAATTTTACCAATGTTTCTCTTAGTCCAGCTTGGAGAGCTTCCTTGTTAATTTAGGGACTTCAGTTTGTTTTATTTTTTTTTAATCATCATAAGATCTGCAAGATTATTTTTCTGAATAGTGTGTGATTCCAGAGAGAAATCTGCATCTCTATGTCCTCACTCACTGTCCAATGCTGCATTTCTACATCACTTGCTCTGAGATGCTGCTGGCACAAATAATGAGCTGAGAAAGTGAGCACTCAGCATACTAATTGCACAATATCCACTGCCCCTCTGCAGCCCTACTGTCACACCTTGCCACAGTGCAGTGCTCCCCCCAGCACACCCATTAGATCAAAATGAATGATCAAGTGTGTCCTCAGGGACTGACACAGGAAAGGGAATTCCTGTTCTGCTCTGGTTGGGTTTCCAGTTGACACCAGGCAGCAGATGTATAGGAGGCAAAAGCCTGGGGCCATTAGAGATTCATGAGCTGGATGGTTTTATCTTGGCTGACCATGGTAATAGGAGTTAAAATATTGTATCTTTGTCTCTCTAGTGCCTAGACAGTTGCTATTATAAAAACCCTTGGTGTTTTATATTAATAAATACAGTCATTTAAAGAGAAAATATTAACTTGGCCTTTTTGGGAGTGATATTAAAAAAATAACTAGGAAATTCTAAACTTCCTTTACAAGCTCATTGGAAAATGAAACTATAATAGTTCAAATAATAAAAAGTGTACTTGAACTACTGAAAAAAAATCTTTTGTTAAAAAATACACTAATCAGCTGCTTAATAGCTATCACCACTTGAAAACTAGAAACATGTTTAGCTCTGTCTGCAACAAACTCTATATTATTTAGATGGCAAGCTCATAAATTGCTTTGTCAGAAAGAAGAATGGAACATGAATAACAATGCATGAATTCCCTGACAGATAGAAGTTATATCTAAATAAAAAATGTCCAGGAGTAATATTGCTGGATTGTTTCTTTGCCAGAGTTATTCTGAGCTGATTTGTCTGAAACCAAATATTTAATGTAAAGTTTTAAAGGCAGTAGGGCTTGGGTTTGACCTGCTTTTGATTGTGTTACATTAATAGTGCTGAAATATGGGGACACTGTTTATTTGTACAGCATGGGGAAAAATAAGTGTCATTTTTTTTCTGAAAGCTTCAAAAATGTCAGTAAAACATACTTTGGTGCTGCAGGGAAAATGTCTTAACTAACGCACTTTATTTTGATCGAAATGTCACTAGTTAGGAATCAAACCTCCCTTCAAAACTTTGGATACTGAATTAAATATACGACTAAAAGACGCTTGAGGACACTGTTTATTTTGAAATGCCTTGATTTTTATCTTGGGATCTCATTGCAGGGTTTAGGGAAAGGATTTTCCTTACATGTAGGATGTATGTTTAAAGACAAGAACCTTATGTTCGTACTTTTGAAATATTTTGCCTCTTTACACATGTTTCATAACACAAATTGCTCACTTCTCAAATCTTGCCATGGGCTGGGAAGGTTTTTTTGCTGCAATACAACCCCAGTTCCTGAAGTGGTGTTTGTTTAGTGCCATTTTGGTGCCATGTTTCCTGTGTTTCTTGGTTTTGGCTCCCTGTTTTCCATGCCCTGTCAGTGTGCAGCTTGTGTGCCACTCTCTGGTCACAAAACCAGGACATTGTAGAGGACTTTGGGCTCCCAGTCATGAACAGATGAGCAGCACATTGACCAGGGCTTGCAGGTGGAGGGGAGTGACCGTGTTCACTGGGGTTCTTGGACTGGGGAAGAGACAAGGATCTGACTCCATGTTTCAAAAGGCTTGATTTATTATTTTATGATATATATTGCATTAAAACTATACTAAAAGAATAGAAGAAAAGGTTTCATCAGAAGGCTAGCTAAGAATAGACTAGCAAGGAATGATTACAAAAGCTTCTGTCTCGGACAGAGAGTCTATGCCAGCTGACTGTGATTGGCCATTGATGGCTGACTGGCCATTAATTAGAAACAACTCTATGAGACCAATCACAGATCCACCTGATGCATTCCACAGCAGCAGATAACCAATTTTTACATTTTGTTCCTGAGGCCTCTCAGCTTCTCAGAAAGAAAAAATCTTAAAGAAAGGATTTTTCATAAAAGATGTCTACGACAGAGGGGAGACGTGCTTCCAGCCCTGAGCAGAGCCTCAGGAGCCCTGGGCTGTCTCCCTAGCAGGCAGCCAGGGCTACCATAACACATTTGCAGGGACATCCTGAGCTGACTTGTGTCCTGGCAGGCTGGAGTGCTCTCCAGAGTCCCTAATGCAATCATCTGGGTCCCTATGACTCAGAAAAATCCTCCTGCTTTCAGCAATGGCATTGACAGACTGATCCTGGTGCATCTTGTTGCAGGGGGTTATTTAAGATATTTCTGCCTCCAGCTGCCTGCAAAGCCCTTCCACACAAGGTCACTCTGGCTGAAACAGGGTGACAGAAATGTGTCTTGCAGTTCCCAACCGGTGCAAACATCCTTCACCCACCATGATACCCAGAACACAGCATTAAATTGTTTCTACTGTCCCTGGTTTGTCATGGAGGGGAGAGCTCGAATCAGAAGTGCCTTTAAATAGCTGTAATTATTTATTTTTGGGTGAATGAATCACAGCCCAAAGCTACATGATCAGGATCTCTTGGTGGATGAGAACCATTTGGCTGTTGGTTTTTTTTACTGAGCTTTTCAAGTATTTGACATTGCAATTCTGTGTTCCCCTAATACAATTTTTCCAGCAATTGTGTACCCACATACATGTCCAATATATGTGTGCATGACTAAGCAAACTCAATTATGTGAAATCTTGGTTCTTAAGAATTAAAACCACAATGTATTTAGATCTGAATTGGTCCTTAGAGGCCCTTTTGGTTTTGAACTAGCTGTGATGCTGAATGTTTTCTTTTTTCTGTACTTTCTTTGAAACTTTTTAATTCAGACATTTAATCTTTGTTGTTTTTTCCTGCCTAGTGGTTTTGTCTTGCCTTTTTGTGGCTTTCTTTGATTATTCCTTTGTGTCCTAGTTTTTCCTTAGAAGTTAAAAATGCATGATTTATTTTAATTTTATTCTCTTGTTCCTTTTTGTTTTCAGTGCTATTTGTCACCAATTACAAATATCATATGGCCATGACTATTCCAAATATCATTAATGCAGTTTGAGGTGGGATTTACCTGAACTATGTGTCCAGATTTTTGGTAGTCAATTTGTGTCTGAAACAGAAATTAGAAGGGGTCCAAGTGGCTCCTGGAAAGTTGCCTCTGTTATTATGGATGTCACTATGACTTAGAAACCAGACCTTTGCTTCAGAGCATTGTGTGCTCATCTTGTTTTTTAATTAAATGTCAGCATCTCAGTTGTGAAGATCAAAATGATTCCTTCTTTGAAGTTCCATCAGGAAGGAGATAGAGCGTTTGTTTTTGTTTTCTCTCCTGATGAGATAAGGTTCCCTTTTCATCTAAATGTTAAGACATTTCATGCCTGACTTTGAAGGCACAAATAAAAAGGAGTGGATGAAACTATTCAGACACAAAGTGATTTTTGATCAGGCAGTTACTGAAATCATGGAGGGGGGAATTTTTGTGCTCTAGAATATTGTATACATGATATACTAAAGTGGGTCTTTTTATAAGACTGATGAAATTACATATATTAGAGATAGTATTATCTTAACAACTAAAATTTTAAGCAAGAACAGCATTTAGAAACAGAATTTTAGCCCATAAAATCCACTAGTTAAATTATAATGGAGTTTGTGTGCTCTAAAGCAGCAAGTTTCTCAATGGGAATGAGCAAACCCCGGTTTATGCTTTGTGCGTTGTGATCTCAGTATCTCTGGCAAATTTAGAGGTCAAAGGGGAGGATTTTGGAGAGCAGAAGAGGGGACACCAACTCTGCCACTTCCCTTTTAACCTAAGCATCTGTTGCTATGGAAACCCCTGTGCCTGATGCTGGAGCAACAGGAACTGTCACCCTCTGTCCGGAGCAGCCGCGCTGGGCAGGACCTCGCTATGGCTCCGCGGTGCTGCCCGGGCCGTGCGCGGTGTCCCCGCCGGCAGCTCCGGTGTCCGTGCCCGGTGTCCCCGCTCGGAGCTCGGAGCGGCGGCCGCGGCTCCCGGGCTGGGGGGCCCCGAGCAAAGGCCGTGCCGGGGGCTCCCGGCGTGTCCCGGCCCCGGATCTGACCCCGACCCTCACCCCAAACCCGACCCCAGCCCCGGCCCCAGCCCAGCCCCGGCTCCATCCCCGCCGCCGGGATCGCGG
>JAWWMS010000120.1:7489885-7514810 GCA_035048045.1 Chlorospingus semifuscus
GGATCTGACCCCGACCCCGACCCCAGTCCCAGCCCCCGCCCCAGCCCAGCCCCGCTCCATCCCCCCCCCCGGGATCGCGGTTGTTTATCCCCGGCCGGAGCCGCCGGGAGCAGCTTTGGGCGGATTTCCACTGAGGGGCGCTGAAGCACGTTTTAATGCAGCAAAAATGAATTAATACAAAAATAGTAAGAGACGCGATTTACCGGATTATTTTAAAAAGCGACGACAACGACCACCTCTAAAAAAGCCGCATCCCTCCCCTCTTGTCCCTCCTCTCCGCGGCCGTGGGGGGAAGCAGGACGGGCGGAGGGACGGGCACCGGGCAGTGCCCGCTGGCCGGGCTGAGCCGTGCCCGCTGGGGCAGGGCAGGGCTGGGGGGAAGCTTTGCCCTCCCTCCCCTCGCCCCTTGCTGGGGCCGAGCCTCTCCGCGCCCAGCGGCCTCCCAGAGCCCCTCCGGCCGCCGGTCCCGCCTCCCAGCCTCGCCTTCCCCCTCCCCACCTCTTTTTTCTCTCTCTCGGCTGGTCTGTTGCCTTTTTTTTTTTTTTTTTTTTTTTTTTTTTTTTTTTTTTTTTTTGAGTTGTTTCCCCGGGAAAAAGAAAAAAAAATAGGCAGGAAAAAAATCCCCAGAAGGTACCGAAAAGGAGATGATCGTAGAAGAGCAGCCCTCCTTCCCAAGAAGAGCAACGTGCTTTGAATGAGGCTTCCCAGCCTCTTCCACTCCGTCTCACACACTCTGTCACTCTGCCTCTCGCTTGTGCACACTGTTGGTATGCGACCTCGGAGGCGACTGCTCCGCCACCTCTGCCTGGGGAGCCGCTGACAGCCAGCGATTGAGCCAGCCCCCCTTCCTTTTTTTTTTTTTTTTTCCTCCCTGCTTTTGCAAACACACACGCACACCCCCAAAGCACATTTAATGCTGATCCACTCAGGCGCCATTATCGGGGGTACGTCTTCGTGGAGTGTTTTGGTGATTTTTTTTTTCTCTATTTTTTTTTCCCTTCCCAACACTGGATGGTGCAGCGTTCCCGGGGCCTGTGGTGTTACGGCTCGATTGCGTTTTATTATTTATTTATCTATCTTCTCTCTTCTTCCTCTCATCACTCCCCCGTCTCTGCTCTCTTGAACCCCCCGGCTTCTCTCCGGGTGCCGGTGCAGAGGACCGGGGAGCAGCATCCCTCTCTCTCCCTCCCACTGATGTGGGACTGATCCTCACCCGCGTGTAGCATGCTGTAGCCAAAAAAGAAGAGAGGAGGGGAAGAAAAAAAAAAAGAAGCGGCTCTCTTGCCGTCCCTCTCCCTCGCTTCCCGCGGATTGACTTCATGGCTTCGCTGTACCAGCGGTTCAGCGGGAAGATCAACACCTCCCGCTCGTTCCCCGTTCCCCCCGAAGCCAGTCACCTCCTGGGCGCCCAGAGCAGCGAGGAGGACGGCGCTGCCGGCAAGACCCCGCGTCCATTGCAACAGGAAGGCGGCCGGCCCCGCTTCCAGTACCAGTCGCGAAGTGACTGCGAGGAGGAGGATGTAAGCACCGCTGTGCTTCGCGTGGGGCTGGGTTGGGTTTTGGGTTGGGTTTTGGGTGCCCCCCCCTCCCCGCCCCCTGTCCTGCGGGATGGCTGTGTGCCCCTCTAAGCTGGCAGCGATTTCTTGCGCTTTGTCCGCTCGTCTTTCCAGGCGGGTGTTTGCGCTGCTCCTCTTGCCCTGGACTGCCGGGGATGGTGCGGGACGGAGCCCGCCGGGAGCCGAGCGGAGCCGGGACCCGCTGGCCCCGCAGCTCTCCCGGTGCCGAGCTCCCTGCGCGGCTCTGCGCTCCCGGGAACGGGGCTGGGGGCGCGGGGTCAGCACCTTGGGAAACGCCAGGTGCCAGCTCCGTCCTGCTGCCCCCAAGCTGCGCGACAAGGCTCCCCACCCCCTTTTTCATTTTTAAATTTTTGTTCTTAAATTTTTAAATTTGTGTTCCGTACTTTACCCTTTAACACTCTCCCGGGGCAGAAGTCTTTACCTTGTCCCTCCCTCCTCGCCTTCCTGTCAGCCTCCTCCTAAGCTGGCAGCAGGGAAACTTTTTAACCCCTGAGCAGCCGTTTCGGGGTCTCTCTGTCCCCCCTCCCCGCTGCCCCCGGGCGGGCTCCCGCGGGGAAGCAAAAACTTCGGCCGCGCACCTTCTTCTCCTTCAAAGGGTGCATCTGCATATCGCTTTAGTAACGAGTGACTAATCCAGGCCGCTGGCTGCCTGCTGTGTCCGATGGAGTTAAACTAGTCCGGGTCGATTCCCCCTGGTTCTTTTGGGGTGGCGAGGAGGGGGACAGACTCAGAGAACAAGGGCCAGTGATGGATCAAAACGTGTGACTCCGTATGGCAGGCTGGTGTTAGGTTTGCAGAGGGATTTGAGTGTGTTTTGCCTCTGTGGAAGCACACACAAGGGGAAGCAAATGGCTGCAGCTGGGAATAATGTTTGTGTCTGTTAAAAATACTTCTTGCCCGAGTGGGACGCGTTAGCTTTGCAGCAGGGTTTAGCTTTGGCTCTGGGAGCCTTCCCAAGCAAGGCACAGCTTCAAGCCACAACAGCAGGGCTGCTTCGCTCCGAGGAGAGAGTTGTGTATGCACGGAAATGCCCTCGCTTTATCTTTTAAATCCCTGTCCATTCTCCCGTCCTTTCATAAAGACTTTTGTGGTCCACAGAGCAAGTGCACTTCTGTCAGCGATGGGGCCAATCGACCTAAACCTCTCCCCGAGGTGACTGAATGCTGACAGCCCCGAGGGACAGCAGTGACAGGGACCTGAATTGACTCTTCCCTGTGACTCGCTCACGATCTTGGCACTGCTGCCCCTTGGCCCTGGCCAAGTGCAGGAGGACACCGGGCCCTTCCCCGGGTGCCCGCACCCGCTGGCGACTCTCTCCCGGTGTGGCTGGGGACACGGGGCCCTTCCCGGCCGTGTGCTGGGCTCTAGGTGTCGCTGCGAGCCAGCGGAGAGCCACCTCCAGGGCTGGGCTCAGGCACATTTTCCTCATTGTTTTAATTCCGCTTTCCTGGACTTGCAGACAGCAGATGTCTGGAGCCGCTTCTCTGGTCACCAGAAGCGCTGAGTGCGGAAGCAGAGGAAAGCCTGCAGTTTAGCATGTGCGAGGGATTTCTGCTGACAGGCTCCAGAATAATAATAAGAATAAGAATATCCTTTAACTTCTATAAGGAAAGTTTTTCTCTCTTTCTGTTGTTTTTTTTTTCCCCTTTCTTTTTTTCCTCTGCTCCCCCTCTCCCCCATCCCCTCAGAATTGTGTGGGTGAAGAGAACTGCTGGGCACTGATGTCTGTGCCTCCCTGGTGTCTTCTGCAACGAAGTGCAAAAAAGCGTGGCCAGAAGCAGGGATTTGAGATGACTCCTTAACGCACGTGGACACTTAGTGTGAATTGTTTCTAAAGGGGGCAGCCTGTCCGAGAAAGTGGCTCGGCAGTTCACAGGGGCACCTTTCCAGCAGAGACTGGGAAACCTGAGCTGGTGGTCTCTGGCAGAGGGTCGTTCAGGTCGGGAGGATGAAGTCGTAACAAATCAGTGGAAATGTCTTTAAATCGCGTGTTTCAGGGAGCGGGGTCCGGCCCGCGGGACCAGGGGTGGGGCGGGAGGATGGACGTGTCCGCCGTGCTGAACCGGAGCGGGGCGGGACTGGGGCGGCTGTCCGGGGTGCCTGTCCCGGCTCAGAAGGAGCTGTCCGAGATACCGAACCCTTCTGTCCCGGCTCAGAAGGAGCTGTCCGAGATACCGAACCCCTCCTGTCCCGGCTCAGAAGGAGCTGTCCGAGATACCGAACCCTTCTGTCCCGGGTCAGGAGGAGCTGTCTGTGGTGCCGATCCCCTCCGTCCCGAGTCAGTAGGAGCTGTCCAAGGTTCTGAACCCCTCCAGTCCCGGGTCAGGAGGATCTGTCCAGGGTGCCGAACCCCTCCTGTCCGGATCGGAAGGAGCTGTCCGAGATGGAACCCCTCTGTCCCGGGTCAGAAGGAACTGTCTGAGGTGCCGAACCCTCCTGTCCCGGGTCAGAAGGATCTGTCCGAGATGGAATCCCTCCTGTCCTGTGTCAGAAGGAGCTGTCTGGGGTGCCGAACCCCTCCTGTCCTGTGTCAGAAGGAGCTGTCTGGGGTGCCGAACCCCTCCTGTCCTGGGTCAGAAGGAGCTGTCTGGGGTGCCGAACCCCTCCTGTGCCGGGTCAGAAGGAGTTGTCCGGGATACTGAACCCCTCCTGTCCCGGGTCAGAAGGAGCTGTCCGGGGTACAGAACCCCTCCTGTCCCGGGTCAGGAGGAGCTGTTTGCTCTCCAAACACTCCCAGGACCGTGCTGGGGCGAGCTGACAGTGACATCTCACCCTTGTCTGTGGCGACAGCAGCAGAGACAGAGTGGCAGCAGTCAGGCTCATTCAGGATGAGCAAATGCAGCCCTGGGCATGAGAGCCTTGAGGGAAGGGGGAAAGCGAGGCAGAGAGCTGGCAAAGACCATGGAACAGGTCCAAGGAGAGTGGTCTGATTGTGCAGGGTGCCAGGAGTACGTGCTATTGCTCATCGTGGGGAAGGGCTTAAGGAGACAGCACTGGAAACTCTTTCCTAAGATCAGACTTCTGTTTTCTGTCTTGCATAACTGGGACATTCACCTAGTCTTTCATCTTTTCTTTCATCTTTTGACATCAATGTATTAGGAGAATCTAGAACTTAAACATATAGAAATAAAGGGTTTTCTCCCTTCCCACACTTGGAAATGTCAAAACAAACCTGAGAATGAGACTGTTCTGTTCCTAACTTTGTCATGTGATTAATAAAAGGGAGAGAACTAAGTGTATTTTATGGGTTAGTGATGATGACTTTTCCTACTGAAGTATGTGTGCTGTATTTTTAAGCACCAGCACAGAGCTCGATGCAGAACAAAACAGAGGGAAAGACAGGATGTTGCCTTTGAAGGTCACAGTATTATAAGTAAGCCTTCTGTCCACTGGAAATACTACTGATGGAAAAATACTGCTTGAAATCTATAAAGAGTTAAAAGGGGGTAGTAACTCCCTAATAAAATTAAAATCAAAACCAGTAATGATTTTATATGACAACTGCTGACCTACAGGCACCTTTGAAGCACACTTGAGAACGTTGTTTTAGTAGCATAAAAATACAGCAAAGTAGAGGTCACAGCATTATTTTGAATTTTAAAATTTAAAAATTTTAGAATTTTAAAGTTTTTACTATGGTATGTAAGAAAATATACATAGTAGACCAAACTACTGAAAAAACCTGGATTAAGTCTTGCAAAATATTAATGTTAATTGTTCATCTGATGAGACAATTGTGTTATTTACAAGAGGAGCAAGAGGAGTAATAAAGAAATTAGGTCCTGTATAAATGACCCCTGAAAAACACTTCCTAGTTGGCTCTGTGGCATCATTGATATTAAAGTTATTGCAACAGCTTTAAACAAAATTCAGAATACATATTTACCTTGTTATAAAATTAACTTTTTACTACATTTATTTAGATGAGGAAACATCTCTGAGAACTCTTCATTCAGTTTAATGTGGTGGTATAGCAGGTTATACAATTTTGTTAGCATAATTCTCTTTTTTAGATTGATGAGGTTACCTTTGAAATGGTAATTTTGATTGGTTTACCTTTTAGACTGATGAGAGAAATGCTTTGCATATTGTACAGTGGAAGAGATTTTCTCCTACATGTTGACTTGAGAACTGTTTTCTCATAAAAGAGAGCTTCTTCATCTTTTCCAGGCTTCTTTCTTGGCATCACAGTGATTAATGAGTTTAATTTTTGCAGGCAACTGCCAGGAGATGCTGAGTAAGATGTATCATGCTGATTGTGTGTAATGCCGCTCCTTTTAATTACTGGGATGATAACAATGCATTAATCAGGTGCATAAAAAATTCAACACTTCCCTATAATGTGGAATATTGATCTATTTTATAAGTCACTCACAGAAGTGCTTTTTAAAGTGAATTGTTATCTGTTAAAAATATTGAATCCTCCAGTGAAATATCATAACATTTTTTTGTATGAAAAGCCACGTGCTGCATTCTTACAGGTTCATTACTCAGCCAAAACTCTTTTTGGCTTTAATTGGAGATTTAAGCATATTAAAAAAAAGCCATTCCCAAAGTATAAAAGCTTTAATTCCTCTCAATATTGTTTCAAAAACTGAATTCTGAATATTTCTTTCTTTTTTGTATTTGTTTAAAATTATATTTGGCCATATATTATACTTTATTAGTTCTGCAATTGATTATTCAGACTTATTTACCTTTTGAGAAGGTTTTCATTCAGGTATAAATACAGATTGTTTTGAGATACCTCAGTAAAACTGTGTTTTGTGCTTGATTAAATTAAGGATTTAGTAAATCAAATATCCTTTGTTACCAGAGTGAGTCTGAGAGAGTGAGAATCAAAGCCATCAGTGTAAAAAAAAAAAAAGAAAAAAAAATGTAATTTGGTACATCAGACTTGCTGTTACATTTAATTGAAATGTTAATTTTTAGTTCATTATTTGTCTAACAGGAGGAGATATTGCCTCCTAGAAATGTGTGTCAGGGACAGAACCTTCAGAAATGTTGAGGCCTGAGATTCAGGCAACAGGCATTTCAAAATTGGGCTGTTTTTCTCCTGAAGAGATTAAGGCACTGATTTTATGGAAGAGTTTGTGGGACTGCAGAAACCCTGACTTTGTTGTAAGCTATAACAACTTGAATTGTATCAGAAGTCTATCTATAGATCTGTACTGCTGTGTGTATGGGCAAAGCCAACTGTTTAGTCTGTAAGATCTCCTATTCTTAAGTCTGTAAGATTCTAGGAGAATCTTCTTGTGAGTTCTTGGAGCTGAACTCAGTTATCCTCCAGCCATTAAGATGCAGAGAGTGGGAATGGATATTTCCATGGAAATAGTTAGGCCCTGCTGACATTCTGTAAGCTCACCTTTCAAAAGGAATAAAAATTGCAGCTTACTTCCTTCAAAAGGAATAGCTACAAACCCTATTAAAAGCATGGGTTATATTTGCACAGAATCTCATAACACATTTTGTGATTTCTGAATATTGGACACTGATCTGCAAGTGATACACTTTTTACACTTCACTTTATGGCTATATCTATAATTAAACAAACTTATGATATTTGCTGCCAGTTTAAAATCCGCCTCTGTTTCTGCAGTCTTCCCTAGCCGTGGTGATGATGCACACACTACAAAATCTACCAGAGCAAATGTATTTTTAAGTATTCAGAAATAACTGTGTGAAGAGGCTGAATCATCTCTCTAATAGTAGTGAACTGTGCCATAGGTTGGGGTGCTTCACGTAGAGTACTCAGCTCATGTTATTTCTCTTTCTGAGCTGGGAGCTCCAGTGCAGAAAGCAGAGACTGAGCCCAGGGCTGGAGCAGCTCAAGTTGGTTTCCAAGAGGTTTTAAAGACTTAGGAGGTGGGAAAAAATAGAAGTCTCTGAGTATGTGCTGTTCTCCAGCCATTTGTGTATTTTTGTTGCAGGAAAGGCCAGACTGAAGGCAGCAGATTTTGTCTCATAAAATAAAAAGCTTTATATTATTTGGGCTAATATATTTATGCTTGTGCTGGTGCAGCAAAGCCTCCCATTACAGTTCAATTACTGCAGGCTGATTTTTGGGGGATTTTCCCTGATTCCCATCACGTTGCTGTGAGGTGTGAGCATTTTCATCCCGTGACCAAGGGGTGGCAGCGTGTGGTGATCACACTGCTCCTGTGGAGCACTTGGCTTTTCCTGGATTTTGCAGGAAAACATCCACCACCCCCTTGTTTACACACTCACGCCTACACGTGGGGGTTCTTCAACTCCTTCCCGCTTTCTCTAGGTCTGCTGGAACTGGTGGCAGTTTTGTAACTCTCTTTTTCACGTTCTGGTGGGAATATTTGTTTTCAAAGCTCATAAGAAATGGTTCAGCAATAGTTTTAAGTACATAGAGGAAGGAGTGAAGAAACAAGCCTTCCTTCTAAGAGAATGTTTTTCTCTTCTCTCCCAAAGGAAAGCAAAAAAAAAGAGCCAATTTTTTTTCCAAAAGCCTCTTTCACTCACTGATTTTCACTCATTGGTTGTGATTCTGTGTGTCTTTTCAAAAGTACAAGCAGAAAATTTAGGTTTGTCATTTCAAGGCATTTCAAAACATTTGTGGTCAAACACAAAAATAGATACTGAAATATATTTCCTATTTAGATGCACAAATACTCATTTTGGATTAGTTTTTTCTACTGATATTTGCACCTTTGAAAATATTGTATGTATCCATTAAATTGTGGGCGTTTGGTACTGGTAAGATTCAGTGTGGGTGAGTTAACTGAGAGCATACTTTGTGTGTTCATTCGTCTATAGAAATAGATCACTGTGCCATAATCTTTACTGCCAGTATAGAACTATAAAAGAGAGTGGGAATGAGCATTGGGCTCATGGATGTTTTGCAGCACAGAGCAGTGCAGGAGGGAACAGAGGAAGAGTGTGGTGGGACAATCCAGGAAAGTGTTCTAAAGGGGAATGGGCAGTGGTTTCTCTGTGCTGGAAAGAGAAGTCCTTCACAACATTTCCACCTGTAGAGTGTTTGGGAACATAAATTTTCCACATGCAACCAGAGCTTTAATTGCATCTTATTTTTTAAGCACTTTAATTTAGAGATATTTCATAGTTTATTTTGTCAAAATAGCGCTTGAAAGTCTTCCCAAAGATTACAGCAAAGATTAATACAGTTTTTAAACCTCAGAGAACTTGCAATATGGAGGCAGGGAGTGAGATAGAGAGGGGTCTGGTCCTCATTCACTCTGCAAACATTTAAGTTTACACAGAGGTACTGAAGTGTGTGAGGTAATTAGAAAAAGATCGATTTTGTGACTCTCTGCTGAGGAAAACTGAATATGTTTTTAAATTGTTTATCACTTACAAGGTGTAAATTATTTTACTCTAAACAAGGTGCTTATTAGTAGAGCTTAGCTATTACATAGATTCTTCCAGGAGCTGCAGTCTCTGTGCCTTTTAAAACTGCTATTATTATTATTATTATTATTATTATTATTATTATTATTGCTACTATATTCACTTTGCAGATGGAAAATTGGAGGCTGAGGTGGCACACGGACAGTTCATGTCAGCTCTATGGCAGCAATGGTCTGCTGTGGCTCAGCTTTGTGAGCTATTGCAGTTTCTGGTTCTGGGCCCCAGGGGCTTTAAAACTAAAAATTGTTCCAGTTATCACCATGGATATTCTTACAGGTGTAAAGCTAATTGTGAAGTCTGGCACATTTAAGTCTTTGTTGTATCTAGCACTCATTTCTGACAGTTTTCCAGCTCTTCAAGGCTTTGGAGTTTGCTTTGAGCAAAAGGAAATTTAAAGCATCCAAAAGGAAGGACAGCAATATCTTAATGCTTTCATTATAGTATTTCAGGGAGGGGGTGGTTTGGGGCTTTTTATATTTCTTTTCTGTATTTGTCAATAGCATCTGCTCCAGCATTTCAAGCAGATTTCAGTCTAGGCAGAACTCAAAAGCAAATGCAAATTTCTCCCCAGGCTTTCTCTTTTGGACATACAGAGCTACATGAAATGGAAATGCAGCAGTGGGGAATGCTTGGTAACCTCAGCTCCAGTTATACCACAGTCATTGATTTTAAAGTGTTTATGACAAAAGCATGCTTGTGTTCCTTATTCTCCATTAAAATAAGCTCCAACTCCCTATGAAAGAATGTAGCTGTGGCATTTTGGTCAGAGGAGAAATGAAACCCATGCAGACTGAGCAATTACAGATGTTGCTGCAGTCTCCAAGCCCTGGATCTGAAGGCATTGGGTGAGCAGACCCTGCAGGAGGTTTGCTCAGGGTCCCTGTGCCTGCTGCTTTCCTCCTGTTCTGGCAGGGCCAGAGGGAGCAGTCCAGCAGCAGGAGGCTTGGTTCTGGCTGCTGCCCCTTCTCAAGGGTATGAGCAGTGGTTTGCAGAACCCAGTCTGTACAGTTTGTGTCTATGAAGAATTCAAGTGTCCTGCAGTGCCTCTGGCTAAGGGGATTTTAAAAAGACTTTTATTTATAAGGCCAGCTTTTGGAAAAAAAAGGGTATGACATGCTAACAGCAGCAAAACAGACACTTATGCTTGTAGCAGGGTCACAGAAAAGGAATCCTGTGGCAGCTGCTGCTGCTGGCTGGTAGGGTGCTGTTGGAGGTGGCTCTGGAGTGGAGGGCTCTTCCAATTTGCTTCCAAAATTTCTGAATCCCTTATAAACCATAGGGACAGCAAGCACAGCCCATTTCTTCCTCTCTCCCATCCCTCAGCTCCACCTCATGGAGAATTCTGTGGTTTTTTTGCTGTGCTGGGAAGCCATGAGTCAGTTCTTCCTCCCTGTCTAACAGGGGGCTGCTGGCAGCCTTATCTCCCTGCCCTGGCACCTAAGGATGGTGCCCAGCAAATCCCAGATGGCTTCAATCCAGCCACTTCCCAGGGATGCTCCTTTTGGCACTGCAAAGTTCAGCTCCTGCCTGGTCCCTGCCCTCCTCTCAGGATAGGTTGGGCTGTCCTGTGTTTCAGGGGAAAGCAGGAGCAGACTTGAGCACAGAGCAAAGGGGATGTTGGGATCTGCTTTAAATAGAGTTTGACCTCTTGCATAAGAGACTGATTGTCCCAAGATAAGTTTATTGCATACACAGCTCTGAGATTTGCACAGATTGCTTGTGGGATTATGTTTCATGTGACTGTAGAATCCTGTCTTTGTTTGTAATTTATTGCTTAATCTTTCCTCATGTTTCTGTATAACCTGTATTAAATATGATTTGGTTTTGAATTTGTTTTTATACTTCTATTTCATCTGGGTGCTAGAAAAGAAAAGCAATATTTAAAAGACTGAACTTGTATTACTTTGTTCTCAGGGAAGCTGTAGAAATCAACAACCATGTTGCCATAGACACATAAATACTTTATAGTGAACCAAAGATTTTCACTTCTACTACTCTTCCTGCTAGGCATATTGAATCTCTGCACTGTATTGATACAGTTCCTCTGCTTGCTCTATATTAACTTCTTTTTCATTTTTTTTCCCTTTTCTTTTTCTTTTTAAATATTTCTTTGGTGTAATGCCAGATACAAGAGGAGACACATGGAGAAAACACTGAAGGTATTATAGTGCTTCACAATGGTGTCTCTGATAAAGTGGGAGCTGTTGAAGCAGCTCCTTTGTTCTGTTATGAACTGCAGCACAAACACTTGTCAGAACACATACAGTGAGTCATTGCAAACAGGAGTAATTAATTAAAACTGACATAGCCAAGGTTTAGGATCACACTAACCCCTTCTATTGTACTTGCCTTGTTTATATTCTCTGTGTTTGAAGATGGTGAGATTGAAGCAGGTTTCTTCAAGGAGTGGGCAATTCTCACTGATTTCTGGGCACATTTGGATACCTTATGTTTGAGGGGACATGGATCAGTGGTGGAGCACTGGAATAACTCTTAGGGAAGTCTTGCAGTTGCTGGGTGTGCCACTGACCTGCTGCATGACCTTCAGCCAGTTATTTACCTTTGTGAGGCAGGACCTGCATCTCTTGGGCACCAAAAAGGAACCAGGGTCTTTACTTAATTTGTGGCTTCCTTGTGAAGGGTGCAGAATTAAATAATTTTTGCTTTGGGCTTAAATCTTTGGGCTAAAAAGAACCCATGGACAGAAACATGAGATTATTAATAATTAGTAGTGCTGTCATTAATTCTGACAGTGGCAACATTTGTAGGAGCATTGCTAATAACCAAAACAGGCCCTGATTGTGTTTGTTTATGGTGGGCTAAAGGTCTCTCTCATTACACTGTTTCACAGCCACTGCCAGGAACTGATAATCACCATAATGCACATTTTTTCTTTTAGCTAAGAAAAGCTAATAAGCATCTGTAGTTTTGAAAATGTCAGATTGAGCCAAAGTGCATGCAATTAGATAAGGATAATGTAGCAGATAATAAGGAGGTACATGATACTGGGTGAGCAGTTATCAGACTGTTGTGCTTTGGCTGCTAAAGTGGAAAAGGGAGCAGTGGTTGGTAGGGGGGAAACATGCCAAGAGTTGTCACAAAGGGAAACCTGGCTAATGTGGTAAAGTGACAAAGTTGGTCCTGGGGAAGCAGGAACATGGGTGTCAGGCTTTTGATAGATGGAAGGGTGTCTGGGTTAAAAGTCATGTACTTAGGAGGTGGGAAAGGCTACTGAGGAAAAAAAGGGGAGCAAATATGGAAAGGAAGATGGGCAGAATGGAGTAATTTGTGGTTGCTGTCCCTGAGGTTTCTTTTTTTCTTTTTTTCAAAGACTGTCTGCCTTCTGTGTGTGTGGGGTGTCTGGGCTGTTCTGGCAGCTTTAGTGTTCTAAAACCTTTCTGAGATTTCCTTTGCCCAAAAGGAGACACGGCCATGATACACTCATTAAGAGCCTGGGTGGGAATTTTCAATCAATGTCCTCAGTTTAATTTGTCTCTGGGGGAAAGAATGAGGCAGACTCTGGGAGCAAGATTAAAAACAAAAGGATGAGAAACAGACAGAGGACAAGGAAAAGAAAGAAGAAAGAGGAAAGCCATGAGGCACAGCACTGGAAGCCAGCTCTGATACTGGAAGAGAAGGAATTTTTCTTCTAATTTTTTTGTTTTTTCCTATGGGGCAAAATATTTTTTGTGGCTGAGACAGAATATTCCATATTTTCCTTCTACTTAGTCTAATCTAGCAGCTCATTCTTGACAGGAAGGCAGGCTATTTGTAATTTGGAAGACTGGACGTTTTTGTCTGATGTTTTTTCCTGAAATGTCTCTTCTACTCTTTTTCCACCTCTCATGAAGTGTTCTGGTGCCTCCAGAAGGAAGAGATTGGAAGCCATTTCTGCTGTATTTTGGTTCTATGATAACTTTTTCCACTTTTTTTCTCTTTAGAATTCACCAAATACTTGATATCTTTATAAAATACATGACAGAAAAGCTGTATAGTTCACATTCTCTCCTCCTTTTTAGTGTCTCTAAGAAGGCATTTTAGAAATACTTAACTTGTGACTAGCTATGTAGTGTTACACCTGCAGTCTTAGGAAAAAAATTATCCTTATGATGTGTTTGAAATGTGAATAAAAAATTCAAGGTATATTTTGTCACTTAGAAAACACTTTACAATTTAGTTTACACCAGAATATATTCTCTTTTTTTGGTGTACTTTCAGCCTAGATTAACTGTGTTTGTATTACAGGGTTGTACTGAAGTGTGTGTTTGATGTTTGGAGTGGTCTCTAAGAGAATCATGGAAATCACAGAATTGTTTGGGTTGGAAGGGATCTTAAAAATCTTCTTTCCCATGGACAGGAGCACCTTCACTGTCTGTGACCATTTAAATCCAGGAGGGTTTGAAATTTTCTTCCCATGAATGTTCAGAGAAGGTAACAGCACATTCACAGGATGTAAATTCAGAGCACATATAAACATGGCCAAAATGGTTATTTTTGTTGGTGTTTTGTTCTATTTTTACAATTCAGTCATTAGCAAGTTATTTGTTCCTCAGTAAGTTGTTCTTCTCCAGGCAATGGGCAAACTTGATCTTAGAGGAGAGGCAGAAAAGAGGAAATCCTTTCTCTTCTCTCATGTTGGGTTATGAGGGAACATTTCCTCTCTCCCAGGGGTGCTCATAACAACTGCACAGCTCTGTGGTGGCTCTCTCAGTTTTTGGATGAGCTACAGAAAGTGCCTCATGGCGCTGGGCAGAGAAGGTGAAGGTTAAGAGCAAGGTTAAAACCAGTTTAATCCCACTCAGTAAATCTGCATGTGAAATCCCTCAAATTATAACCATGTTCCTTCACTGTCCCTCCCTGTGTGTGCTGGGCTGGAGCTCTCCTGGAAATAGGAGATTTCCTATTTGGAAATAGCACAGATATTTCCAAATAGGAAATGGCAGATAGCACCTGGCCCTTGGGCTGGAAGGATGCCTGAGAGTGCCACGGTCACCTTTGTAACTGTGCAGCTCAGTGCAAAATGCAGGGAGCAGCAGTGTGAATCAGAGGGTTGAATTTGCTCTAAAAGTTCCACACAAGGCCCCCTCTTTTGCTGAAGACAGATTGTGCCAGTCCAAGCTGAAAAACTGTAATTTAATTTGAAAGCACCGTTCTGCTTCCCTTTCAGCTGGTCTCGATTGGTGACAAGCCATAAAATTTCTCTGTGGTCCGCTGCAGTTTAATAGATGAGGATTTCCTAACTTCATAAAATGATTAAAAGCACTCCAAAGGTGTACCAATAGCAAGGCTTCAGTGAGACAGCTCAATCAGCAGGCTCCAGGGCCCTTTGAGAAAGGCTTGGTGAGCATTGCTTGAAAGGCAGATTGCTGAGATAGCTCATAATTGAGGGAAAGACCCATAAACCGCAAGACTTAAAGTAACTTAAAGAAAAAAAATATAAAGGATCTGTGTAACAGAGGTTTTTCCTATTTGCCACAGTGCTGTGAAGATGAATTGTACAAGGATCAATGTCTCTAGCAGGGATAAGTGATAACTGTGGGGCCCATTTTGGCAGCAACCCACTCCTGGGTTTTTCTTTAACCCAGCACCTTGGACAGCACTGAAAAGCAGAGAGGAGCGGGTTGCTTTGTGTGTACAGCCTCTGTCTCATCTTGAAAACTCATCTTCCTCCAGCATGTTGGATCATAAACCAAAAGCTGAATCCACTTCCATCAAATGTTTGTAAGTAATGAACCATTCCAGGAGTGCTCTGTTCTGCTCAGGGCATTTCTGCAAAGAGAAGGATGATTTATGGACTGGTTGTAAAATGCATGTTGGACATTAGGGATTGCCTTTCCTCTCTCCTTCTCCCTCCTTTTGTATGGGCTGGCTGTGACTTTCCAAACAAGCAAGAAAATGTGACTGTTTTATTTTTCTATCCCATTTATTTTCATGAATGTGAAGCAGAGGCTGGTTAAGGGGTAAATGGGCAACCAGATATTTGGAAACTGAACCTCTTAACCTCAGTTTAGATACCCCAAATTTCTAAGACTGGGTGAAGAAATCTGGTGGTGGTTTTTAATCAAATGGGTTATTTGAGAGTTTGTCTGCTGACATTGCTGAACTTTCTGATGACAACTTATAAAATATCTCATAATTAGTTCTTCTTCAGAGAAGTCCAGCTAGGTACAGCACCAAAATATGTTTTTTACATCACAGTGACATAATCTTCAGAGTTTCCAAATAAAAATTTGTGTGCTGACTAAAAGACAAAGAGGCTTTTTATACTTAATAGGTCTTATCTCTTATCAAAGCAGGAGATTAGAATTTTCCATGACTTGGGCTCTCCCTTCTGCTGATAATGGTGGAAATGGAGAATCTGTCCATCCTCAGGATATCTATCTAGGAGAAAGTTTCATTGTCAGACTGAGTCATTTGCAGCATTTTTCTTGGTCAGCTTCAACAATCACTGATTCTCATTTATTCAGGTCAATGGGCCCTTCTCTGGAGACAGTAAAGTTTTTTTTTAAATGAAGGATATTGTTGGAATAAGAATTGATGGCTCTGGTATGGTCATAAATTGTTTTAGGCAGGAAATAACAAGATTTTCATGATCTTGAGCATTGAAATATTGAAAGAGTCTTCTAGAAAGGCTGGGCAAAGATAAAAGTTATATCTAGCTTTAGGCTAGATCTCAGAAATCCTTTTTTTATGGGATTGTATACCTGCCCTTGGAAACAAAGAAAACATAAAGGCCAGTTTTCAAACTAAACATATTGAAATTTTGCATGAGCCAGTGAAGAGGTCTCTGCCTCCAGCTAGGTAACAGGAACTCAGTTTTGATTATGCAGGCTAAACATCTTTTCAAAGAGTCTCCAGATGAGGTAAAGGTTATTAGACTGTTTAAAAAAATAATCACAGTCAAATGGGTTATACAGGGCTGAATTTGTCCTTTAAAGGTATTTTAAGATAGTTCAGTCAGGTTTATTTGAGAGTCCCTTGATTGCTGCATTTCAAACAACTTGTGTCAGATGTCTATGATATTTCTCTAAACATTTCCAGCTCCCTCCCCTGTAGGCCAAACACTTTTTCATTTCCAGAGGGAAGATGTCAAGAGGTCTGTCACTAGGAGGGCAGCAGCATCTATAGACATTTATGCTGCAAATATTCCATGGGGGAAAATCTAATTCAGTGCAGTTCTTTTTCCCTTATTGTTGTAGAATTGTAGGTTCGTTTTTTTTGCTTCTACCCAAAATCCCAGAGTCCTTCATAAGCCGTAGCTTTGCCTATCTCCATAAAAAAGACAGTTTGCAAAGAAAAGCCTATGGATGAGAAACTCAGAATATCAGTTTATTTTCTGCTATAGGACCACTATAGTGTATGAACATTGTCTCCAGACTACCTGAGATCTACCTTGTAGATTTTAGGAGAATTTAGTAGCTCAATACGTTCAAATGAGCTGAGCTGAGTTTGAATATCCTCACTGAGTATTTTCCTTTTTTAATAAAAATTGCCTCCAGCCCATAGGAGCAGTGCTGCTCCTGTGACAGAATTTCCCAGCTGTAAGCACACAAGTTCATAAAGTTTCTCTGTGTTTCCTCTCACAAACAGGCAGAGCAAGAGTTCACTTCATGTAAGAACACACCTAGTGCCCTTCAATAGCTCATTGCACTGTATGGGTTCAGAGTGGTTTTAACATGTGTTGGAATGTTAAAAAACAAATTGTTTTAGATGCCTGACCTGGAGGAGCAAAACTGCCCTTAACTGTGTGGCATTTGTCTGGTGAGAAGTCTGGGATTCATTCTCAGCCTTGTTCCAAGCCCCATCTCCCAGGCTGAGCTCTTGGCTGCTGCTGCAGAGCCAGGAGGGGTCTCCTCTCTCCTGTCCTTTCTGAACACTGGAAACATGGGAGAGTTGGAAAGAAAACTGAGGAAAAGTGAGCGTGGTTTGGTATGGTGGTGGTGGTAAGAGTGCCAGGATGAAGGGCTGTGCTCCTCAGCCGATGGTCAGTGTAAAAATGACCCAAGAAGGGGTACCACAGGCAATGCCAGGAAATTCCTGTTAGCTTCTTCCCCTCAGTATCCCTAGTGCTGATTTTTCAAGCTCACAATGTTGCCAGTGAGGGAATGGCTTGTGAGCAGCTGTGTCCTTTGCTGAGTGTGGCCCTGAGCACTTGTGAGGACTTGACCCCCGGCCCAGACTGGTTTCATGCAGCCACTTCTCCAAATCAAGTGATGACACGTGGGAAGAGGTTTAATGCAGCAGGATTGCTCTGAGGCAGCAAATTTCTTACCAATTATTCCAGCACTGAGAGAGGAGAAGGGAATTCTCCTTTTCTGAGCAGTGCAGGAGGGGAACAGCAGAAGTGGAGCTTTCTGGAATGGGTGCTGAGGGGAAGCAGTGACACTGGTGCTCTGTCAGTGTGGCTGGAGGCAGGGGACAGCTTTGCACAAGTGCACAGGAGTGGATTGGGTGCTCAGGACAGCAGTGATGATGATGGGAAATTGCCAAATCAACCTCCAGGTATCTCATCCCAGCAGCAGAGGGAAGGCAGCTGCACATGAGCAGTAAATCAGCCAGGCCCATGGCTGTGGCACATGACTGGGAGTTAGATAGCTGGCTTCTCCTCCTGTGTGGCATTTAATTTTTCAGGAACATTTAAATCCCTGGGTTGTATTGGACAGATTTTTCAGAAGATTTTGGTTATGCAATAAAAGCCATCTGATATTGTTTCCACACTGCTGTTAAGATCAAGTGTTCTTGTTATATCCTGTAATCTTACTTGAGCTTTCTGTTCTTGATGGTTTTTCTAGGCCCTGGGCTAAAAGGCATTGTGCTAGAAATTATTCAGCCAACAAAATGTCCAAACTGTGTGGCACTAAAACTCTTTTTTTTTTTTTACTTCTCAAGACAGCAAAAATCAAGCAGCAGAGCTCACACTGCTTCAAAGTGCTAATATGTGTTGAGGACTCAGGATTTTTATGGTTATTCGAGCTGGAATTTCACATGTCACCAAACACACAGTCAATCTAAATCGGTGCCTCCCCAGGGCTGTGTGTGCCCCAGGGATGAGGGTCCCTCGTGCCAGAGCTGTGCAAGGCTCCTGTGGGAGAGCTGAGGGTACCACAGGCTCTTTGTTGCACTGATGCAGTGCAAGCTTTCAGCTGCTGATCGTTCACATTAGTCAGAACTAATTTATCCACTGATTACTCACCCTGCTGTAAACTTTCGGTTTGCTGATAGAGGTTTTTCAGGGCTCCTTTAGATGCATCAGAGGAATCACCACTCAAAAAATATCAACAGTGCTGGAATTTTTGTTGCTCTAGTGAATCTCTTCGTTATTTTTTTCTCGTATTCATTACTCTAATTTCCTTGAGTGTTTTGTGCATCTTTAATTAAATGATTTCATATCACTGTGGTTGTGTTTGGGGTTTTTTGCACAGGACTCCTCTTCCTGTGCTCAGTCATTTAATGAAAACCTCTTCAATGTTTGATTTCCTGCCCATTGTTTAATGTATGGCCTTGCACTCTTTTCTAGCATTTACTGCCACAATTTTTGAATGCTTCTCAAAACTTAGTGAATTTGTTTCCATGGGACAGCTGCTGAACATGAGGAAAGGTTTATTCCCCTGAGCTAAGGAACAATTCCTCATGTATCCCAAATACTGAGAGGTAAAGACTATTTTTGTGGGAGTCTAAAACACAGATCTGTGACCTCAGTGGCAGTGCTGACCCTCAGCATTTCTCAAATAGTACCAGGAGTCCCAGAGGTGAACATTTGTGAAGCAAGTAACACTGTAGTGCTCACTTAGCAAAATTCAGCTTCAGTGTTTTGCCCAGCCTCACAGAATGTGGCTGTATGAGAAACAGGGAAATCATCTGTGTCCTCAGCATGTCTTGCTTAGTCATGAAATTGTTCTCCTGCACCTTTCCAGCTCAGCACTTCATTTACTGCACGCTGCTGCTTTCCAGTCATGCATGTCACCATGGCCCCAGTGACTCCCTCAGCAGGGCTTGCATCAGAAATCCCTGAGTGCTTGAGGATGAGCCTAAATTAAGGTTGTATTGCACTGTATCAGTTCCATAGATACCCCAAAAATGTGCTGTGCTGAGAGTTAAAGCAAGAGTTGTAGGAAGAAGTAATTTCTTTTATTAGGGCAATTGGTCTTGTGGGTAGAAAAACTTTCAAGTGCATGAGCCCTTCAGTTTCCTCTCTCATGAGCTGACTTCTTCCTAAAACTGAACCTTTTTTAGACCTCAGCTGAGTCTACAGAAACAACCTCCTCTTACAAAAGCCAGCCGGAAAACAAGAGGTGGCATTACATGTCAGCAAATGGAGTCCCCAGAGGTTCATTAGTGAATTAAATGCAGGAGAGTGACCACAGACCTTTGAGTTAATGGAGTAACTGAAAATAATTTTGTTCTCATCCTCTTTAAGGATCAGCTGTTGTGGTGAAAGAAGTTCCTTTACTCTCTGGTGTCATACTGTCAAAATGCAGGAAATATGTAAGGAATTTGAAATGCTGAACTCTTTTCTGATAGCGAAGGGTGTATTTTAGTAATTTCTACCTGACTCACTAGGAAATTAGATCAACAGCTCTGACCCCTTGCCACTCACTATCTGTTCCCCTTCTGTATGTATCTGAATATCTTCTGTAATATGAATTAACAATAAAGTATTTTGGTAGAACTTACCTTTCTGTTAGTATTGATACAGTTTCTGGCACAGAGGGAATATGGTTTGTGCTGGGGTAATTTAGGTAAACTTAGCTGAGCAGTTCTCCAAATAAACTGATTTCTTTCTAAATTCTCTGATTTCAATTTATATTGTCCTGACTTTAGGGACAGTTTTGGCAATGATAATTTAATTTAGACTAAATTAAAATAGAATAAGAAAGTTTTAGCAATCTGTCCAGATGGGTGAAATCATCTTTCAGAAACTTTCCTAATCGCAAATATAGAGGATTTAACGGGTCTGCCTTATAGAAGTCCTACTACCTTGTATAGATAATTAAACCATCCTAGGAGCAGTTTTAAACCCAGGTATGTGGGTTTATTTCCAAGAATGTGTTAGAACCCCATGATTGAGAATTCTCTGACCTACATAATCATTTAAGCTGATCCATGTAAAGTGGATCAGTTCACATGGAAAAGAATTTTGGAAAAGATATTTCCAAAATCTTTAGCCTGGGATACACAAGAATAAAATTCCAGGAGGTCAACAGGGGGACAAAAACAACTAAGTGAAAAGAAAAACTTTCCACAAAACCATGATTATTCTAGTTGTGTAATTTTAGTTGTTACCTCACCCAGTTTTTTTCTACTAAAGCTATTCAAAAGATGTTTATCTCTTTTGTAGTTTCAGTGTTTTTATTCCTGAGAAAGAAGAATTGAAATATTGTCTCCCATTCATTTTTCTGCTCTGTGTGTATCTGCACTGAGTTTAGGCAGAACTTCACAGCTGATGTAACACATCTAGAAATTTTTCCTACTTTTAATAAGACAGAGCATCCTCAGGGTTTTAGAAGGGTTCCTGGAGGAGTCAACAGGAAGAATTGTTCATCATTGCTTAATGGAAAGCAGGAGTCCTCCTGCTAGGAGAGAAATAGAGCACCACAGGATGTTTTATTTTATTGCTTTATATTACAGAAGATCTGCTTCCAAATTCTGAGTCTGGAGAAACTTCAGGCACCTGGAAGATGGAAATTTTTCTTGTCTTGAGTGGCTCAAAGGACTAAATTTGAGGAAGAAAATTAAAATAAACAGATTTATGAATGAATGCAGAAGAAATTATTTATGTGTGTACTCTGAGGACATAAATATATTTTGGGAAGATGATTTGCATAGAATTGGCCTCAAATAGGCAAACACATTTAAAGTGTGCCCTTTTTGGAAGTAAGGCTAGTAAGGGTGAGATTTCTGAGACTGTTGAGAATTCTTTCTCTAAAGAAAGTTAAATTTCAGTTTTTGGCCTGTAAATATTTAGTAGTTTGCATTCAGGAATAATAAATTATGATTTAATATCAAATAGAGCAGTATTTGGTCCTACGTCCTATGCTAGAAGGAGTAATTCTAAACTATTTGGAGACATAGGGTATATGTGTTCACTGTTTTCCGTGATTATGTTCAGTTCATCTGATTCCCTGGGCACAAAAATCTGCTGGATTAGAGCTGTGATTTCAAGTTCGGACAATAAACCAGTAAAGAGCTTGTAACTCTGAGAGCACCAGGAAATATTCAATATTCCCCAGTCACCCTGAGCTCCTGTGTTGGAAAGAACAGGAGTTTGCTGCATTGCTGGAAAAGTGCTGACATATTTATTGCAAGCAAGGGCAGCTTGCACACCTGATGTTTGCAATGAGCTTGCATCTACCTGGTAAAGCAGAAATCACAGAGTTTAGGCACAAGTGGCAGCTCTCAGGAAGTAAGCCCTTTAAAGGCTAAAATAATCCAAATTACCTCACATTTCCAAGGGCTAAGAGTGCACAAAGAATGTTATTGCACATCAGCAGCCAAGTGATGATTTTATTGCTTGCTGCAGCTTGTCTGTTTGCACCTGAGCCCCCAAGGAACAATTCATCCTTTAGAGATCCTGAACCCCAAGGAAAAATCCATCCTTTGCCTGTTTGTGCCTCTCCCAGTGCAGTCTTGAGCTGTGAGTGGCACTATGAGGACACAGTGATGGACTAGTCACTGTGGGTGAGAGCAATCTGCTCTGCTGCCTCAAATCTCAGACTAAACTTGTGATTTTCCCTTGAATTTTTAGTGCGTAAACTTCAGCGTCCCTGTCCCTGTGCTAGTCATCTTGTTCTGTATTTCCTGACTAATGATGACCTGTTGCTTTAACATTCCACTAATAATAGTGTATATTTCTCTTCTTCCCTGAGACTGGTGGGAGGCTCTCATCTCCTCTGCAGACGGACAGCTCATATGTCTTACCCCTTCCCAGAACAAAAGTCTGGGTATCCATGTGTTGATTGCATCTGCAGGACCCCTGCGTCACTCAGAATTCATAAGGACACATTCCTGACATGGCATTTCATCATGTCAGTCTAAACTGGACTGTAATGAATTAAGAAATGGTGCATTTACTAGAGAAGGTAAACTTAATTGCAATTGTCCAATTGCTTCTGGTTGTTCTGGTATCTCACAGGTCAGATGTGATCCATGGAACACTTCCATCCATCCATCCATCCATCCATCCATCCATCCATCCATCCATCCATCCATCCATCCATCCATCCATCCATCCATCCTTTTAGCTTTAGTGGATAGGAACAGGCAGGTTCTTGCTCAGGAAATGTTGCACTTCCTTTGCCTGTGGGATGAGGGGATCTGCTGCTGCTGCCAGGGTTGTGTGGCAGATGCTGGGAGCCAGAGCTGTTCCTCATCCCACCCAGGCATGGCCCAGCAGTGCAGGGAGTGGGGCTGGAAGCATCTCCACAACTGCAAAGTGCTCCTGAGGTGGAATGGTTCTGAAGCTGTGGGACTGACACGTTCCTTCCACAGGTCATGAGCTTCCAGGAGTTGTGCTAGCTTTGAGCTGAGGAACTTCCTGAGTCTAATTGTGACCTGGTCATGCCCCAGTGACACAGAGTACATCAAAGTGTTTAAGTCATGCAGCCATTAATGACTTTGCTCTCAACTCTGTGCCTCATTTTTCATCTGGATTTTTCTGATTTTTCTGACTTCAGATTTCAAGCACTGATCTCTTCTGGGAGGCTGAGAACATTGCTATCACTCAATATATTTGTTGGGGAAAGAAACTAATGCTCTATAAATGTGGGCCTGTGCTAATGCCACTTTTTAAATTTCTTTTTCTACATACATTTAATGCCATTTAAAATACCTCTTCTTTTGCTGCTGCAAATGTTTGGAAAGGAATTACTGCAACCGTGGAGGTAGAACTGCAACCCCTGTAGGTGTAGCCATGTCTGATAAAAGATTATTTTGACTGGGTGCCATTAGGAAATTATTTCTGGCACCACAAATCTCACTATGGGCTCCTCATGGCGGCCAGAGACAGGAAGTTTGTGTTTGCATGGCCAACCTTGCTGAACTTGCTGCTGGGGCTTCACTGCTCCAGAGACCTGAACCTGCTGGAACAAAGAGAGTGTGGGCTGCAGTCTCCTGCCACTGGGCATGGAGATATACAGTGTTTCTTAATTTATTTCTCCCTGATCCCTATCTCTTGTAATGAAATTCAAATTAGTTCTTAGCACTTAGGAGTCAGAAAACTTCCTGTTTATTGTCTATATGGGACTGATCAGAATGGCAATTTTGTGGAATGATATTGCTGAATTTTGAGTGAAAAAGTTCACTTCTAGTAGTGTTTGCCTGTTATATTTTTAACAGAAAATGAATATTTAGGATGTACCACTTTTTAATTTAAAAGACCATAATACAAATAATAATAATTAACTTGAATATTAGAGTCTGGTCTGAGGAAGAACTGAATTTTGCTTTTGGCTTTTAAGTATCACTGTGGAGGTGGCCTAGAGTCTTCCACCAATATGTCCCCTTGGACACATAAATTATGGATTTGTGGCTTCTGTATGCAATCCCAAATGAAATTCAAGGATAAAAAAAAGAAAATGGAGGGGCAAAATAGGTAAGGAGAGGAACAGCCAGTTCTCTTACAGAAAATGTACTATAGGTGTGTGATCAAACACAACAGCCTATCGAGAGAAAAAGCAGAAATAAAAAATACTATAATGGTCACAAAAGGACAAGAGAATAGTCCGGGAATATGTGCAGAAAAACATTTTGACAGAAGCCATTACTGATGCAGAGAGAAAGATTAATTTCCCTTTCCTGTTAAGGGGGCAAGGGGGTAGATGGTAAACTGACCCTGATAACTTTGGGTATTTTGAAATTGAAATTGAAGCTGCTGGAGAAGCTGATTTTCAGAGATCTGATGATTCACCAGGTACGTTTCCAAGTCCTCAGCATTGCAGCTAAGGATGGTTTTCCTGATGTGCTTAGGTCTGATTTTTAAACAGGCTCTTCACAGGATGGCCCTAATGTTACTCTACTGGGAAAAACATTTTCCAGCTAAAGTTCTTAACACACTTAAGAAGTGATGAGGAGAGAGATGAGACTAAGAAGGTTATCTCCTATCCTTCCAAAATGGGCTTTTCTGCATAATGCATTCTTGTGTTTGTCCAGTTTGACTTTAAATTATTCAAACTGTGGGCATCCCTGAAGTAACCTGTTTTGTAACTAGAATCTCAATGAGCCCCTCAGTTCACAGAACAAACCCCTCTGCATGCCTCTGGAGAGCTGCATGTGCTGATTTGGGATGGGATATGGGCCATGGAATATAAATTGTTCATGGCCAGCCCCAGGGCTTGAGAATGACCCTGTGATCTGAGCTGGGGATCTCAGCCTAAAGCAAACCAGCTGACCATGTGTGCATTAACCTCTCTGCAGGAATTTTGAAAAGCCATCCTGTGAGGGCCATGAGGGGTGTGGGCTCCAGTGGAGCCTGGGTTATAGCTGCTCTGTTGGGACAGCATTAATGGTTTGAATTTGGGTTTATTCTGCCATTCTTCTTGACTGCCAATCTCCAGATCAATGCACAGAGCAGTGAACTCCTTACTTTTCAGAAGCAAAGTCGATGGAAATCCCCAGGGAAGCATTGGACTCCACATTGATCAGTTGGGCTAGTTTTTCAGCTTCAGCTGAGCATGTCTGTTTTGCCCCCTGGAACAGTCCTGGGTAGCTTGCTTTCTCTCCTGGGAGGGAACATTGTACTTTGCACAGAATTCACAGAATCACTGGGTTGGAAGAGACCTTCAAGATCATCAAGTCCAGCCAAGCCCCAACACCTCAACTAAACCCTGGCACCCAGTGCCACATCCAGGCTTTGTTAAACACACCCATGGATGGTGACTCCACCACCTCCCCGGGCAGCCATTCCAGAACTTTATCACTCTTTCTGTGAAAAACTTTTTCCTGATATCCAACCT
>JAWWMS010000120.1:7545009-7557815 GCA_035048045.1 Chlorospingus semifuscus
AGAATAGAGAAAGGATACAGACAGAAGGCTTAACAAGAATGATAATGAAAAACTCTTGACTGACTCCTCAAGAGTCTGACACAGCTGATGGTGATTGGTCATTAATTAAAACCAATTCACATAATTGGATAAACAATCTCCAGAGCAGAAAACAGGAGAAGCTGAGGCTTCTCAGCTTCTCAGAAGAAGAAATCCTGGCAAAGGGCTTTTTCAGAAAATATGACAGTGACAGGAGAGGGCCTCACATTGAGCTCACCTTGCAGGTGCTTGGTCTTCTGTCTCATGTCATACAATGTCAGTCTCTCCTGTTTGAGCATGGCTGGATCATCCCTTCAGACTGGGCAATGAAGCTTTACCACAGAAAAGTAGCTACTGGAAGGCACATTGTGACCTGGAGAATTGTCCTTGCCCCCAGGTTTTTCAGTTTTCTTGAACCAGTCATTTATTCCTAAGACTTCCCTTGAGCAGATGTTGCTGGACGTTGATTGTTATTATGTGAAGCGCAGGCAAAAATGTGCTAGAATTTTCTTGTAAAAAAAAAGTTTGAAAATTTCCAGATAGTTCTGTTGAAACTCCAAAATTAACTTCTACCACTTCTGCTGATTTCTATGTCACTCTAAGAAGTTAAGAAATACAAAGAGCTCAGTTTTAAAGGTTACATTTAAAGAGTTAAAGCAACAAAGAAATATAGACAGGGTAGAGATGCAGGTAGCAACCAACTCAGTGGGCAAGAAGAAAGATGAAAGAACTGTAAAAAATAGGTGACAAAATATCTACCTGTAGTAGGCAGAGAAATAAAATGAAATGTAGAAATATTTAGAGATAAACTCTTAATGAATATTGATCCATACTATTCATGCTTTCTAAAAATTGGCTGGGAAAAAGAAGAGTCCTGTCTTTGTGAAACCCAGTGTTCAGAAGGGGAAATGCAGGATGGAAGAAAAATGTTTGTTGTATACATGGTTCTGTTTCCTGAATTCTGTTATGGAATCTAGTATCAAATGATTTCTAGCCCTTAGTTTGTAATCATAGTGTCTTTTGGATTAGGGAAACAAGAGATCTCACCAAGAAGAATCCAAATGCAAAATCAGGTACCTGTAGAAACAGAGTCCAGAGAGCCAGAATTTATGTTTCCAATAAGCTCTGTGTAGCAGCTCTTGCAAATTAGACAGAATGCAGCCATCCACGACTGCCAGTTTATCAGGTCAATTGGAAAGTGCATCATTGCCCAAACTCCATCCAGCACCAGCTGGATCCAAGGCTCTGCCAAATCTCTTCAGACAGTCGTGGTGTGTGAGCAAAACCTCGGCTGATCGGGTTTGCAGCATAAACCCAAAATGAGTTTGTCACTCTTTTAAATTCCCACATACACTGGTGGAAAATTGCTGGAAAATGAAATAAAGAAATGACAGAAGCAGTTTAGTTTCCTGTCAGCTATGAGCTACAGACAGCCTTACACAAATATGATTCACAGGCAAGCTCTTGTCGGAGTGTCCTGGTTTCAGCTGTGATGGAGTTCATTTTTTCTCTGTGGCTGGTGCAGGGCTGTGCTTTGGATTCAGAATAATGTTGATAACACACTGATGGTTTGGGTTGCCAAGTAGTGCTTACCCTAAGCCAAGGAATTTTCAGTGTCTCATGCTCTGCCATGGAGAAAATGCAAAAAAAGCTGGGAGGGAGCATGGCCAGAGGGATATTCCATACCAGAAAACCCCATGCCCAGTATGTAAACTGGGTGTGTTACCCAGGAGAGGGGCTGACCATGGCTTAGGATGGGTTTGGCATTGGCCAGCAGGTGGTGAGCAATTATATAATGCAGTATTTGTTTCTTTTAGGTTTTACTCCTCTCTCTTCTTCTTCTTCATCATATTATTACTATGACTGCTACTATCATTATTACTTTTATATTAATATTATATTTCACTGAATTTCAGTTATTAAACTATTCTTACCTCAACCCATGGGTTTTACATTTTTCTGATTTGCTTTGCTCATCCCACCAGGTTGTGGCTAAACCACAACATGGCATAATCAGGCATCAAAGAGAAGGTGCTCAGACAGGAATGACTCATGAGTCTTTCTGCTCCTGGGTCTCAGTAGTCTCCTCACAGCAGAGGTTTTCTCTACTGATTTACCCCTCTCTAGGCTTCTCAGGTAGGTTGATCTCAAGCTGCTCATCCTACAGCTGTTCATCCCCATATGGGAAGAGTGGGAATCTGCCAGGCTCCTGGCAAGGCTCACAGTGCTGCAGCTCCAGCCTTCTTCTGCTACGTCTAATACTGTTTAAATGTGGGCCCAGCACATTGTGGCACTGGCTTCTTCTGGACCTCAGGGCATGGTCCAAGTTCTGTTTATGCACTAAAAATAAAAAAAAAAAAGAAAAAAAAAGAAATAAGACATCAGCAAGATCTTTTTTCTGCTTGTTATAGGGTTAGGTCTGGCTCACTTAATGTGGGTGGAAGAACACACAAGTCTGTCCTTGGTACAGGATACACAAATGAATTCTGTGTTGTCACACAAGTGTGACCCACACAGGTGGCTCCTTGAAACACACTTTGCATATTTATATATATAAGACTGTGCACATAGTGAGTTATTTGGAATAGCTTCTCTCGAACATCCCTTTCTGGAGTAATTTCTATTCTAAACAAGCCCTTGTTACTTGATAGTCTTCATTCTGCCACGTTCATACCTGACTTTATTTTAGCCTCTTTCCAGAAGCCACTTAAAATTGGAGAGGGTGCAAAAGATGCAGAATCCAATGGATTAGCATTGCAAATACTCAGTTTTAGTACTAAGCTGGGCTCCAGCTGCTCTCTCAGATCTCTGCCCAGGTTTTAGGCACTGGAGAGAAACAGGGGAGCAGAAGGTGTACAGTACATGTTTTCACATCAGAGCATTACTCCTGAGAAGTGCTGAGTATTTCATTGTTTATTTCCAGAGGATATATTGAGAGGCAAAGATGCAAAGGTTCTCAGATGATGAGAGCCCAGTTTGTGGCACAAGTGGAGCAGGATGTGGGCTCACACCTCCCATACAGCAGCCAGTGACTTACATAAGGAAACCAGGTGGATTACAAACAGGTGTCACATCACTTTTCCTATTAAAGTGATCAAATGGGTTGAAATCCCCAAAGATGAAGTTATTGAGGTTTGTGCTTGAGGCTATGTAGCCCAATTGCCTACAATCTCAGGGGAGGGGGAGCTTTGCACAGGAAATGAACTCTGGCCATCTGAATTTTCTTTAATAATTGCCTCAAAGTCTATTATGTGTGCACCACATCAAATAATTGCAGGTCCCTCTTTTTTTTTTTTTTTTTAAACTTTTTACCTAGGACTATTTGCTTGGAAAAATCAAGCTTAATTTTTTAGTCCTTGAACTGTTTCTTCCTCTACCTGTACTGCATGTAGGGGTTTATCACTGGTCAGAGTAAAACCCCATGAAGCAGTAGTAGTCTTAAAAGTATAGTGATATGTGAATTGGATGAACAAAAGCGTGAAGTCAGGCTGTTTTCTGCAGTGTGGATTAGTGGAATAAACCAATTTTTGGTGTTCACAGATTTTGAAAAATGTTCCTTTCAGCTGTTTTCAGGATCATCTTTCATTTTGTATAGGGTAAATGAACATAGGATGTTTATTGGAAACAAAGCATTTTATTTCCCAGTGATGAATTATCAGTCAGTGAGTTATTCCTGTGAACCCAGTGGGTCTTTTTGTAATCTCTTGGAACTCTTTTTTACTTCTTCTTGCTGCTCTCACTACTTCTCAATGAGTAGGATTCCATCTCTCTGCATGTGAATGAAGGTTCGGGTTATGCAGTTAATTTCCCTTATTATTTTTCAAAACTGATAGAACCCAGGGGAAGTTTTAAAGGCAGGAGATGCCCTTCTCCCTGCCAGTGCCCTTGTCTGACCACCCTGGGCTGTTTGAGAGCCCAGTTTAAAAGCAAATACCTACCCTTGAAAGCAATCCCAGGCAAGAGCTCACATTAAGCAGTGGGTGGTAAATGAGGCTCTGATTCAGAGCCCTGCTGGGTGCTGCTGCTCTGATACCAAAGGGTGGGAAATAACACACAAGCACAGGATTTTCCCTTGCAATCAAACCCTTTCTGACTGGCTCTAATGGATCTGTGCAGGTGCACTGGAGCACGTGGATGCTTGGAGAGAGCTTTGGATTTCAGTTCCTGTTTCAGGCTGGGGTTTTTGGGTGCAGTGTTACAGCAAAATCCACCACCACATTCAGCAGTCAGAGTGATTGCTTTGCATGCCAAGTAGCAGCACTCACCTTTTTGCACCAGGTAACATCCCAGCTATCCAGGAATGCCCAATCCCAGTTCCCTTGAAATAAAGCTGTTCCTTTTCAGCCATAAATATAATCTAATTATGGTGTTTTGTAGCACTGCAGCCATCAGACTGCAGTCCTTCTGCAGGTGTGCTGCAGGGAGCCATGGAAATGCAGCTGCCACCAGAGTGTCTGGGAGAGCAGGGCCCAAATTACTCAGGCTGCATAGCAATCAGCTGAAATTGCTGCTGCTTTGATGGAAAGGACAAATAGGTTGACAATAACACATGGCTGTATTGACAGACAGCCCTTCCCCACAGCTGGAAAAGCTGAATAGGAAAAGGTGCCACAGGACTCCAGTGCAGAGCCCAGCAGTCAGATTGCCAGCTTCTGTTTTATTTCACCCCCAAATGCTATTACACTTGACATTTCTGCATGTTCACCACTATAATTTTAAATTGTATTATCAAGATAAAGAATGGTATGGGAAAGCCACAAATGATAGCTCATTTGGTTCTTTCCTTGTGGCTTTGGCTCATCATGTTTTTTTGACTTATGAAAGACTTGGCAATTACACAACTGGGCACAGTGAAGGAAAAATAACCCAAAAAACAAAACCACAATACATTTCTGGATCAGATTTTTAAATTAGTTGAATTTTCTTTGCAGAGAAATGGTGTGGTCTGGTAGGGCAGGTTCCCAGGTGGGATATTTCTGTGATCATAAAAATTTGTACATCTGAGCAGATTGCTTGGAACGTGCTGTGGGGGAAACTCTGTGGCATCATGGTTTTCTGATATTTTCTAGCATGGGCAAAAATTTACATAAGGTCCAGCTCTCAGAGATCAGACTGTTTCAAAAGGTAATGTGAAGGAATACAAAATAATTTAGAAAGAGAGGAGGTTGAGCTGAGACACAGAATAACTTGCAGCAAGCAAGTCACTTAAGGCAACAACAAAAAAAATCCAGTATAAATACATTATGAACATATGAAAGAAAAAAAAAAAGAAAACAATTACATAATATGGAAAGAAAAAACAAGATGGCTGGGAAAGGCTAAAATCTTTATTCTTAATTTCAGTCTTCTATGAGAAATTTTTGACCCTTTAATTAAAGTGATTAAATTTAACAAGGAGACAGATGACCTGGAGAAAAGAGGGGAGGAGAAAACACTATAAAATATGTAGATAAGAGAAACACATTCAGTTTAGGAGTGTCTGGGTAAAATTACCTGTGAGAATGAATCACCCTTGGGGAATGAACCATGAGGAAGGAAGAAGAAACCTGAGGGAATGGTGCACCAGTCCAGCTGACTCCAATAGCCCAAAGGAGAATGGATCTATTAATTAATAACCCTGTGGAGCATAATGAGGAGATAAAAATAGATCCTGTGGGTTTGTCAGGTATAAATTGTGTCATCCCTGTAAAAGAATAGGATCTGCCAAGTGGATGAAAAGTGATAGGTGTGACATATCTTGAGTTTTAGCAAGGCTTTTGTCACCATTCCAAATAATTTTGCCCAAAAGGTATATAGAGGTGCCATGGTCTCAAAATGGCTGTAGAGATGCCTGAAAAGCAGTAGACTAACCTATTCATGGTTTTCTGTAAAGCTGGAAGAGCATTTCACTGGAATGTACCCAGGCATCAAACCTTGGGCCTTGTTGTCCATATTTTCACTGGTTTTGATGATGGAGGAAAATCTTCCCTGCTGACATTCCCTATTGATGCCAGCCTGGGATGGGTTACAGACACTGCAGAGTACAGGGTTAGAATACAGAGTGACATGGAGCTCCTTGTCAAATAGCCCTAAATCACTAAAATAAAAGTAAATAAACAAAATACTATCCACAGGGCTGAAGGGAATCAAAAGCAGAGATATAAGATGGGGAATATTTCACTGGGCAGCACAGAAAGAACTGGTGTTAGATCATAAATTAAGTAGACATTGGTAATGTTGTTGTAAAGATGCAAGGAATTTCTTGAGGGAAGTTTTAATAAGAGTAGCATTAATGGAATGTGGGAAATAGTTATTCTGCTAGAAATAACTTTTTTTGTGATTTGAGTCCCAGTTTCAGAATTATAAGTACAAATCAAAAGGAATCCAAAGGAAAGCAAGAGTGACAAGATTTAAAAACTAAGCTAAGCTTATTTGAATGCTGACTTTGTTTGATTTAAAATGACAAGGTTTCAAGGCATGTCCAGTGCACAAGAACTTCTTAAAAATGGAGAGTAGTGAGTCAGGAGCAGAACAAGAGTGAATGGATGTGATTTTGAGTAAGAAACAGATAAGTTTATGAGCAGGAAAAAAACCCCATGACTCTAAGAATAATTAAGCTTTTTGACAATCTTGATAAAGATTGAAGTTGTTGATGCCTGATGCTCAATGATTACTTAGTAAAAGATAACTAAAAAAAAACCTAACAAAAAAAAAAAAAACTAAAAAAATCAAAACCACCAAAAAAATAACTAAAAAAATCAAATCAAATGCAAATATGTATGTAATTTCGTATACTACTGTTGCATAATAAAAATATTACGCCTAACATGAAACTTAAATAGAAATCATTTAACAAGGGCAATTTGCATCAAAATTGGTTTGAATCTAAAATGTTTCAGTTGATCAAAAAACTCCAATAATTTCTGTCATTCTTTAAGTCCTAACTTCAGGCTGCAATATTGGCTAGAATTTGAGAAAGTGATGCGGTTTATGACATTTTAAAGAAAGAAAACTAATTCCATTTGTAGACTGTCCCTTTCTTAACAAACCTGTTTATGAGTAAACATAACACAGCATAGATCTTTATATGGTGGAAGTTAGTTTTGAAATTGAAATGAGTTCCATTCCAGAAATGGCATGATATCCTAAAGTTTAAATATGAGCTTGGAAATGTGGAAATAAATAAGGCCTTTCATTCACTTACTAGTAAACTTTAAAAAATAAAATTTAATACCCTTGAAGGACAAATGATTCAAAGCACTGGAAGCAGAAAGCCTCTAAGGATTTGGGTCATGCCCTCAATCATTTCTTCTAAACTTAAGCATAGATATGAGAAACACTCCTGGTTCTTTATACATTAAAGCCTGGATCTAAACTCCATACTTTTGTCACAACTTGATATTGAGATATAAATCACCAAACAGAAATCTCTGTAAAGCCTCATTATAAGAAGGGACTTGTGTTAGAAGCATTGGGTGAGTTGCTGATTTACTGCATCCTAATCATTGGAGTTCTCAGTCTACTAAATGTATTCCACATGCATCAAGAGAAGCCGGTATTTATGAAATCAAATACACTGGAATGCACACAGTTGTGCCTTTCCTAAGTGTAGTTTGGTCTTGATAAATCATGGAATTGTAACATACATTTGTCATCATAAGTCCAGTAAAGGGACTCATTTCTGAAGATGGGCTCCTGTCCCTTTGAAATCCACAGTATTTAAGCTCATGCTTAATTCTGTTAATTTGTGCTTTAATTTACCTGCATGGGAGCCATGGTTGAATAGTTGTGTTTTAGTATGTAAAAAAAAGATGCTTGGTCTTGTTTTTTTGTGCTATAATTAATATTATTATTATTAATATTATGCTTATTCTTTGGAGCCTGACAGATATTTAAACACACCTGTGGTCTGAAATATCCAAAACAGACTCTAAAATACATAGGTTGCAATCTCCTTTGGTAGAATAAGCAATAAAGTGTGTTATTTCATAGCTTTGTCACAGAAGGAACTTGATTCCTCTTTTATTATATTTCCTTCATTCAAGGGCATGTTCAGATGAAAGAGGGATTTTATATGGTTTTTCAATGTTATTGATCAAAATAAATGCAGTCATGGGCATTTTTTCCCTAGTTGGAAATAGTCAGAAAAACAAACACGCATCAAATTGGAAGCACTTTGGCCATAGTGATGTTAGTGATAAATAGATTTATTTCTATTCAGGTCTGACTGTTGTACCTCATACTTTCAGTAGAAACAAAGTGGAGAGAGTTTAAAAAAAGGAAAATGAGGAAGAGTATTTTCTTGGTTCAGACTTACAAGTCCTTACTTCCAACATGAAATTTTAATTGTGGTCTGAACAACATGAGTACTTTGTGCCTCGTGTGAAATAGGAAGGAGTTTCTTTATTTCTATTTGCAATCTCTTTTATTACTTGAGGTCTCACTCTTACTGTGGAGAACATTCTTAGACCACTCTTGTATGACACTTAATGGTCAGGGTACAGAAATTCTTGCAGCACCATTAGAAACTCATGGATCTCACTTTTGATGTTTGCATTCAGAGCATAAGCACAGTAAAAAAATCAAAAGTAACTAAACTACAGATGATGGCAGATACTTAATTTGGGGAGCCATGCTTCATGCCTCATAGTTTGGTGGTAAGGAAATATTTTTTCTAAAAATTTCAGTGTAGTCTTATTCAATCAAGAATAAAAAATTCCTTCCGAAAGAGGGAAAACCACAAGGAAAGCCGCAACAAACCACAGCAAGTTCCACTTCAGTGAAACAGACATCTGAAAAGCTTCTGAAATTCATATAGCAGGCACTTATAGGGTAAAATGTGAGTAAGACACTGTATCATAGGCTCATATTCATGCACTGCACACCTGTCAGTTCAGTTAACCTCTCTCTGATGAAATAATTACATCGAGAGCATGATGATGTGCTGTTTTAAGTCTGCCATTGCTGATGACTTATTATTTTGTCTACTTCAACTTAAAAAGGTGCAAAGAATGTGCAACCAAGTATGCACAAAGCTCTGGTCCCTCTGGAAGGAAGTCTGATGTACCAGATTTTCTCCAACAGCCTGACTGGAATATCTGAGGAGGAAGAACAAATGTGTCTTGGAAGAAAAAATGCAGCCCAGGTTTTGCCCTGTGCAGAGTCCCCATTTGAGCTGTGAAATGCTTTTTTCTGTGTTTGCCAGAGGAGTCTGGGCTGTCCCTGCACAGCTGCTCAGAGGAGGATCTCACCCCTCTTGCTCCCCATCTGTTCTTGTGACAGATTTGCTGAATTTGGGACTTTTAAACATTCGTATCTGCTTCACCGAGGCAGCTCCACTGCCTATTAACATAAACTGGCTTTTTTACCCAACAGGATTTACTCCATTCAGATTGGTTGGTCCTTTCTGTTGTACTTGTTTGCCCTAAAAACTATAAACCATTTTAAAAAGTAACTTTCATGAGAGCACTTTGTATCTTTCAGCATAATTACTATGCCTAAGCCAAGAATTGTGGTGAAACAAATTCACCCTTTTGTGTTCTGTTAAAGGTGTCTGTAATCCATGTTTATATTGGCAGTCAACACATTTTCCACTTTGTGGCTTCCAAAGCCTTGAAGTTCCTTGATCATCTTTAAAAACAATATCAAAGATGGCAATTTACAACAGAAGGTGGAACTCTCCCTTGTTTGGGGATTTTCCAACTCTACTTTAATGCCCATTGTTTTTAATATCTTTGAATGGATTAAGTGATGGACATCACCTGTCTTGATGGGAGGAGATTGAGATAAACCCTACAGCATTTCTGACAGCTGCCTGCCTCAGAAGAGCAAAATGGCTCATAAATCCAGATTGGGACAATGGGAGGATTTTTCATTCCTTCCATCTTCCTCTGGTAATGAACAGGGCCCTAGTGGGGACTGCACTCAGCCTGCTTGAGTGGAGGGGATGTTTAAGAAACAAAACCTTCAGCCCCAGTTCAGTGTAAATGCTCTGAGTGAACTCATCAAAGAAGCTGGCAGCTAGATAAAGGCATCTCACACTCTACAACGCTTCAGTTTTTCTTCTCTGGTTTATAGATGTCAGATCTTGCTTCTTTTATATTTTTTCTTCTAGTACCCTCCATCTCTGATAGTAACAGCTGAGAAGGATGAAATCTGCAATTTTTTCATGGTCAAGCAAGACAATGGTATTTAATTAGAATTAGAAAAGACAATTACACCATTGAGCTTTGGCTTGTGTTCTTACAGAGCATTTAAGTGTCAGTAAATGGCGTGTCCTTTGGTTAAATGCAAATGTTTCCAGAACAGAAAAATCTTGGCTGCTATGAGTCCATGGCCATGGTATCTTAATAAAGCAGTCAAGGTCATTATTTACCCATCAGCATTCCCAAAACACAGCCTCTAAAATACCTTCAGCTAAAAGCCAATACAATTTTTTAACTTTTTTAACAAAGACCCCACTGGGCTTGGTTCTGTATGAACACAGAGCAGGCAGATGGTCCCTGCCCTGCAGAGCTGGACTCTGAGACCTTGCATTTCTCCTGGTGACTTTCTGTGTTTTCTCTGATTAGGACATAAGCACAGGCAGGCCAGGAGACCTTGTCAGATCCTCCTTCCCCCAGCTTCCTCCATATGTATGGAACATTCTACAGAGGTTTGGACTTCTAAATTTTTTTTTTGTCCTGTTCTTTCACAGCCCAGTACTACTTTATAAACTCAGACTCTGAATGGGGCCAAGTCAATGCAATCCTTCCTTGTTATTGCATCCCATAAAAGCTCTATCAATTTTCTGGTGTGTTATTCTTCATCCTTGACCAATCTGGCCTTTTGGATGGTGGTAGAAACATTCAGTACATAATTCACTACACAAAATTACTCTTTGATGTTGAGTAAATTGGAAGATCTGCAACTGTACTGCTTCATGTTAATAAAACACAGATATAATATTAGCAGACTTGCTATCATTTATTAATAAAGTAGGCCTTATTTTTGTCTTTAAATGGAATAATGTTTGTGTGGGCTGGAAACACGTAAAGGAATTGACTTGCACTTTGTTGTGGAGAAGAAATTCCCTGTCATTCCCTCCCTTTCCTACTCTTCTTACTTGAGTTGGCCATAAAGTTGTATATCTTTTCCAAACTAAACGCAATATTTTTTGTTCCACTGTTCTGGTCTTCTTTCCTTTTTCTCTGCTGTCACCTCTCTGGAGTTGAGAAAATGTTGGTTTGTGCCTTTTTCCCTTTGTTTGGAAAAGAGGGAAAGAGAGGAAGAAAGGAAGACAGAATAAAGGTGAAGATTAGGAAAAGGGTAGAAAAAAGAGAAACTTTCTGATTCGCTGTGATTTTTTCTAAACTCTTGTTTTTTTTCTGAAACATTAACACAAAAAGTATATTTTTTTTAAATCCCTACTAGTTATATTGAAAATGTTTTATTGAATTATTTTTTAAGCTCTCTTGCGGATTTTCTTTTTGTGATTTTTCTTTCTATTTTCTGTCTTTGGAGGTGTTTCAGGTTTAGTATATTATGTATCTTTCCAGCAGACACCACTCTGAATCTTTGTTCCTACTCACTCTTGGGCTGTAGAGCATCAAAGTGCAGAGGGTGCTTCCCATTTTATTGGGGCAGAATCTGCATCATTTGCCTTCTGTTTCTAGCATGCATAGTAGGTTTATTAAGGCCGAGATTGTGCCTGTCAAGCTTTTTAAAAATCTGTTTATTATTAATAATTTCTACATTTTCTCTATCTTATCCTGTTTTCTGCCTGTTTCTCCAGTGCTTATTCTTCCTTGGTGGCTGCCATGCATTTTTTCTCTCCTGATATCCACTGCCTGCTTTCCAAAATTCAGATTCCTTCTCTGCTTCACCTTCCCATCTTCCCTTCAGCCTCTCCAAGCCAGGATCCCCCTGCGCTGTGGAGGTTTCCCCAGGGAGTTGTTGATGCCTGATCATGGTGTGCAAGCCATCAGCAGTGGTGCACACTGATAATTAAAGGGTTGGTAAGATAATGCACTGCTGAGTGTAAAGGATGTCAGATTAAAGGTTATGCAATGAACTCAATTAAACTGACAGTGGAGAGCTGGGGAGGCAGGAGTTCAACTTCTTATCCCAACAGGCAGTTCTTTTACCTCCCTAGCTATTATTAAAGAGGAAAAAAAAAGCTAAACCCTGGAGATATCCCTAACTGCCAGTGCAAATATTCTCAAGAAAGTACAATAAAATCCTTAGCACGTAGATAGGACTAAGCAGTGCACTTGACAGTCCTTAATCCTGTTGACTTAAGGCATTCTCTGAATATTCCTTTCACATTTCTGTAAGAAAGTCTGAGAAGTGGGACAGAAGATTTTCTGTCAAAAAATGGTACATCAGCATCAAATCCATTTTGCAGCTTGCAGATGTAGATTGTACTGAAAGTAAACAGAGGGATTTGGGAAGATAAGAGGAAACACCTTGGATCCAATTACATATAAAGGAAGTAACCTCAAAGTCAAGAGATTTTGTAAGTCACAAACAGTGTGTCAACTTTTGGGCTCTCCATGCTGTGGCTGACCATATCATTCACCATGAATATAATCACATTTACAGATGTTAGGGGCAGAAAGGATTGTACTATCTGAATTCCTGTATGCAAAGGTCATTAAACTTTCACTTGATATGCTTGTATTCACCCCAATGGCTTCCAATACAGATTCTAAAACATACTGGGGAAAGAAAAACTAAGGAATCAAAATACAGATGTGTGACAGTGTTCACAGGGGTCTGAGGATGAGGGAAGAGACGAGGATCTGACTCCATGTTTCAGAAGGCTGATT
>JAWWMS010000120.1:7588036-7609170 GCA_035048045.1 Chlorospingus semifuscus
TCCAGGGAAAGGGGGGTGGCCACCAGGGATGCCGAGCCAGTGAGAGGGGAAGGAGAAACCAGAGGAAGCTGTGACACAAAAGTCCATGGAGGAGACTGTTTCCCTCCCATGGGGGAGGGCTGACTCTATGGTGAGTAGTTCCAGGGCTGAGGACTTGGGGATTGACCAAGGGAAGAGAGTTCGTGGGATGCTGCAGTGTGGTAGCACAATGTGACAAAGAAAGTAGCGCCAATCACAACGCCAGATATTCAAAACAAATCTCTTCTATAACTCTGCTGGATGAGTTCCTTCCAGCACCTGGGTTATACCCCCAGGTTTTCAATCAAAGCTGACACTTCAAAAGGGTGTCCTCTGTGTAGTCACCTCTGTATAGGTGGCCTGTTCTGCTCCCCCACACTGCAGAAGATCAGCTTTGGAGTTGTAACTGCCAGTGTTTGTGAAACAAATTTATTTTCTCATTCCAGAAATGGATTCACGATATGTTAGGGGGTTTTATGTTTTACCAGAGAGGGATATTTCACACGCTTTCTTTTCCATTTCCTAAAGTTATAAAAGGGAACATAAGAAGCCCAGATGTATGAACAATAAAACCAAATGGTCCTTCTCTCTTATAGTGTCCTATGAGCTGGGTAGCATGAACTGTGATCAAAATTTCTATGGTTATGACTTTCTGTGGGATCTTCCTCCTGGACAGATTCTCTCACTGATGTCTTTCCTTCCTAAAAGAATTGGTACAATTTTGTGAGTTAACTGATTGATTTTTGGGGAACTTAACAATTAACATCTCTGCATTTTCTGTTTTATATGGTATTTCTATTTAAAGAGAGGTGATGAGTTAAAAATAATTTAGGAAAAATGACAGGTCTGTAGATGGCTACCGTCATACAGATCTCTCACCCCTAAAAAACCCAGAAATAAAGTAGAAAACACTGCATAAGGTATTTCTCAGTTTTCTTCCCTTGCAGCATATTTAAGACATTTTTGTAATATCATGTGATTTCCATACTGCTTAAGTAGCTTGGTTTTTTTTTCTTTTTCTTTTTTTTATTTTTTTTTTCTCCTAGGATTAAAACAATCCCTTTGTAAAGACTCATCATGATGGTGCTTTAAAGTGCCATGACTGTCAGCTCACAAGTCATCTTAAAGTTGGATGGCTGACATAATAGCATCTTTTTTTTTTTTCACTGACCTAAATCAAGCATTGGATGGATCAAGAGTTTTTCCTATATCATCTCAAAGAAGGGATTTTGGCTTTCCTTTCTTTTTTTTTTAAGCTTATGTTCAGCTATTGGTTACTTTATGCTGAGCTGGGAACTGTGTGGTTGTTGGAAGCAGCATTAAAAGCCAGGGAGTGCCTCTGTTTTCAAGAATATCCATCACTCTGCTGTTTTAGGCTCCTGACTGGTTGTAAAATATGTTTACAGCCACATAGGATATGCATTTGATCTGCAGACCTCAGAGATGAACAAAACCAATTTGTCCAGAATGAAGAGATTTAAAAAAATATGGAGGGTGAGTGAAAAATATGCATCAATCTACTAGAAATATTGCAATGGTAGCAAATAAATTGCAAGCAGATGATTCTGGTGTTTGTGGACAAGTTGTCTGGCTGCATGAATGATGCTTGATCAGACTTTTATTGCGAGGTTTGATTGTAATTGTATGCTTTTTCCTTTTTATTTTTTTTGCATATTAGCTGCATCTTTGCGATTTTCTCAAGACATTAAGCACTCAAGTTTATCTGACTTTTGAGAAAAGTTTCAGAGAATTTGCAATGACAACATTTATACAGTAAGAGCTCTTGAGGAAACTAAGCTAAACTGATTTCTTCTGTGGCCTTTAAAAATGCCATTTAAGGTTGGATGAATATAAAAAAGGCATTACAAAAAAAACCAAACAAGCCTCTTTTCCCCTCAGGCTGTATTTTAGAGCTGGTATATGCTGTAGAGCTGAACTAAGTGGGACATGGTTAAAGCCCTTGCAGCATTGGAAGCTAGCACAGTGGTAAAATTAAATAATAATTGTCATATTTACTTCACAAACAATTGAATGTCTCATAGGTTGGAAATAAGAGAAATTATACAAGGGATTTTTTAAAAAATGTGAAGTTAATGTGATGCAACAAGTGGAATTGGCATCTCTGTTGTCTCATGAACTGGGTTTCCTTGAAAAGTTTGGGGTTGGTTTTTCTCATTGTTAAATTTGCTGCAAACAGTAGCCATTTCAAAAGGAATTTTAAAGTCTTTAAATACAATTGTTTGGATGCTTTCAGTAGATGGGGCTCTGATATCAGTTAATTATGTAAATTATGTTGCATTATTAGTTAAATAATGTGCATTTTCCCTGATCTGAAGCTCAGTTGACTTGCTTAGTGATAACATTGATTTGACCACTTTAACTTAGCTTTGGTTTTATATTCATTCATTTCATTTGATATTCAATGATGAGAAATGGTTAATTTCCATAATATACAGCAATTTATAGTCAGGGCATTGAGTACTAGAGGACATTCAAATTTATAAGTCTGTATTCAAATAGATGTAACATCTCAATTTATGGTTTTGTTTGTTGAAAAGTGTTATTGCCTGAGTGAAAATTATATTTTAATCATCATACAAGTTTCATTTGTGCAAACAGGCAGTTTCCTTAGAAATTAAAACAGATCCATTAAGCATAAGTAGATATTATATCATATTAAGTGAGATGAGATAATTACTGTAGTCAAAGCATGGTGCTTAAATGGGCTCTGGGAGTGGTTTAGTGGTAAGAGACAAAATGTCCTTCTTGGATAGAAGTATTTTATTTGCATATAGCTGTGTCTGCTGTTGTGCAGCTGAACACTTTGTCCTTTACCTCCTATTTGTGAAAGCTGTTTAACTGCAGGCTATTAGGCATCCTTTAATTGATGCATTTTCTGCTCTTCTCCCTGAAGCATTTGTCCCTGTTCCATCATTGTGGTACCTGGCATTTCAGGGTAATACAGCTCAAAATTAAATTTCTGCAGAATCAGATGTCAGTTTTAAATATTACTGTTTTCTTTTTTCCTATTCCAAACTATTCTGGCTAGAAGCAGATCAAAATCTCCAAGAGGGCTTTTATGGTTGGGATGAAACCAAAAGGTTTAGTCCTTATATTGTGCAGAGTGTGCTTTTATAATAAGCCATAATATATTTATGCAGGAGATTATATGTCTGTGATATGGCACACAGTCCCTTCTTCCACTTAGCTCCCACCATTAACTTGCTCAGTATTTATGGTTATATCAAAATTATGATTTACACTGTACTTATCATTAACATCCCTTGCAAAAGCTCTCCACAGTTCTTGCCATCCTTCAGAAGCCAGTCATAAAATGAAGAGATTAACAGATAATTAAATTAAATCCTTAATTATTTGGGGATGATGAATTCACTCTGTGATTCCAGAAAGGTATAGAGTGTCTTTTTCAGAAGCAGTATAAATTGAAACCAGTGGAGCTGTGATGATTTATGCCTTCTTCATGATCTGACTCACACTGTTAATTCTCTGCTCCTCTTTTAAAAACATATTAATAAAAAATGGATGTAAGAACTGTTTATTAAAATATGAAGCTTTCAAGATATTTTTGAAATATTATATACACTCCAAGATAGCACTGCTTGAAAAGTATCTGTCATTTTTCAGACCAAGTAGAATGTCCTTCAGAAAAAGGCAAGGAAACTTCACTTTTTTTTTTTTCTTTCAGAGGTTTCTGCCATCCATGGGAAGCCTCTCATTGTTTTCAACTAATTCTTGATCTGGCCTGTGTTTCATGCTGATCTCCAAAGGGTTGAAATATATCATTGACAGTTAAATCTTCCAAAGTGTTCAGCAGGTACCCACTCCTGCTGGAGTAGTGGCTGGTTAATAAACACCCCTGAAGATAGAGCCAACTCAGCCCAATAAGGACATAAAGCCAAATTCACCTGAAAAACAACCCCAGGGAAATGAATTATAGGGTCAAAAGAGCAGAAACAATAAGCAATCAATCTTTCTGTACTCAATTCTGAGTACATTTGCTCGAAAAATCTGCCTACAGTCATTGTAAAGCAAATTACAGATTATGGTATTTGATGGGACTGCTGGGCTATGGTGAGGACTGAGGGTTATGATATTTATTTCAGGTACTGGGCTGTTTTGAGACCTTGTTAGTAATGGTTCTTCCTGATGCAGAGATACCTGGCTAACACTTGCTCCAAGCTTGGAAAAAACACTGTGCTGAGTTTTCTTAGCAATAAAAAAGTAAAGCAATCGTCATGGAAACATGGAAATTGGTATGAAAGTACGTAATGGCTACTTGAAAGCCACTGATTCTCTTGTGTAAGCCTTTATTTAGAAAAGAGTTTGGAGCAGACATTATTTACTCAATAGGACACTCCATTGTGATCCATCATACCTGTTAAGTGTTTAAGCTCTGGGTTTTTTAATGTGTTTTTGACCCAATAGACTGTGACAGCTATAAAACCTTATTATGGCCTTTCATGCTAAGTGTTTGAAGGGGTGTTTAGAGCAAATATGCCTTTTTGAAAAATCCCTATAATTTGTTCTGGGAAATGCTTAGTGTAGTGGGCTGGAGCAATTTGTTCTCTTCAGGAAAAGCTCCTGGAACCGTCACTGATTCCATCAAGCAGCTGTGCTTTCCTACTTCATAATTTTTGTGTTTTAGTTGGTAAATTGTTATAAAAACACTGATTCTGGAACAGTTTTTAAGTCTTCCTGATCCTTAAATACACATCTTGATAGAGATTATTTTAAGTAGCTTGTGTTAGCAAGTACAGGGACCGAGATGAAAAAGAATGCCTTATTTAAGTGCTGTTAAAATACATTGTATTTTTTAAGAATTATAGTCTGAGCCCCAGCCTTAAAGGCAACAAGGCTGAAGGGTTTTAGCCTGTTAACAGAATGTGTATCCAGACTTTTAGGGCTTTCCCTCTCTTTGGAGTGGCAGTGATCTGCCCTGTCATTGCTGAGCACAGGGTATGAGTGCAAGTTCCAGACTGTCCATCAGTATGGTGCAGCTTTAAATCTGGAAAATTCCATTTTCTCCTTGCAGTGTGCAGGACAGCTTCTCCTGGGCTGTGCTGTGTCAGAGCATCCTGCAGCAGCTCTGCCCAAGCAATACCTGATGTAAGAGTTGATGGCCCCAGGTTTGAATGAGCAAAGATGGATTTAGGAAGGGAACACAATCTCTGGAAACTTCTTGATGGTTTTCTTTTTTCCCCTCTCCCTCTGGTAGCTTTTGACAGGAGGCTAATGGCTGCAGCAGCCCATCAATTAGCACTCTCCCCACTTTCCATTTCCAAGGATGCTGCTCCCATCCTCTGCAGCAGGCACTAATGGGAGAAGGATGACTGGGAGAGGGAGGAGGCACCTGAAAGTCTGGGAACAGCCCTCAGCCCAGGCAGGTGGGGAAAGGCTTGGGCTGAGCACATCCTGGAGGAAAGGTCCTGCAGCAGAGGATGAGCCTGCAGCACCCATGGGTGCCAGCCCAGGACGGGGAGCAGCCCTCTGGCAACTTGAGCAGCGGCGACCTGCCCGAGGATGATCTGGTTAGTGCTGGCAGGTAGGAATGGGGTCTGAGAGGTGACAGAGACCCCCCAGATCTGAGGTACAGGTGTGGGAGATATCTTGGAGGAATTACTTATTGTGTTGTCTTGGAAGGGTCAGGATTTCTGCTTTTGTGGTTCTCCCTTTGCTTTCTCCTCTCCTCCCTTTGCTGGCTTTGTGACCAGGGGGAAAGGAGGAGGAAAGAAAGATGTGAATGGAACAGCTCATGCCACCACTGCTTCTGCTGGGACCAACCCCAGTCCCTCAGACTCCCAGGTGAGGAGCAACAGTGAAGGAAGGTTGACCAGTGTGGGTCAGCTCTTTTCTCACAGGTGACAAACAATAGGACAAGAGAAAATGGACAAAAGTTATGCATGGGGAGGTTAAGATTTGATATTAGGAAAAATTTCTCCACCAAAAGAGCTGTCAGGCTGCCCAGGGAAGTGATGGAGTCACCATCCCTGGAAATGTTCCAAAAATATACAGATGTGGTGTTTAGATACACAGTTTAGTGGTAGACCTGGCAATGTCAGGTTAATGGTTGGATTCAATGATCTTTTCCAGTCCAAAGAGGACTTTTCTGGGCTTAAAGATTCAATGATTCTGTGTGGGTTTTAATTCCTGTGATTCTGGAAAGGTTTGGCTGTGTCCACTTCAAGTTCTCTGCTTTCAAGGGCTTCTCATGGCTGAATCAGGATTCTCCACCATTCTCCCCTCTGGAGATTCCTGTCCTGGCCCAGGACTCAGCCGTGGACTCACTTGGAAAATGCTCAGACAAGTGAACCAAGAGAACTGTTCAAAACCAACCATTTCCATATAAATGTGAATCAATCACTTGTAATCTTCTATTTATGAAAATGAAAAGGTCAAATGTTCACCTTTGAGGAGGCATTTGGCCATTTGTTGCTCTCTGTGAGATGCATTTTGCTAGTGAGGGTGGCAGAAAAAAATTCTATTGATTTAAAATAATAAGGAAAAACATTTTTATATATTCTTGAACATAACATTTTAATGTACTCTTGGGCATAACAATTGGTGCTACAGAGGCCTTCCTTGTAAAGATGAATTTGCTCAAACTATTCAGGGCTTGTCCTTTGTGTCATGAAACTAATGAGAAAAACCTTATAGATCAATACAAATATACATTACAGATTTTTCTGTGTGTTGCTCCTTTTATAACTCTTATAAGTTTTCTCATTATACTTAAATATTAGTATTTGGTATATTGTTCAAAAAGGGAACTTCTTAATTCCCTTGATGTTTAAGGGGTAGATCTTTTACTGCTCAATCTCCGAGGTCAGTAGGGGACTCTCAACTGTGGTAAAGCTGTTAAGTACAAACTGGATTAGAGAATAATTTACTCATGCTTTCAAATTGCAGTGAGCAGGCTTTAAATGTCTTGATTTAAGGTTTTAAGTGGACTTGGTAAAGCAATCTGCAAACACATCCCACTGCAGCATTAGATAAAAATGTAGCACAAGCTATTTTAAAAAGCTGTTTTCTGCTCCCCATTTGAATTTTGCAAACTCATATGAATAAAAAATAATATTGAAACCTAACAGACTGATCCTGCAAACCCTTATTTTGATGAGTGATTCCATTAGTGACAACAGCTCTTCTGGTTTCTGTGGGAACTGCCTATAAAATTCAACCTATCTATAAATGTTTACTGCCCTGTCAGAAAAAAATAATTAGTGAATTGTTGAAAAATGAATGGCATTAGATGTTCACTGTCCTGGCAGTGTTGTGAGATTTTTGGATAGAGCTGATTGAGGTGTAGCTGAGCCATAACTACACAGACCAGGGACTCAAGGGTGGTCCTCTGATGGACTTGGATTCACCTCCTTTCCTGTGGAATGTAAAACCCTGGCAATAAACTGCAAGGAGACCCTCCCAGGGTGAAAAACCCTTTGCCTCCAACATTTTGGCTGCCTTAGCAAGTTCCTTTCAGGTTGTTTCAACTGAAGGTATCAGAGAGGCTGCTTGTTTAACACCAGGGATGACATCAGGGTGTCTGTAGCACAGGGGCAGCACTTCTACAACAGAAATTACACTCTCAGAATATCCCACGGCATTGTATTTGCTGGGTCCCCTGTGGCAGGAAAGAATGATGAATCTGACTCCATTTTCTCAGAAGGCTAATTTATTATTTTATGATACTATATTGTATTAAACAATGCTATACTAAACTATACTAAAGAATACAGAAAGGATACTTACAGAAGGCTGAAAAGATAATAATGAAAACTTGTGACACCTTCCAGAGCCCCAACACAGCTTGACTGTGATTGGTCATTAAGGCAAAACAATTCACATGAAACCAATCAAACAACCACCTGTTGGATAAACAATCCCCAAACACATTCCACATGCGCAAAACAGAGGAGAAGCAAATGAGATAATTATTGTTTTCATTTTTCTCTGAGGCTTCTCTGCCTCCCAGGAGAAAAATCCTGGGCAAAGGGATTTTTCAGAAAATGTGAATGTGACACCACTGCAATTCAAACACTTCAGCAGCATAAAGCTAAAATGGAAAACTGAGTAAGCAAATGAAGATGAAAATGAGTATTTCCAGCTTAGCTCTTTTTCTAAATCACTTTTCACCTGATCCACCTTTCACAATAGACCATGCTAAGACGCTGACTGCACATCTGTTTGTGAGACACTGATGCTGTGCTGATGGCTGTAATCACTGCTAGCAGGGACAGCAGGCTGTAAAAAACTCCAGCATTTCTAGTCAGCATTTTCACTGTCAATGATAGGATCTGAGGTTTCTGGAGTAAAATCGTTGTAGTCATGAGCAGACCTTCAATAAGTTTTACTGAAGCTCAAGTGTTAGGTGCTGAGGGTCTTCTGGATGAATGTATCTGATTTAACAAACGACATGGCATGGGGGCTTAGCTGCATTGCTTGCACAGAGAGGCAGCTTCAAATTTTCTGTTCTTATTTAAATGAGATGCAACATATTCATAATTGCTTTAATTTAATTTTAAATTGTGAAGGGAGGGGAAACAAGGAGGACAGCACAAGAATTCAGCCCTCCTATTCAGGGATGACAAGAGCAGCTTCTCTGATTTTGTATTCATAGAATCATAAAATTATTTGGGTTGGAAGGGACCTTAAAGATTATCATTATTTACCTCCAGGGTGGAAGGGTCTCTTCCCACCACAGCTCAGGCTCATATTGCTCTCTTCTCTACATCAGCACATCCTAAAAGCAAGGATGGGGAGCTGGGACTTGGCCTTTGATTCATTTTCTATAGCCACAGTTTTGTTCTTGGCAGAGTTTTGGAAATGAAGGGTCTGTGTGTTACGATTGGATATAGGAGTTGGACTCTAGTCTCGCTAATTAAGCTCCTAAGTAGGACCTAGCCTCTTCCAAGCAGATAAAAAAAAAAACACAACCAAAAACCAAGCAAACAAAAAAAAAAAAAAAACCAACCAAACAAAAAAAAAAAAACAAAAAAAACCCAAAAAACCCAAACCCTAAATAAACTGGTGAACAGGTTTGTCTTCCAAAAAGTTAGGGTTGGGTTGAATGAGGCAGAAGCTGAATGTAATGTATTTACATTTAGCAAAAAATATCTTTTTATGCAAAAAATATGAGCTTTTTACTGCCAGTGTTTTTAAAGGACTCACCAAAATACTGATGTCAAAAGAAGTTCCCACCTCACACATTTTTAATACAACCAATGGATCCTTGCTAGAGGAATGAGGGGATGTCTCTATGTGAGAATAGAGTGACTCTTGACTGGCAGTTTCTGATCCCCTGAGGGCCTGTAGGGAGAGATGGGTTGTGCTGCTCATCCCTGGACCATGGCCCCAGTACAAGGCAGATCTTCCTTGGGCACACCTGCTGCCACCCCATCCCTCAGAACAGTGAGGGGTCCCTGTGCTCTGTGGGATCTGGGCTTGTTGTGACAGAGCTCATGGGCACAACTGGACCCTCTCCAACACAAAAACCTGAGCAGGGAGCAGCCCTGCCCCTTTTCCTGACATCTCCATTGAGAAAGGCCTTTCCTACAGAGGTTTCTTACCCATCTCAGTTTGAGTTTTCCTCTTCTGAGTGGAGGGCAAGTGTTTATTACCCAAGCTCTTGCATCTTTGATCCCACAAATAGTTTACATAAGCAAGAAAACTTGTGAGCCTGGTCCGGGCTGGCACCTGAGGAACCCTGCTGCTGGTTAATTTCCATGTGCCCTGCTAAATTGGATATTTAATCTAAAAATTTTATAGGTTGTACTCATGGGAACTAATGTGCAGAATTTAGTAGCAAATAAGAGAGTCAGTAAAGGTCTACATGCAATAATTTATTATTGGGTTCTGTGTGTGTTGTTTTTTTTTGTGTTTTAAAGAAAGTTGAAATTGTCCTGGGGCTCCTCTTGACCCTCTCTCCCTGGAGGGTAATTGTGGCTTCTCCTCCTTTGCCCAGCAACAGCACTGGAGGGTGGCAAGGTGAAAGTATCCTTGAAGCATGGCACAGAATAACTGTTTGGTAGATAATTGCTGCATTTAGAGAGGGTACAGAATTAATGGTATGGTGTCCTTCTGGCAAAAAAATTGCATGTGTTAGAGAAGCAATGCTAATAATTCAGAATGCCTCTGGAAATGGCAAATGCAGAAATCCTCATAATTGCACCAATTTGGTAAGTGTAAAAGCCATGTAAAAGTAATGATTTCTGATGGCAATAAATAAAATTGCACATCTTTCAGTTCATAAAGAATTTGTTTATGCAGACTCTGGAGTCTACCAAAATCTAAGGGCTCACTCCCTTTGCCTTTTACTGGTGCTCTGTGGCAAGGTGTTGCCAGCTCCTGTCTTCAGGCATGGTGACTGGCTGCTGCCCACACCTCATGTCATATGGTGAAAATCCATAATCCTCCTTAATCTGGAGGACTGGTCATGAAGGTTATTTCCTTCCCCTCCAGTGATTTTTGGACAGTTTTTCCACAAGTTAATAACCAGAAAATTTTTCCTTTGCATTTCCCTACCAGATCACTCTTGTCCTCACTTCAGACATTCCACTGTTGACTTTCTGGCCATTTTTCTCCCGTGATGATTTCCTTTTGTTACCAGTGGCTGCCAAACAGCTCACATGTGAGGCAAACAGGAAAAAATTTCTGTGTGTTGACTCTGTTCTCCTGTCATACCTACAAGAGGGAAGGAGAGAGGTTTCTTGCATCCTTCTGAGGTCAGTCTTAATTTCATCATTCTTGCTCATTGACAAAAAGGAAATGCTGTTTCCTTTTTCTGCACTAAGAAAAGGAAAAAGGACAACATCTGGAGATGAGTGGTGCCAGCAGAAACTTCCTGCTGGTAAAAGGACCAAGAGGGCACAGATATTTAACCATGAGTTTGGATGGAGACCTTATAGGGTACATTTGAGAGCTTAATTTTGTTAGCCTCAGAGACTGAGGAGGTCTGTTGTAATATATCTCAGTCCCCACCAGCTAGGAAAGCCGTTTTCTGTCGTGGATATCTCTCTATAATTAAAAGTCCCCTTTGTTTTGGACATGTCTACTGTGTTGGTGCATCCCACAGATGTTCTTGGAGGGTAAGGATGTGCAGTGACAAAGAGGGGGGGCTATTCTGGTGTACCCCACAATCTATTCCCATCTGGATTTTGGACTTCTGCAGAGCTGAATCCTTGGAAGGAGGGACTTTGGTGTTGCCTGGGGAATATGGCCAGACTCCAGGCTGAAGAGCCAATATTGTGATAGAATTTAGGATCACTTACTTTGAAACAAGGATCTGACCTGTGCAGAGTTTGGAAAGGGTTCTAATGAGCATTTCTTGCCATTCCCTCTCTTGTCCTGTTGCTTATCCCCATAAAGCTTGGAGCAAGCACTTGCTGGACCACATGAAACAAACATTTCACTGCTTTCTGAATTTCACTGATTTGTTTTGCTTTTGTTGGGCTGTTCCTGAGAACCAACCATATCTCTATAACTTGATTGACAGTAAGGAGGTGGGATATTGCTCTCCACAACATCTGCTACAGTTTCAGCAGCTGTAGAGCAAAAAGTCCTCTTGCAGAAGGAGAAATCACTGCATTGTCTTTCTTTTGGTGAGGAGCAATCCCTTCTGGAGCACATGAACACTGAGAGATGGCTGACACTAAAAGACACAGTAGGGTGGACTGAATTTTTTTGACATCAGTTCTTCACAGAGGTGCTTTAAATAGATGTTACACACAGATTCCCACCTCTCAGATGTAGTGGTGCTCCCTGTCAAAACTGCCAGAATCATTTGTTTGCTCAGAAAATGAAGCGGTAAGGGCATATATTACTTAGAAAAAATTCAGCTTATTTTAAAAGCAATAAAATAATAAAATGAAGCTGAGATCTTATTTTTTTAAACACACATGGATGTTTTCCCACAGATCATAGGGTTTTTGGTGACAGACAAATTCTCTATGGATTCTTCTTCAATAAATGTTTGAATGTGTTTGAACTGCATTTTTTTGGTTTTCCTTGGTTCAGGCCAGCTATTTGTTTCTGTGGAAAGTCCTCCTCCTGTTTTATATCTCTCTGCTACTTCTAATGCTACAATCAGAGTAAATTTTCCATATTTCTGCTACTAAACACTCTAAAACCACTGGGATGCTCCAAGGCCCGTGTCTGAGCAGTCAGACACACCTCATGAAGGTTTTGCAGAGAGAGTGAAATTCATTATTAAAAGCTCTCAGGCTCTTTCTTTGGCCTCTGGGAGTGCCCTGACTGTGAATCTGCTCCTGCTTCCCTCTCACTGAGGTCTCAGGGGCCTGTGGGACTCCCACCAGGGGTTTTCAGGCTCTGGGCTCGGCCTGGTGCCCAGGATTTCTGCTTTGCAGGGGATGCTGGGTGGGTGTGTTGCTGCTGGTGTCCTTCAGGTATCTAAACTGCACCTATTTTCCATCCTCACTCTCTCCTCACGTAATTTCTTGGTGCTGTACACCAGCACAAAGTAAAGAGGACTCTACCTTTTGATTTGTGATAAAAGTGATTCTAAAAATGTCATGAAGAGATCCCCTTGGCCTCTCTTCCTACCAAATCAAATCCAGAAATCATGTTTGCCTCTTTGCTTTGCTTTCTGCTATGAATTATTTTTGCCTCCTTCAGCACTCTTTTATAGGATTACACTCTGAGTGAAAGAAATGATCAAAGGATTGGAACAATTAGTGCAAGAAAGAACATTAAAATATGTATAAAGTGCTTTGATTTAATGACAACTAATGTGGATGAGGTTTTATAACAGTTTACATATTTATGAAAGATGTAAACAGGGGGAAAACAAGAAAATATTTGTCATAACAAGTTGGAGTTTAATTTACACCCATGGAATGAAATTTTAAATGGAAAATACATGCTGAATATAAAGAAAGTTGTACTGCCTATAACATCTCTCAGGAGATGCAACTAAATCCCTTTGCTATTATATTAAAATTTTCAACTGACCTAGAGGAAGCACTAAAATATTGATTTAGGAAACCAGACTTGCATCACTAAAATGGTGGTCTGAATGAGGTTGGGGCTGTTTTCCATCACTAATTCCCAAGATCCAAGAGTCTTTGAATCGGGTGAGATGTGCAGAGGGCAAACAACCTCAGAGACAGAGTTTCTAGTTTTTTGTGCTATGCACTGAGCTAAACAGCAACTGCTGCAATGATTTCCAGCCTCCACGAGCCTGGGGTGGAATTGCATCTAATTGCTTTGCAGACTGTGTTATATTTTAGCTTGATGCCTTGTAGGAAAAAAAGAAGTTTCTTAATTCCTTTTTGCACCAGAAGTGCTTTGACAAAGAGGTGCTAATGCTGTTCTGGCAATAACATTGTCTGTGCAGGGTGGTTGGTATGGTCCAGAGACACCAATCTGTTAGACCACCTATGGTAAATTTATTCCTCAGCCCCTCATTTAGGAATTTCTCAGGACAAAATAAGCAGTAATTAATTCTGAAGGAGTTCACTGAGGCAAGCAAGCCTCATTTTCCTGGCTAGGCTCCTTGGAAAAGATGGCACTGATGAGGTCCCACCTTGAGTGCTGTGTCCAGCTCTGGCCCCTCAGCTTGGGAAGGATGTTGAGATGTTTGAGTGCATCCAGAGGAGGCAACGAGGCTGGAGAGGGGCTGGGAACACAAACCCTGTGAGGAACCCCTGAGGGAGCTGGGGGTGCTCAGCCTGGAGAAAAGGAGACTCAGGGGTGACCTCATCACTCTCTACAGCTCCTGAAAGGTGCCTGTGCTCAGGTGGGGTTGGTGTCTTTCTCCAGGCAGCACTGACAGAATGAGAGGACACAGTCTTATGCTGTACCAGGGGAAGTTTAGTTTGGATATCTGGAAAAAATTCTTCACAGAAAGAATGATTTGATACTAGAATTGTCTGCCTGGGGAGGTGGTAGAGTCACTGTCCCTGGCTGTGTCTAAAAAAAGACTGGACAAGGCACTCAGTGTCATGGTTTAGTTGATGAGGAGGTGTTAAGTCATAGGTTGGACTCGATGATCTTAAAGGTCTTTTCCAACCTAATTCGTCTTGTGATTCTGTGAAAAACAGCAAAATAAAAGGGAATTTTTGGATGTGTGGGCAGATGTGGCAGCAGTTGGACCAGGTTTGGGGCTGGGGGTGCATGGACACCCACATTTAGGGGATCAGATGTGTCCTCAGCAGATGCTTCTCACAGCAGCACAGCACCTGGGCTCCCTCAAAACCCAGAGCTCCTTGCTTGTCTCAGGAGGGCTGTGCTGCTGGGCACCCACACACAGGGCATGGCTTAGGGCTTTTCAGCGTGTTCAGACAGCTGAGGGTATTTCTGGGCATTCTCTGAGTGCCCTGGAGCACAGTTATATCTGCTGTACCACTGCCATTGGTGCTCATGGAGCCCTCACCAACCACCTCTTAGGGACACAGCAAACCATCCTGGCATGGGCATGATCTGCTTGAGATGGAGATGGTGATGTGGCCACAGAGGCTGAAGGCTGGCACTGAGTTGGGTGTAAGGGATTTTAGGGTTTAGCTGGGCAGGACAGGTGGGTTAAAGCAAATTGTCCATGTGGAGCAGGTATCTCCACTGCTGCAGCAGAAAACCCAAGGACAGCTGTTTGGCAAACATGGGACACTGTCACAGTGCTCCTTGGTCACATCTGCTCCTCTGATACCAGTTCTTGCTTAACCAATGAGAAAACAACACAAATGGAAATTCAAGCATGGTCCCTACCTCAGCTTTTGCCCTTGCTGGGGTTTCCAGAGCTTTTTGCTCAAATGGCTCCAGCTCACCAGGCACCTAAGATAATATAATAATAATGTATATATATATTTTTTTTTTGCTGGAACTGGGTTTGGTTCATTTGGGCCTCCCACCATCTCATCAGAACCACTGAGGCAACAGCTAGAATTTTCCTGGAAAAATGAATAAGTGGATAATTTCCTGCCACTATTGTGTGGAACTGTGGGCAGGACCAGTGCAATGGTCAGGTTTTTTCTTTCCTCTTTTTTTTTTTAACCCCCAGCTCCTCCATGGAAACGTTAGAGGGACTGGTGAGGGGATGTGGCTGCTGTGGGTGCAGGGCTGGGGGGCCCCTGGCCCATTCCTCAGGAGTTCATGAGCCTGCCTGGTTTTCCCTTTGCTGCAGCACAGGTGATTCATGAGTGAAACTGCCCCGGGGCCAAGTTTCTAATCTTTCCCAGGATTATCAAGGGAGATGTTGTAAGAGCCAAGCAGGAGATGACATCCTGTGCCAGCTGTTGCACAGCACCCCGTTCCCCTGAGATTACTTTGTGGACGAGAAATAATTAAAAAAATAATAAAATTTGATAACTTAAAAAAAAACCCCTAAAAATGTTAAAACAATGTGCAAATGTTTGCTTTGGCCCTGTGGCAGTGGTGTGATGGTCGTTGAGCAATGGTCCCCATTGCTTCTGGGGTTGAGATTCAGTTTGCAGAGGTGTGATGGGGCTGTCCCAGGAGCAGGACCCCTGGGGAAGGTGACATCAACCCCTTGGTGGTGTCCCAGGGAGGGGTTTCAGTGGGACAGGCACATGGAGCCCCAGGAAGTGGGACAGGCTGCTCTGCACCCATCCTGCCCACCCTGATGCCAGCCTGAAGTGCTGTAAGAATGGTTTACCCTAGTTTTCCTAAAGAGGACTTTCCCTTTAATTAGACAAACAACTTCAAGCCCTGTGTCTTAATTTGATTTAAATAAGCCTAGCACTTGCTGGTGAAGTTTTCTTTCCTCCCTTTTATTCCACCCTTCCTTAAATCCACTGTCATGCTCTTTGTGACCACAAATGATTAAAAGCTTTACTGGAATATTGTCCCCCCCATCCCTTAAAATCCCATTGTGTTACTTGAGTCATCTTTTTGTTATGTTTTGGATTTTTTTTTTCTTGTTGAGTGATTCTTGCTGTACTTATTAAACAATCAGCCAGGAGAAAGGGATTCTTTTTGTCCCAATCTCCTGCAGGACAGGAAGGGGGTGCAGGTACCTTGCCCCATTTCCCATTGATGTTATCCCTGCATTTCCTATTGGTTCCCTCTCTGCAGCCAGACCCAGCTTGTGGCTTTGCTTTTTGCAGCCCAGAGAGGAGCATCTCTTCCCTGGAAGTGCTGATTCCTGTGGGAGGCCATGGCTGAGCAGGTTGGTGCAGCTCTCTGAGTGGATGCAACCAGCCCCACCAAGGCAGGGACTGCTTCTCCAAAATGCTGCTAGAAGGCAGCAGAAGGTCCATGTGACAACAGCCATATTTAGTAATAAATAGGGCACTCAGAAACATGTACAGGCATCCAAATCTTTGCTGTTTTTAAAAGTAAAATGTGCTGTTTTCTAAGCAAGTTCTTGGGGGAGTGAGGAAGGGAGTGATGCTCCCTGGAGCAAGGCAGTGGCTGTGCCCAGCTCAGCTTGGTGCCCAGCATTGGCACCACCAGCACCTCCCTGTTTCCTGCCAGCTGCAACAAGGCATCTCTTATTAGCACAGCATCCATTAAAATAGGGAATTCCAAGTTCCCTGCTCCTGCAGAGCTGTGCTCAGGAAGCTGCTGGGGAGCTGGCAGATGAATGGGCTCTTGTCTGTCTGTCTGTCTGTCTGTCCATCCTTGCATGCACAAGCTGCAGGGCTGAAGCAGGACAGATTGCTGCCTGGAGTTGCTGTGATGGTGAAGCTGGAGGTGCCTGACAGAGACCTGTCCCCAGCAGGGGACACCTGAGGTCCCGTGCCCAGCTGCAGGACCATATGTTCAGTTTCCTGCTTTATTTCCTGATGCCTATTCAGGCCAGGTTCCTTCCCTCCAAGATTATCATGGAGGAGTTGCCCATCAGCTTTGTTAGAAAGTGTCAGATGGGTGGAAAAGGATTTTCCTGGATGGTTGTTAGTGTGGCTGAGGTTCCAGCTCTGCCATCTGCAGGTGTCAGTGGAGCCCCAGCACTGCTTGGCTGCTTGCAAGAGCTGGCAACATGGGGAAAAACCTGGAGGGCTCATCCAGAGCAGTTCCTGAAATTCAGTCATTATTGGTTAATGGGATTTCTCTCCTCTCTTCATTAGCTTGTTGCAGACCCTTATAAAAGTTTGTCCAGAACAGTTGTGTGTGTCCCATCCAGGAAGTGTTCAAGGAAATTGGATGGGGCTTGGAGCAACCTGGGAAGGTGTCCCTGCCATGGCAGGGGGTAGGAATGGGATGGCCTTTAAGGTTCTTTCCAACCCAAACCATTCTGTGATTTTTTCATAACATGTGTGTGCTCAGGCACCTGCAGAAATTCCAGTTTGGGAGAGCTTCTTATTTTGGGCCAAACCCCACCATTTCCCCAATTTCACGGGGCAGCACAGCTCTGCTTTGCATTCAAATTCCTTCTGCTTGGGCACAGGTGCAAAGCAGGGCAGGAAGGTGAATTTGGGGATTTGCTGGTGCCTTTAAGCTGTGTTTTCAGTGAGGCTGGGCAGCTGTGGTTATCGACTGCGTGGTAAATTGAGTTATGTGCAGGCAGCTTCATCTATATTCCCCACCTTCTGCCCATCCAGCCTTGTTAGGGATTCTCTAGCCTCCTTCATCCGTTTGTGAGCACATGATTTATGATCTGGTTCAAGTGGTTTATGAGCTAACTTGCTGCCCTTTATTGGCAGGATTAAGGCTGGGTGCTGCAAGTGCCCTGCAGATGGAGGGGTGGTAGCTGCGAGGGATGTGTTGGGTGCTGGGGGTGGTGCTGTCTCGAGTGGGGGTGTCCCAGCATGGGTGTTTTGGGGGTGACACCTGGCCTCAGTGTTGCTGCAGCACTGGCATTACCATGAGTAGAGATGAGACATGAACACTGAGGTGCAGGAGCCTGGTGCTGCTGCTGCACTTGTGGCTGGGTCACAGCATTTTCCCCATTTGGCTGTGGGGAACGAAGATTCTGGGCTGAGCCTTTTTTCAGGTATGTGGTCCCTTCACTGCACCTCCTCCTGTCGCCCCTGACACCAAGAGCTGCAGAGTGGGGTGGTTTCAATAGGGAATCCCTTGCCATGAGCTGCATCTCAGAGCACCCTGTGACTTTGACCTGTTTCAGGGACACTTTGGGTGGCAGGCTCTCCTCTTGCCCAGGATTTAGAGCAGGAGGCACAAGGATGGTCAGCATGGTGTCTTTGTGGGGACAGGGCCATCACCCCCTGCTCACGGCTGCCATCAGAGTGCTCTGTGCCCACTTCAGCATCACATCCTCTGGCTTGCATGGCCACAGGCTGCAATCTGGGGTGTCCCACCATGCAGCTGGTCCCATGGTGGTGGCATCTCCTCAAGGGTGGGCTCCAAATGCAGAGATGATCTGGCCACTGCTGGTGCACACAGCATTGGCTCCAGGGTTTGATTACAGCTCAGCAGCTCCTGCAGTTATCTGCCTTTAGCAGAGGACTCATGGGGTATGTGGGGCTCAGGCTGCTGTGGCCTCTCTGCATGCCTCAGTTTCCCTTGTGTTCCTGTGCCAGCATTGCTCCTGTACCACACAATGGAACTGGGGCTTCTCTGGTGGTGCTCAGCTCCAGCTCTCTGTTAGCAACAGTGATGCACAGCTCTTTCATTTTTTTTTCTATTTTCAGGTGAATATGGCCTTGGCAGGGAAGCCTTTAGATGTGACACTCCCCACCTCCAGAGCTGACCAATGGAATATGGTTTTTCCCCAGAGAGACGAAATCATCACCAGCTTAGTGTCTGCCTTAGACTCCATGGTAAGAGGCCGCTGGCACCCCTGTCCCCATCCCCCTCCCTCCTTTGGCCTCCATTTAGCAAGGCTGTCTGGGTGCAGGGCTGGCACACGATGCCTGGTGAGCTCATTCTGCTCTCCTCTGCTGCTGGAAAGCCCAGGGAACTGCTGAGAAATAAAAACCCTTTCCTGCCCTGACAGCCATAAGGATCATAAAGTCAGCACAAGTTAATCTCAGATGTGTATTGTTTTCCCATTAATATTTATGTTGGTATCAACTGGCTGAAGGGTGGTTGGCTTTTTTTTTTCTTGCTGTTTTACCAATGTTACCGTGAGCATTTACACAACAGCAGAACAATGGCTTTTTATCTCTGAGAACAAAGAAAATAACTTTCATATCTTTTGACGTAGAATTCCCAGTGGAAGCCTTGCCTAAGTCAGCCGTGCTTACATAAACAAGATAACTGTCTGGATTAAGTCTCGTGGACCAGAGCTAATCTTATTTTTAACTGTGAATGTGATCAATAAGGGAAAGAGGATGTGTAGTAACAAATGTCTAATGCAATGAGATGTGCTAAATAGCTCTCTCTTTTTAAAGTCAAGTCATATGTAATGCATTTATCTGGGATATGTTTTCCTCTCTATGCAGGTAGAGGTTTTTTCATTAATACCAATTTCCTTCTCTTTGACATCACCACCCCACTAAGGAGCAGGTTCCCTGGAGCCTACACACCCCAAGCAGCTTTGATGATTTATATACTTGCCATCCTGTACAACAAATTATGTTACCATAGTTTGGCTTCTTAACGAATATTCATTATTATGCAGTCCTTGTTAGGAGCTTACACAGGGGCCAGGGAGCCAAGCTGCTCCTGAAATTCAGCCTTTATCCCAGCACTTCAGAGTGGCAGGCTCTGTGCTCACTGAGCTGCCTGGTAAATAAACCACAGGGCCATATGCATGTCACCAAGCAGGGTTAGGGTTTGGATTTGTTCTGCACCCAAATCTCACACACCTTCGTTTTTGTGTTTATTTTTTGAGTGTTGGACTTTTTGAGCAAAATATTTGTCTTTGTGACTGGGTTTTGAAAGGAGGCTTCTTAAAAATATCTGTTTTGTGGGATTTGATTCAGTGCCTCCTTGAAGAAGGTGAGCAGGAGGTAAAATGACCCAGCAGAGAAGCTGATTTAAGCCCACACAAGTGAAGCTCATTGTAGGTGTGTGCAGGGAGCTGGAGGTAGCTTAGGTGGGTTGGTCCATGTAACTCCCCTGCTCTCCTGCTCCCTCCCTGGCTGCCAGCATCCTCCAGCTCTTGTGTGGGGTTGTTGATGTGTCTAACCAGGGCTGATGCTGGGAAAATTCCCCCTTTTTTACCCGTTTAAATGATAACCTGGGGATAGCATCTACCTAGCACCAGTGCTGTAGCTATAGGAATATGACTCAGGCTGCTGGCACTGAGTAACTATTATAATATAAAAACTACTAATAAAAATTCATATACGTGTGTATTATGTAGAGCAGGAAGGGCATGTTACATAAAATGGATTAATGGAAGAAGTTTTTTCCATCTCTTTGTTGTTTTGCATAACTGTACAAGAAGAATCGTTCCACTAATCTGGACTTTGACCATATTAGTGTTCTGCAGCTGAAATAAGATTCCCGTGTTCCTTATTCCATTAGAGCTGGTGAAAAAATGCAAATTGTTATCGGTTGTGGTGTGGGTTTTTTGTTAGATTTTTTTTTTTTTACAGGAATGTTTTCTTTTAAAGAAATGCAATAAAATGTTTATTTTTAGGCTAGGAAAAAGTGAACTAAAACGATGGGTAAATAGCTCTTGTTTTCCAGCTGGATATTTTTGTAGAGCTGTAAAGTCACCGAAATTTTTTAGGCGATGCCGTAAACCCATGAAATTCTGAGATAAACCAGAACACTGCTTTTGATGGGAGAATCTTTTTGATGGGGAGGATAAAACCCACTGGGAGATGTCAGGGGGTGGGAAGAAGGAATGCTGCCCCAGCCTGTGCTGTGCTGACCTGGTGCCTCCAACAGTGCTCGGCGCTGTCCAAGCTGAACGCGGAGGTTGCCTGCATCGCCGTGCACGAGGAGAGCGCCTTCGTGCTGGGCACTGAGAAGGGAAGGGTCTTCCTCAGCGCCCGCAAGGAGCTCCAGGCTGACTTCCAGAAGTTTTGCAGTGAGTATCTGCACCTGCTCCATCTTCCATGCCAAGGTTGGCACTCCAGCTGTGCCAGCTGTGACCCCTACTGCACACGGAGCGGGCACCGCAGTGCTGTCTGTCAGTCCGTGGGTGTGAGGGGTGTTTGAAGTGATGGAGGAATTGGGAGGGAGCTGCAGCCAGAGCCCCTTCCCTTCCCTTCCCTTCCCTTCCCTTCCCTTCCCTTCCCTTCCCTTCCCTTCCCTTCCCTTCCCTTCCC
>JAWWMS010000120.1:7609270-7649559 GCA_035048045.1 Chlorospingus semifuscus
TTAGCCAGCCTTCTGATGAAATCCTTTCTTCTATTCTTTTAGTATAGTTTTAGTGTAATATATATCATAAAATAATACATCAAGCCTTCTGAAACATGGAATCAGATCCTCATCTCTTCCCTCATCCTCAGACCCCTGTGAACACTGGCACATGAGCATGGCAAAGTTCATAGGGAATTGGAAAGATAAGCTGACCCAGGTGAAGATTTCCTCTGTTTTCCAGTTGAGGGAGAGAAACCCTCTTGTTCTGGGTCTGCAAAATTTCTCGCAACCAATTTGGGCTTCTGCAATCCTTTTGGCCAAGGGACCAGCACCTTCCTATTCCCATCTCCATAGGCACAAGGCACCTGCACTGGTCCCAAAGCCCCAGATCTATGCTTGAGACTTAGGGCTACATTTCCCAAGGTTGTGCAAGCCCAGTCTTATTACTGGGGTTTGTCTCAGGCTGTATCAAGGCTGTTCTCCATCACAGTCACACAGTCACAAGCCAAATTTCAGAAAATGTGATCAAAATGAAAAGTGGTGGCAGGCAGCTAAGGTGAAGTGATGCTTGAGCAGGGAGTAAAATAACACTTGGGCAGAGGTACTCTAACAGGTACTAGTAAGCACTTGTGGTAACTTTTTTTTTTTTCCTACAGGGACAAAATAACCACTTATGGTTTGGGGCTCTTTTTTGTGTTGCTGTCTTTTAGTGTGGTTTTTTCACTGAGTTTTTTTTGTTTGTTTGTTGGCTTGTTTTTGTGGTTGTTAGGGGTTTTTTCCAAGTATTCTTATTATCAATTGTTACCATAGAGGAACTGCTGTGTTTCTAAAATAGAAGGCACCCTCCAATATCTGTTCAGAGATTTTGACAACGTGATTGGCTGGATATCCTATAACTCGTGAATTGTGAATGCCTTATAAATATTTTAAAACAACTGTTCCAGCTACAGACTCACTGAAATCCATACTGAGACTTCATTTTCCTGACAGATGCCTTTGTGTTTGCAGTTCTGTCCAGTCTTGCTGCTGCAAAATCTAATCAAGAAAAACAGGTCACTGCTGGTTTGAGCTTACTCTCAGGTGTCTGGTTTGGGGTTGCAGTTGTCACCAGCTTCTTGCACAGTCCTGCAATCTCAGACCATTTCCCCAGACCATGGGCTGCAGGTCCCTTTGCTGAAATAACACTTCCACACTGCACAAGCAAGCTGGGAAAATAATTTCCACTGCGGGGGGGAAGGTTTAGACACAGCAGTGATCAGGATTAGATTTGTGCATAGAACAATGACGCTGAAACACCCTTGAAAAGTCTCTGCCTCAAAGCAAAATGTGACTTGCCTAATATTCTCATTTTTTCTTGTTGGGTGAGGTTGTGATAAAAGGTTATGATAATCTCAAGGGAACTTGTAATTCTTCTGCTGAATCACTGTTTGCAATAGGGATGCTTTGCTACATAAACATGAAAGAAATCAGAATTTCAGGACTCAGTGGCTGGAGGAATTTCCATAAGAATTTGGGGTATGAAAGGAATACAGTGCCTGCCCCACAGTTATTTCCATTAGGGTCACCAAGAGAGGTGTAAATTTGCCCCAGCCTATGCATATCAAGTCAATAATAGCAGGACTAACAGAAAGAAATGTAGATTTTTAAAAAAATATATCCTCTAGGAGTCTAATTATTTAGCATAATTTTATTATTAGCATAATCAATTATTCTAGCATAATTTTGTTTGGCTTACCCATAGTATTCATACCTACCAACCCCTTCCAGTTATTCCTCATTGGAAGGCTCCTACACTGACCAGATGTTTAACAATAGATTTCACTATTAATCTGTGATATATGTGTGGTTTTTACTTTAAGAGACCTAGAGCCTTCCACAAACTTTCAAATCCTGCACTTTCCAAAAAGCCAAAAGCCCTCAGCTGATTATCTCACTAAAATATTTCTGAGAGTGACTCCAGTTGTGTTTTGTTTTCTGCACTCCATAATAAGCACCAAGAATTTACTCTCTGGTTATGCAATTTATAAAATTCGTCTGGTAACTAAAAGTCAGATTCACTGACAAAGAAAAAAGTTAAGGCAAGTGAGATGTCTTCAGTAAAGGTTAAGTGCATACTTTATTTGCAGCAGAGGATTAAGGATCTTCCCCACAAAGTTTTGTGTATCTGAGTAACCTTGCAAAAAATAATTTTCTTTCTTTACAAGCTGTAGTTCTGTACTTAGAGAATTTTCTGAATCCTCTCTGCCATGGATGATCTTTGGGGTGAATTCTCCAGTGCCCCCTAACAGGATTGCTTTTGTCATCTCATTTCATTTTGTACAGATGTTTACTCTCATCTATCTTCCTTACCAGGCTGGCCACTTTCACAAAACTTGTGAGAATTATAATATATTTGTTGAACTTTGTCTTTTTTTTTTGAGTAGCCACAAGTCCAAATCTGAGCAGGGCAGACACACATACAACACAGTCATATCAGAAAACCATTAGAAACCTGGGTTTAACAAATAGGATTAAAATAAGAAGCCAGTGAGGAGTTCTGTGAATCCTTTTTCCAGTGTTTTTGAGGGCATGATGATGTTCTGCAGGGTCACAGCTGAGTTTGCAACCACAGTCAGAAGCAAGAGCAGTGAGAGGGGATATAGGTAACAATTCATAAACTGCTCAGGATTGTCTGTGACAGATTCTCTGTATAGAAAGCTGGAGAGTGGCAGAGAAAAAGGTAGAGCAAAACTTTCCTGAGCAGGGAGCAGCTGAAAGATGAGGTCAAGCTGGAGATGCACAAAATGTTCACTATTTCTCTCTGTGCCTTCTGCATTCTGGGGTCACATGAAGAGAGGAAAAGCAAACTTCTTCCCTATACTTGGCTTTACAGGCTCTGGGAACAGATCTGCTTCTCTAAATTACAAATGTGTTGTCTCCCAGGGCAGATAGGGCAGAATTAGTCCCTGTTTTGCTCCCCTAGGTAAAGCACAGCAAAATTACATCCAGAAAAGAACAGACTTGATTCCTTTGCATAGCAAATCTTCCTTGAATATTCAGTTGAAAATTATTTGTGTAACTTCTGTATGTGGCATCTTAGTTTTGCTGCTTGTTATACTCATTCTACAGGACAAATACCCATCCCAAGAGATCACAAGATGAAAGGCATAAATCTCTAATATTCACAGTCAAAAGGCAATGAGGCTGTATCATGTGACATTCTAACTAAACAGAGATTTGGATCCCATTTTCAGCAGTCTTCAACCCTTGAGTCTACCAAAGGCACTAAATTAAGCAGCACAAAACCCTTTCTAGAGCAAGATGAAATGATGTTTAAGCACCCTGGCAGTTAATGGGTGATTAGTGTATGCCTTTGCTCATTACTCCATCAAGGAACTTGCTCTCAAACAACAAGCATTGAGAAATGCTTTAATTGTTCCTAAATTATTTGGTGGTAATTAGTCAGCTGCATTCCCAAAGAAGAAAGTGAGTTGAGGTTGATGGCAATATTTCCTGATTACCTAAGAGCAAGTTAATGCCCTGCATTGCTGAATGTGTCTGAGGTGGTGTGTGCCTATGCCAGAGCCTTTGCTGTGTGCTTTTTAAGTATACAGATGAGCATAAATACCAAATTTCTGACCCTTTTTACATCTGACCCATGATTCACGCTCCTTCCAAGAGCTGAATCCTACAAAAAATATAATTAGGGGAGCTTTAAGTATTCTGTAGGCTGTGTGACTTCTGTTGTAAGGTTAAATCATGGAACCACAATTGTCCATTTAATTTGCCTCCATTTGCATTGATGACTTGATATTTCTGTCATCCTTTACTGTTGCAGCTTGGTGCTTGCTTGAAGGTTTCTTGGCAAAATTTGAAACCCACAGAAGCAATGCCATGAATTGTGGCTGTTGCATCTTTATTTATCCAGTGGTAATGCAGGTGTGGGTTTCAGTGTGGAAGCAAAAAATACCTTGAAAATTGAATGTGCACAGCTGATTCTGCAAACACACAAAACTCTGTGTTTGTGTATTTGCAGACTTGTAGATGTAGTTTGATGTTATTTTATTATTGATAATGAACCAAAAATTGTTTAGAATCAGAGCATTCCATAATTTCCTTTATAACTTTTGTATTTCTGGGCACAAAAGATGTAATTTCCTCTGTCATCATAGTTTTGAAATACTTCCCAAATCTTCCATGTTAATCTAATAAATGTGTGTTTTCTTTACCTACTGCTAAGTACTGTGTGAGTCAAAAGTAGGGGCTTTTTTCTGCCTTAGCTATCAATAAAGCACTGTGTATTCTGGAGTATTCTGGACAGATAATTGAACAGCTGGCAGTAGTCCTGTCAATGAGTACAAATGATACCACAAAAGGTAGCCCAGCAGCTTTTCTTCTGTTGTTGTAACTTGTACAGTGCATCCATTTTCTCCCTCTGTCTAAATCAGGCAGCTGTACAGCAATTACTGTCAGCATAAATTGAGCAAGCTTGCAAATTGTCTTCAAAGTCATCCAAGAAAGCAACTTTATCCTTTAAGGTAACTGAAATATTATGTTGATATTATATGCATTATATATATACAGTTATTCATATAATTTATAGGTATTCACTGGGACAAGTTAAGTGCACTTTATGTGTTTTATCTGGATGACTCCTAATGCATGGAAATGGGAATTATTCATAAGCTGCCTTTTGGTTATAAGAGTCTTTATATAGCTTTTGTTTGCTAATGCATTTGATAGGCTATTTTGTGCACTAACACATTATATAGAGAATTCTGGCAGTAAAATAAATGCTAAATTATACATTGTGTAGTTCTGCATTAAGAGCTGGTACAGTCTGCTTCATCATCTTTGCTTTGCTTCACAAATCTAAAGATAATTGATGCTGTGAAACTATCACTAAGCTCATCAAAAGCACACTGCCAGTGAACTGTAGCTGTGTGTGTTGGTGCACAACTGGCAGGGCTGGCCAATTCCTTAGAGCAGTGAAAACCCAAATATGGGACATGGAAGCTGCAATATAATGCATGGAGTCTATCTGGGGCTTCTTAAATGAGAACAAATAGAATTTATGATTATCATCCAAACAAAATAATTAGTAAAGGTTTTGAGTGCTTGTGTGTGTCTAGGCAAACTGACGACCTAACTCCATGGGAAGGGAAGGGAAGGATGGAGTGACTTCCATACTTCATTCACCCAAAAGACTTGTTGTTCAGAATATGGATGAGCCAAGGTGATTTAGGGAGGACTCTGCAAGCACAGAGGGTTCTATATGATGTGGAGGGGGGAGAATTGCTGGCTCAGTTACCTCTTGCCAGGTCCTTTGAGTTAGCAGCTCCCTCACACCTTTCCCCACCCGGGCATTGCTATGATAATAATTAACGAGCAGCTTTAACACAGTCTGGAGTTTAAGTACTTTTCATCAATTACTAATTGAGTTAATGGCATTCACTCATGCTCTGGGACCATTTGCACTGTTGGAACTCCTCAGAGATGCCAACACCATGGCTGTGAGGCAGGGCTAATCCCTCTGGATTATTTATTTTTATCCTTGGAACCAATGGGCACTGTGTTGGCATTAATCATGGTCATTTTTCATGAGCAGGGTCTTCTAAATACACTTTGTCAGTCTCTCAAAACTTTTAATAAGATTTATATCTCCTCTCTTGGACATCTTGATGTAGATGGCTCTGGAACTCTTGGTTTGCACAGCCTGATTGGGTGTATCTTTCCCCTCAAAGGTCAGCATTCAAAGGAGCTGTTGAACGACTTAAAACCTACTGCAGTTTCCTCTAGACTAGTCTATGCTGACTCTGCCCTGGGTATATCAAGTGGTCTTTTGTGGATTTGAACACTTTGGGACCACAGCATCATTTGTCTTACTGAGAGTTCCTATTATCAAAATGTGCCTGCTGTAGCAGATCCTTGTCCCTCAGGTGCACTGAGGAGATTTTTCACTGGAAATAGGTATTTCAGCCAAGAAAGCAATAAAAGAGTAACCCTAGAAGGCAAATGCCAGACACAATGTACCTGAATTAACAACAGGGGCAGGAGCCATCTTCTAAATCAGCGAGATTACCTTTTATGTGGAAATTATAATTATTGCTCTAGTCTGGTGTCTTGGACATTTTCACAGCCATTTGAATCCTCAGGTCACGCACTTCCCCTACCATTTGTAACATTTCCTCACTGGTTTTGGTGCCAGCACTCCAGGCTACCTTTACATTATTGTTGAGGAGGACTGGTGTCACATTCAAATTTTCTGAAAAATCCCTTCGCCCAGGATTCGTTGCCTGGGAAGCTGAGAAGCCTCAGAGAAAAGTGAAAACAATAATTATCTCATTTGCTTCTCCTCTGTTTTGCTCATGTGGAATGTGTTTGGAGATTGTTTATCCAACAAGTGATTGTTTCATTGGATTCTGGTGTGATTTGTTTTCACTCATTGGCCAATCAGGGCCAAGCTGTGTCAGACTCTGAAAAGAGTCACAAGTTTTCATTATTATCTTTTTAGCATTCTGTGAGTATCCTTTCTGTATTCTTTAGTATAGTTTAGTATAGCATGCTTTAACATAATATAGTATCATGAAGTAATAAATTAACCTTCTGAGAACACGGAGTCAGATTCATCATTCCTTCCTTCATCTGGGGGGAACTCAAATACAATAGACTGGAGTAGATGTGTGACCCATTTCATACCTAGCAATTCAATCACAGGGGAAAATAGTCACCATTTGCAATTTTGTGTTCAGCTTGAGCCAAATCCATGTTTCAAGTCCAGCCTGAGTCCCACTTAGTGCCTGGTTTGATGGTTCTAGTCAAAAAAGTTTTCATCTATTGGGTTTGTACCTTGCTTTTGGCAATGATCAATGTATAATGTTTCAGAAAAGGGACTAAAGGAAAAAATCCCAAAGCATAATTCACTAAACCAGTTTCACACCACCATTAATTTACTCTCAGTACCATATGAGCAGTCTTGTGAGTTCTTCAACCTCAGCTGAGTCTGGTCTGTAAAAAAAAAGTAATTACTCTTAATGAATATTTTTAACACCTGTATTCAAATTAGCTCATCCTTGGTTTTTGGAAAAAGTAGCAGTCTGAAGTATAACTAAAAGCCAAAGATGATTTGCAGTGCACATTTTCCCATATTCCTTCAGAGCACCAGAATTCTTATTCTTTTGGAATCATTCAGGTTCATCTGTTAACCCATTCCATTTGTGTGGATTCAAATATCTCCTATTCTGATGTAAACCAAAAGGCTCCCAATAAGAGCATTACACCATTCTTAAGGATCCTGGTTACACTCACATCTGAATTAAGCTTTCAAAAACAGGGAGTGTGTTAACATTTAGTGAGTTAAGATTAATGGTTATTACTTGAAAATAATCATCTGTTAATTATTTTTAATTTGCTAATGTTTTCTCAGTGATGGGCTGAAAATGTTCTCCTTTACCACTGCATTATCTTTTCTTTTGTTAGGGGTTTTTATTGCTTCTGATAGTTCAGTTGATTTAAGCAGATTCATTCAGAGGAGCTGTATTTACCAGAAAAAAATTGCAAGAGATATTTCTACTTCTGATAATGTTATAAAGTGTTGTTTGCTTTTTTTCTTTTTTTTTTAGGTAGTTTCATTTTTGTATTACCATTTCAGCACTTTTCTGAGGTTCCAGGGGAACTATTGGTTGAAAGTCATCAGAGAGTAATTATTAAACTCTCTGGAATTAAGTGTGTGGAGGAATGAGCAACTCTGGAGGGAATCCAAATCTTTGTAAACTTTATGAATTAGGATATAAGCACCTATTAAAATACATCATTATTCAATTAATCTGTAAAGAAATGGGAGCCTTGTTTCCAAATGACTTAATTTTTATGCTTGTGAGTCTACAAAATATTTCCAAATGCAGTAGAATATATTAAGAATTACTGCTTAAAATCTACCTTAGAAACCTTTTTTTCTCCATTACCTTGTGACTCAAGTAGTTTTTTCACACTAGATAAGATTCAGAGTTAAATATTCCTAAATGAGAATTTTCCTTTCACATCACTTGCAATCTGATGTTACCCCATAGATTTTTTTCTTGGGGAAGGAGTTATATGGCAAGAGCTGCAGGTTCAAATGTTGCACAGCTTCCCCTTCATGGGTTTGAAAGTAATTTCCTGGAAATTCTTGTCATTCCAAGACTTAAGGGGACTGTGCACTTGACCCCTGGAATCCATCAGCAAAGCCTACTCAATCTCTGTTTTTTTGTGTAATTGATGTATCCACATTGAAACCAACATGGAATTTTTGTTTGTTGGTTTTTTGGTGTTTGGTTTGTTGGTTTTCCTCCCCATTTGCTGCTATTTTCTTTTCTGCTCTTCTTGTTGGGAAATTATTTTACAGAAAGCAAGAGTTTCAACTCTCCAAGTTATTTTAAAACAGCAGCCAGACTTCTCAAAAAAGAGCAAATCTAATGTCTTTGGAAGTTCCTCCCTGTCAAGTTGCAAATTGCAGAATTTCCCAAATATCATGTATAGGATCATTGCTAAGGGGATTTGGCCAATTTGTGCAATTGGTTCTAGAACCCCCTAATTTAATAAAATCATGAGGTAAGCGTGGTCATTCTGAGGAAAAGAGAGAATATTAATGAGGTAATCATTACATTTGATCTCCAAAAATAATTTGATTAGTTTTTATTTTAACAGGATAATTAGAAAAGATGACTCACATTTTACTGATTTCCTTTAGCCTGTATAAGGACATAAAAATTAGAAATAAAACCTCGATGTGGAACATTGATTTAGGTATATCTTCTTATGCTCCCTACTTAAATTTTGTGTTTGCCATTATTCTTCATGTATTGCAGTGCTTTACAGATGAGATTTCTGAGATATACTCTTCCCACTGACATTAATGGGAACGGTACATCAAAATCCGCTAGGTGGCTTTGAAAATTTTAGATATATTTTCAGTCTGCTGTGGGAATACTGCTGAATTTATCCTTACACCACCCCTCAAAGACAGGTAAATACCCTTTAAATATATTTTATTGAAGTTGAACTGCACAGAACAGAGATGTGAGCGACATAATGGGCCTAATCCTATTGACTTATCCTGGCATTGGAGGCGTAATCATGAGCCAAAACCATTAAGCATTCATCAGCAAAACTAGACTGATATTGTAGTGGCCTAATACTATTTAAAGACATGATTTAGAAAAAAATCTGTGGCACTCTGAGTTCTTTTTTTGGTGTACAGAGGGCAGAGAGTGCATTTATATATTTTGAAGTGGAAATCAAAATATGTCTTTATAATTGGAATTATAATGCTTCATGGGAGGAATAGCTCTTGAGCTTGATATTCTTCTCTTGGCAGAATCACATGAGGTTTTCTCTTTTTGGATTCAAGAGCAAGTCAGGTCATGTCTACCACAAAATAAATTCCTGGCTGCTGTGGGTCATAAATAGATAAAATAGGCAACATTACCTTTACTTTCTGAACAATTTAACTCTGCTCTTTATACCTGCTCTTTCCCCATTGTCCACCACTTCTGAGACTTATCTGAGGAGCTGTGTCCAGTTTGGGGATCCCTAGAAAAAGAAATACATCAATAAACTACTCAGGGGTGGTCACCAGGATGGTCAAGGGCTGTGTGAGGAGATGCTGAGGGGCTTTATCCAGCCTGGAGGAGAGCCAGACTCAACACCTCTTGCAGGTGCACAGCTGAAAGGATGACAGAACAGGCACACAGGTTACAGCAGCAGAAAATTAATGAGTTGCTGTAGAAGTTACCTTAAGTCATTGTGCAGTATGTGAGAAAAAATGACACTGTAAGGAGGCCTCAATTAAAAGTGTTGGAAAGAAGGGTTATGAATCATGTTTGTTGTGATTATGGTAAGAAATTCCAGGCTTCAGCAAAAGGGTGATTCTCATCAGACATCAGGAAATAATGGCAATGTTAAGTAAAGGAGGAATAAAATAAATTTTCAGTAGTGTGGGGTCCTACTACTTAAGGTGTAAGAGGACATCCTGGAGGAGCATCTTTCAGGAATGGCCATGGGGAACTTTATTTAGTTCTTTGGAGGAGAGTCAAAAAAAAAATAACCTCTCCCAGGCTCTTCCACACCTGTTTTATCTGGTTTTGTTGGTAAAAGAGTAGAGCAAAAACCTGGGGCCAAAGCCTTGGCTCAGCTGCAGTCTTCTTGTGTGACCTTGGGTACATCAGTCAGCTTGGGCTGTGTTTCAACACTCCATCTCCCAAAAGAGATTATTATTATTAGTGTTTAGCATCAGAGGTGCAGTGAAGGTGTAATCCATTAATGCTTTTAAAGCACTGGCATACTACATTAATGATAAAGAAATGTTATGTCCTTGCAGAGTTTGTAATCTAAAAAGATGAAAAAATGTGAGAGGAAACATCAATATCCTTGCCTTAGGGACGAATGACAGCCATGGGAGAAGTGATTTGTCAAATGTGGCAAAGCAGGACTGAGAGAAAACACCCAGTTTTGTCATGTATTCCTTAAAGACAAGGCCATGTTTCCTCTCTTAGCATAAGTGATCACAAATATTGTGATTTTGTTTCTTTAAGCTCCTCCATCGGTGTTTCTTCACAGGAATAATTTCTCCTGACAGCATCAGTAGGAGAAATACAACCTGCAACCATTCAGTTTGACTATATTTTCAGATGGCAGTGAGAATTACAAAATTAACAGGACTAACCCAGTGGTGGAGCACATCCTCCCACCTTCTGCCCAGCCACAACCTTGTTCACTGTCAGCTCTCTCAAAGGGTGGCTTGCTTTACACAGTGCAGGCACTGCTATTAATAATCCATATGTTACTCATTTTTCATGGCTTCTATTGCCTGAAATCCCTTTGTTCTATTTGGCTTCAGGGTCTTCAGACCAGAAATTCTGCCAGTGGTTTGACCCAAACCTCACTCATGCTCAGAGTAGTGTCCTTCACATTGCCATGAGTGTTGCTCCAGTCCTGCTCTTATTGTATAAGATGACCTCTAACACTTGGCTGGGTTTTGTAGAATTTACAGAGGTCTGTGCCAAACCACAGTAACTCACTTATTTTAAAAACAAGAATTAATCCAAGAAAAGGCATAAAAGGCCTGGGAAAGGCTTCACCCTTGGAACTTGAGAACCCTTGAGAACTGTTTTCTCCACACTAAGAGGAGGCACACAGACCTGTGACTCATAGGGTTATTGTGCTGTTGGAACAGTTTGTCACAGGCTGACGAATGATGTCAAGGCAGGACACCATCTCCTAGCAACTCCTCTAGCCCAGAGTTGTTGCCTTTACATTTAACCCTTCTACATTCCCATGCATGCCTGTCACTCTGATATTTTCTGAAAAATCCTCTTTGCCCAGGATTTTCTCCTGGGAAACTGAGAAGCCTCAGGGAGGAATGAAAACAATAATTATCTGATTGCTGCTCCCGTGTTTGCTGCTTTGGAGTGTGGCTTGGACATTGTTTAACGTCAGGTGAATATTTGATTGGTTCCATGTGAATTGTTTTTTCTTAATGGCCAATCACAGCCAGCTGTGTCAGACTCTCTGAGTGAGTCACAAGATTTTATTATTCATTCTTGTTAAGCCTTCTGATGTATCCTTTCTCTTTCTTTAGTATAGTTTTAGTATAGCATAATATAATATAATAATAAATCAGCCTTCTGAGAACATGGAGTCAAATTCTCATCTCTCACCTTGTCCTGGGGACCCTCACAAACACCACACATGCCAGCATGCCACCAGGATGTGTTTGCACTCCAGCTTCTGCCACAATTTGATCAATATTCTCTTCCCCTGCTCGTTGAACAGTGGGCAGGGCAGGGCAGAGGGCTCCAGCACATTAACTCAGCTAAATGGAGTGGATCAATCTGTGATGCCAATGTGATTTTCCCCTTCTTTTGCTTCTCTTTTTCTTTTCCTCCTGCTTTTTAGACATGGCATTGTTTCTACTTTATCGTGTGCGCAATATTCCCTATGGTTTCATTGAAGTCTGCCTTAAAACACATTTCTCTGCATGGCTCTGAGTTCGTGGTATCCAAAAAGAGTATTTTTAAATGATCAAATGATTTAAATAATGCAGGGAAAAATCCAGCAGCAATCTGAACTTTGAGACTTTCCCTTTGTTTTAGACTGGTAGATAGATGATGCCTCTCCAGGATGCAGCAGCTCTTCTTCAATTCCAAGCTCCTACCACATGTGACACATGTGCCTGGTGGCAGCAGGAAAGATCTTTCCTTGCTGAGAGGAAAATTGGTAACAAAACTCTCTGCAAATCCTTTCACTATGCTTTTCTAAAAAAAAAAAAAAAAAAAAAAGGATATAGGTGGTTTTGTGGAACTAATTCAATCTCAGCAAGCTGAGTAAAGGAAGTCATAGTGTCATTGATTTAGAGATACGGAAGAGTTACAAGGCAAAGGAAAGCATTTATCAATTGTGTAAGGGATGGCTTGTGCCCTGGCTGCTGTGTTTGGTAAACTGACTTTTGTCTCAGATCACAGCAGGAAAGACCTTCAGTCTTTGCTTAACTCTTCCTGATGCCTGTGCATTGTGCTCAGAGCACTTACCTGAATGGAAAGAAAGCTCTTCATATTTCGCCTCAGTTTTAATCTTTGAATCAATGAGGCATTCATGTAAATGGGATTAGGGAAGTTGGCTCAAGCCAGTTGCTGCTGGAATTGTGCTGCTCACGCCAGTTTGGTGTATGAACTGACATCATCCCCATGTTTTGCCCAGAAGAGCCCGTGTGCTAGTTGGCTGCTCCATCTCAAACCATTCACAGCATTTAGAACATTTCCTACCCAAAGCCAGTGGGAGCTGAGCAGCTGGCACGTGCAGAGCATGTGCAACTTGAAGAATTAGTTTGAAATTAAAAAATTATGACCAAATGGAATCTTCACCCCTCATGGCATTTCTCTGTTCTCAGAATGAGTTCAGAATACCCAAGAGGAGTTTGTGGAGACAGGGTGCCCACACTGCCTGTCTTCCCACCATAACCTCACAAAGGTCCCTCAGTGAAAGGTCCTCCATTTATCTGTGCTTACCTGCACTAAAATCCCTGCTACAAATCACTTCAGCAGTGGCTGCCAATTTGTGAATCACTTGGTAGCAGCAGCCCAGCCTCTGAGCAGCAGTGCTTTGCTGTAGTGCAATCTGTGTTCATTACAGAAAAAAAAGTTTGAGCCTCTTCACAAGTTTGGGTAATATTGCAAATCTTTCAGCATCTATTAGAGCTGGAGCTCGAGGCTGGAATGCTAATGATACTGAAACAGAACACGAGGTGATCTGACAAAGTCGCCTAAGGAGGTTTTCATAAACCTTTTGTACAATTTCTCTGCTTCTTTGCCAGTGAAAATTAACCTCTACTTGCAAAAAAATGAGACTTCACCTAACTCATTTAGAAATAGCAGAGGGAAAGAGAAAATCAATCCATAATGAACAGTATCACATTAAGAAGATCTAATTAGAAATGGCTTCTCTTTTATTGCACTGATAATGGTAAGCTCTAAGAATGACATCACTACAAAATTCAGTAACTTATAAGGGAGTGATTTTTTTAAAAAGTGTTTAAAGTACCAGATCAATAACTTCACACACCACCTAATTAAATTGTACAGAAATTCTCAGTAAGCACTAACGTTAGAAATGTGGTGCTCTATTTTAAAATAAAGTATATATTATCTTGTGTTGCATGTACTTCTAAAAGTCGCCTTGATATTACTGAAGAGTGAAATTCTCTCTACAATGGCATTGAGGACCAAGTCTTCCCTACTTAGTCTTACTCATTTGTCTTCAACTGGAGTTGGGTGGAATTTTTTTTTTTGAGTCCATGTGCCAGCTTCTCCTAGAAATGTTATTAGAATATGGTTGGAGCTTTTTAAGGCAGGGACTTGAACAAGTACAAAAATTTGAACCCTTCCAATGTAACTTCCAATATTTTCTTTTCAAATTATTTTTCATTTCTTCAGAAAGAAACAAAACTAAGAATGCTCCTACTACCTGGAAGCAGGCCTGAATTTTAAAATTTTATCCAGGGTTCCTTCTGTTGCACAGCCTTTAACTTCAGTTAAAGCTTTAAAACTTCAGTTTTACAAAAGTAATACACCATTAATGAGTTTTTAATCAGTTACTGCATGATTTGATATTTGATATAATTCATCAGGTTCTGGATACAGCTAAAATACAGCGATGTGCTGCACACATGTTGTATCCTATGGCCTAAGGTGTAATTTACTGGTGGTAAAATTATTGTTTTCTAAATGCACTCAGATAATCTGCACTCACACTGAGGGAGCAGCATATCCAATATATAATCTTTTTGTAATGAGCCTATTACTCTGGTTTCTAGGTAGAGCTCCACCAGGCATGTCTGTGGGCAGTTTTGTTCATACTCTCATTAAAAATGTCTCTGTAAGATGAGCTGCTGTTTGGCAATTTACATGCCTGGATGTATTTGTTTTTAACAAGAGCAAGAGATAATTAATACACTTAATGCAGAAAGCTTCAGCCATTTGAATAAAGAGGAAAAAGATAAAATCAGTTCTGCTTTCTTTTCAACCAGTCAAGGGTTGCAGGAGTTTCAAAAAGTTTAGGAAAAGGATTCAAGGTTACACAACAAAAGAATTCCTCAAGTGTGGACCTTGCAGATAAGAAACAATGTGCTGCACATAATACTTGTGAGATGTGATTAAAACTGCCAGGGATACTGGCAGTGGAGAGGAGCACTGTAATGCACTGCTCTGCAAAAGGAGTTCATCACTGCTAAGAGAATTTGAATTATGCTTTACTAGATTTCCTGCATATGTCAAAAATAAGTAATTGCCAATTATCCTGCTCAAAAGAGCTGGTGGGATACAATCATTTAACTTAAGCATAAATGCAGAGCTCTGACGAAAAGCTCGGCAGAGGGAAAGCTTCAAGAAGTCGCTCATAAATCGAGATAACTTCAACTGAAGCAAAGGCCAATTTTAACTTCATCCTAGCAGATGAAGTACACATTTTCAGTACTGCTTCATACTCTGCAGCAATGCACCAACTGGAGCAGTGGGTTAATTCCAGCTGGCTCAATAAGGCAGGACTTTTATTCCTCAGGAAACAGCTGCAGAGACTGTGGCCTGCTTGGAATAAATGTGCAAGATCAGAAATGAGCCTGGGTCTCCTAAGCTCACCACCCTCAGCACTGGAGGCTGCTTTCTCTGGATGACCAGCAGGGAATTAATGAGAAAATATGATTCCTTATATAGTAGGCTCTTTTTAAATTTTTCTTTCTTTCTGCAAAGGTTATTGAATCCATTGAGGAGCCAGAATTTTTAATGGTTAGATCAGAGATCAGAGCTAGAGCTCCAAATTTCTATTCCAGGTTCTGCTGCTACTTCAAGAGACCTAGGCAGGTCTCTTGCTAGGTTCCCTAGTGGCTGAAATGGAAATAATTACATGGAGTTTATGGTGGTGCTTTGAGACATCCTTGTTGGTTTAGATTTCCTTGGGATCTTTGCAGGAGAGGCGATAGAGAAATGTGAAGCGTTAGAGCACTGAAATCTTTCCAGTATCAGAAAAGGTACACTGAGAAACTGCACACAGTATTAAAAAAATTAATAATTCTAGAACACAAAATATAATCATATCATAACTGTAGAGGTTTGTCTACAAATATACTCATCTGATAAAATTCTTGGTAAGACTAAACTCTGTGTGGCACAGGCAAAACTGAGTTAGACTCCAAGCATCAAACAATTCTAGGTTTTTGCATATTCTTGGGTTTCTGCATATATTTGTGTGTTAATGCATTAGATTAAGGAGAGCTTTTGTAAATAGATTTCTGTGAGTCAGGCTTCATAACAGTTTAAATTTGTAAGGAAGTTTCTAAAATGTATTCTCCCATTTTTGGTGCCTACACATGAATTCTTGAGAACTGAGGACAGCAAATGGGACTGATAATATTTGTGTGGGAGACAGGCAGAGAATTCCCCAGGAGCAAAGCAAACAGCCCTGCATTAGCAAAGCAAGTTTTTAGCTGCCTTGAATAGGAAAAATTATCACCTAAACCTCCCAAGCCCAGCCTGCTGAGGTGATATAATCAAATTATATGCAATTAAATACTGTAAGTAGCACACCTGCAGAGAGAATGGGCAGGTCTGCCCCAGGAGATCCTCTTGGACATTGCAGGGTCCTGGGGTTGCTCTTTCTGCCCATCAAGTTGGCAGCTTATGCTGGGGCCTGCAGGCTCACAAGGTGTTGTAGGGGGATCTTGTGGAAATCTGTCACGTTCCTGGAGCTTCCAGGATCTGCCCAGCAAGGGTGTGACTGGAGCTGGAGGACCAAAAGAGCTGAGAGGTTCTCATGTAGACTGCACATCCTGGAATCACACCTGAGGGTTTGATCTCTGTGATTCCCTGGTTCTGGGGTTGGGATCCTGAAATATTTGGGATCCTGACCAAATTTGCCAATGGCAGCACAGCAAGTGGTGAACTTCACTCCTAAAGTTACATGGGTCTTGGATTGCCATTTAAATTAATCTGTGATTTTTGGCCTGACCTCTTCAAGCTGTTTACTTGACCTGACAGATCTGGCAGCCAGAAATCAAGGGAGAGCAAAGATTTTTTTTTTGCTTAGAAATTTAGGAGAGAAATTATATAAGGCAGTTACCTCTAGGAAATGAAAGTCTTATTATTTTCTTAGTCAGAATCCTAAACAGAGAGAATGAGAATTGAGGTGGAAGAGGCTGATAAATTGACACACCTGAAACTCCAGCAAGATTTGAAATGAATTCTGTGATTGTATCATCCTCTCTGGGCTTTTACAATGTAGAATGTGTTTTGTGATCTGGTGGCTAAACCCATCACTGGGGCACTGTGGTTTCCTCTGCCTGTCCCAAACCCATGTAAAATTGCACCATCAGATTCATTGAAATCTATTCTTTTGATCAGATTCGTGCTCACCTTAAGGCCAAAAAAAAGTGATCTTTCTGATGGAAGCAGGATTAAATAGGTAAAATCTTTTTGACAGGTTTGTAAAGTTTATGTTTTCCTCTTCAAATAAAGAATATGCACAGAAATTGCTATTCAGCTTGCCTGTAAACTTGGTAACTCCTGAGATACACTGACCTATCTGAGCGAATTCATACTCTTCCCCTTCTGTGGGAGATTGTGGCCTCAGCAAGATTCAATGTGGAATGAAAATCCAGCCATGTTCACAGCACTGCCTTCCATGGGGAAACAGCTGCTGCATTTTAACGTTTGACTGGAGAAAAAAGTAGGTTAGAAGGTTTTGGTGTCCTCCCTCGAGCTTCATCCTTGGCTGAACAGATAATAACTCTCTAGGAAAACACTCCAACAGTCTGGTGTTTTCATCCTCCTTCCCTGCAAAACCCACTTTTCTCTAAGGAGGTGAGGAGGGTAAATGCCTGCAATTAGTAGATTCAGCATTGAGGAGTTTGAAAGATTCAATTCACATTTTGCTACTTTTGAAAGGACTGGCCTCCAATCCTCACCTGACATCCCTCACCCTACTGAGAACTGATGTGCTGCAGGCAGGACCCTGCTTGGCTCTGGAGCTGGTCTGTAGTTTTGGCATGTTCCCTGCAGGTTTGATACACATTTTCAGGGGGAAAAACAAGAATGGTGCCTTAAAGGCACGGAACTGTACAGGATATGTCTCTCTGAAGTACAAATGCCAGAAAAATTAATATCTGGGTACGTATTTGACCTGGTCGCTCCAGGCTCTCTTTATAGCCATGGGAGAAGAAAATGGCACATTAAGAGTATAATTTGTGACCTAGGTTTTCTCAGGCTTTCTGTGGGATATGTTGATGGATAGCTCTTGACTAGGAAGCCACAGATCTTGTGGGGAGCTCAGGTATGAGCATCTTCCTTTGGCCACATGAAGCTGGAGCCACTCTTGCAGTGTTGAGTGGGTCCCCAGGATGATGTGAGAGATGAGAATTTGACTCCAAGTGCTCAGAAGGCTATCATATCATATCATATCATATCATATCATGAAAATTATATACTACAACTATATAAAGAAAGAGAAAGGAGACATCAGAAAGCTGGACAAGAATGAATAATAAAAACCTGTGACTGACCAGAGAGTCCAACACAGCTGGACTGGGATTGTTCATTAAGTAAAAACAATTTACATGGAATCAATCAAAGATGCACCTGTTGGTAAGCAACCTCCAAACCACATTCCAAGCAATCAGATAATTGTTGTTTACATTTTTATTCTGAGGCTTCTCACTTCTCAGGAGAAAAATCCTGGTGAAGGGATTTTTTAGAAAATATCATGGTGACAACTCTCCGGTTGCCATTACCCTGCAGGGTGCCAAAATAACTGCACATGTAATATTATGCACTTTCCTAAAGTGTGGCAGAAATCCATTCCCCTCCATGCCTGGGTAATTACTCAAATACCACCCTGAGAACTTTGGAGTGACTTTTTGGGAATCCACTGTTATTCTTCAGCTTTTTTTTGTTCTCTCTCTCTGGACAAGGAGTAACACAATTAGTGGCTTGACCTCAGCTTCCCCTTCTCATCTCATTTGGCTCAATTGCTCTGGCAGATGCCACAGTGGTTTGTGGGTTTGCCCAAATCTGCCCATTCTTTATGGCAAGCACTGAAGTGCCTTTACCCATTCTTTCTGTTCTCATTCCGTGTCCGTCTGCCCTCCCCTGTCACTGAGGCAAGACAAGGTAATGCAAAGCTCCCATCCCTATCTCACTCTCTGGCATCCTTTTTAATAAACAGACATTGCAGCTGTGATTCAAATGCTTTAATACTAAAATATACATTTATGTTGTCACTCACCTTCATTTCTTCTCCACTCTTGGAGTGATACCAACCAGCCTGAGTGATATATTGCATTTTAATTTATTGAACTGTTCTTTCACCTCTTTTCTTGATACATCTGCCTTTGTGAGTACCTTGGCTTCATTACGTGTAAGGCATCACCTTGAGATGGATATTTCCCATTCACCTTCTGAAGTGGCAGAGAAATGAAAAGAAATTCATTTATTTCCTTGCACTTGGACTGAATCATTTACCTTCTCATTCTCTTTGATTGCCACTTTTACACCACAGGATTGCTACTAACAAACTTCCCTGTGGGCCTCCTGCTGCTGGGGAGCTGGGTTTATTTCTCACCTTCATAGTTGTGGTTAATTCATCTTCACCCCTGTACCAGCCCATTTCCAGCAGGAGGTTTGAAGGAGACCCAGAAAACAGAACTGCACATGAGGAAGTGACTTTATTACTTGTCTCTCTTTGCCTGAAGGATTTTCTGGCCTGACCTCCTGCATCCTGCTGGTTAATAATATTTGGGGAAGGATCTCTGGTAGTTTTGTGGACTGTTCCTGGGTTCTTACAAACCATGCCTTGTAAGTTGATTTTGTAAGATTTTTTTTCCCCCAACGATGCCCTGAGGGAAAAAAAAAAAAGATTGCTCATAATTTACTGTGACTTTCTAGGTTATTTAGAAACTCCCTGAAAGGAAAATTTAAGAGAATATCAAAAATGTATCTCAAATCAGCAGGGCAGTAGGTAAGGATCACCTTGCTGTAGCTCCTGGAGGATTGTCAAGTCTGTAAACAGGAGCAGATGTTGTGCATATGAAGAAAAAAACCCATCCCTGGGGTCTGAAAGCACTCAAAGAGGAAGGGAATTACTGCTGGTGCTGCAGGACTTTCCATCTCCTGGGCAATGAGTGAAGGAAGGGCTCTCAAATTCCACCTATCTGCCCTGGGCCTGGCTGGTTGTCCTCTGTTTAGCTAGATACAAGAAAGGGTTATATCAGGACAAATATTTCTGCTGCTTCTAGTAGAATTTAACTTCAAGATCAAGCTGTTCAAAACGTGGCTGCTTAAACTTGTTGACTCAGTCAGCACTAATTACAGAGGGAGTGATTGTGTGGTGCTGGAATTATGTAATTCTCTCATTCTTCCTTCCCTGATTTTATTTATTCTCATTCTACATTCTATTCTTGGCATCAAAAGTCTTGTCTCTTTCTATTTTTTTCTTCTTTTCAGTTCAACAGAAATGGAAATTTATAGTCATGAACCAGTTTCTGATTTAAAACTGATTTTTTTTTCCTCAAAATTTAGCCTGTAGGATGGACTACATTGTATTTAGCAGGACTGGGTTGATTTTTCTCTCAGACTTTTTGTATTTGTTCTTGTTGGACTATTCATTTTTAGCCCTGCCTGCCAACAATTAAAACACAGTTATCTGACCCTTATAAGTACATAATTATGTTCTTTGTAGGATTAATCACCTGACAGGAAGTCAAGCACATTTAAATTCCTTTCCTCACTTACCAAATCTCTTCTACCCGTTGCTCAGATATTATTTATTTTCATTAACAAAGGTGTTCATAATTTTTTTTTTTTTTTTGTCTGGGGGGCAAATCAAGCCCAAGCCTTCTTAATTGGCTCCAAAAAATTCTTTGGTGCATTTAAGGTAGTAGTTGGCCACAATCCTTCCACTTCATCAGGGCCTTGACACATGGAGACAATGAAATTGTGAGTGGATTTTTGTTGGTTGGTTTGTTGGGGTTTTGGTTTTTGTGGTTTTTTTTTAGTTTGTTTGTGGGTTTGTTTTGTTTGTTTGTTTGTTTGTTTTAATTTAATGGATTTGGATTTGCGCCTCTGTAAAACACAACAGTTGTTGGTTTATCCTTCCATTGGAGCAGCTGGAATACAGCTCTGTGTCTTCAATTCCAGAACATGTTTGCAGCCTGGATTAGGCATCACTTAAAAGACAAATTAAAACAGTCAGACTTCCTGTGCTTTTTATTAAATAGAATTAGGTCTTTTTGACCAGCACCTCTTTGTATCCATAGGGAAGGGTTACCTAGGGAAGTTCACCATTCTTTCATTTTCTACTCCGATTTTTGAACAGAATTCTGATACGATACATTTCACAGCTTCAATGCTGAACTTTCCTGGTGCAATCTTTTGTGACTTTATACTGAACTTTTTATGTCATTCTTGGGAGATTTTATAATTTATTAGATTCTGCTTCATTAAAAGCATTCTTTAGATTACATTCTCATAAAAAAAAATCTGTATTCATTAGGACTAGACCTTTCTCCTTTATTAGACCAGAGATTTCAATTCCTGACCCATATGAAAAGCAGCTACTGTCCAGTTTTCAAGCCTTAAAAAACATCTCTAATCAGTTCATCCTAGGAAAACAACCATCAGCAGCCATCCCTAAACTTTTGTGTCACTACCCAAACCTGTCCAGCACTACTGAAGGAGCATGGAAACCCACAGAAGCACTTTTATGAAGAATCCAGCATTTGACTGAGTGGACTCACTGTGGAAAGAAATTCAGAGAAGTTTCCTGTCGATAGTAAATGAAATTGTCCAGTTGGTCAAGATGCTCACCTACTCAACCCACACAGGCACCTGGCAAAAGATAAACAATTTCTAATAGGAAGGTTTGGGTTGTTTCTCACTCTGGAAATTTCTTATCCAGCCTTCTCATTAATAAAAAAGGAATTTCTGAATCACCTAGATGGCCAGAGTTCCTTGAAGATGAAAAGAATGTAATGAAAAGAAGATAATGAACAGAACTTGCTTGAGCAGGCTTAGCAGTTTAAAAGAGCGCAGGAAAAGAAAGGTCAGGTCCAGGTCTACAAAGAAAATCTTCTGCAGAGCTGTAGTTAATAAAAAAAATTCCTGATTCAATATCCAATGCCTCCTCTTTGCCTAAGCATGAGTATCTAAATCAGCAGATAAATAAATAACTAGAACAAAGCCAATTGTTGCAACTCTGAGAAATTCACAACAGAGAATTAAACACTAGAGATGGGGATGAGGGGAGGTAATTAAAACAAATTGGAAATCTTAATAGGTAGAAATAAAAACGGAGAACTTTCTATCAATGAGTAATCTTGATTGCAAAAGTTGTTGCAGATGGCTTTGAGCCTTAGAGGATTTCAGCTGGGAGGTTCTTCAGCAGCACAATGAGCTCTGCGAGTCCTGACCCTTTGTAAGTACCTAAACTAATCTTCATTTGAAATTCCTGGGGAATTGGGAAACAACTGACACTTACCCGAGCTTTTCTCAGGTGTGTTTCACAAAAGGCTCCCAGCAGAGCCGATGGAGCTGCTCACAAAGACATCAGTAATCTTCCCAGCCTTATCTGTTCTTGTACTTGTGTTAAAAATGAAAATGCCCCGCTGAAATTAATGCAAAATACAGTCGGGAACATAATGAAAACCCTTTTCTGATAGTCTTTATACCGCTGCAAGCATCCCTCACTTCTCTTTTTCAAAAAGGATATAATAGTCCTTTTCACTGTTTTGTTATATTTGAAAGAAGAACATGTGTTTTCTACTTTTCTTTTTTACCAAGTTTTGGTAACCTAAAATGCAAATTGGATGAGGACAACATATAATCTCCTGGCTTATTATTTTTCTTTTTCCTGCAGAAGAGATATGCTCAGTATTTTAATCGCACCATCTGTCACGGTAGCAAGTGCCAAGCTGCAATATTGATCTTGTCACTTTGGGGAATGGTATGGTATTTAGGATTATAAATAACATTTTTCTTTGCTCTGTTCATGTGTTAGTTTTTATAGAGAGTCCAAACTCAGGAAACCACTCTTGCCATCTAATAAGACAAGCACTTTCTTAGGATCCACAGCAGAGTGTCATTAGGACCTGAAGCAGTGTTTGTGTTATTACCTGTCACAGCTCAGTCGAGTGAATAACCCAATTGGTCCATGAGATTTGTATAGTGACAAGTACAGCCAACTAAGCAGAGATAAGATCTTCTAGTGACCATAAGTCATCACTGAGGACTGGTTTCCTCTCTTTACAAGAGAGAAGATCACACTGATGAGATTTTAAATTAAGAACACTCAAGCGGTTGTTACAAAAGAAGTTAGTGCTGCATTTTCTGCAATTTCATGTGTTGAAAAAAACAATCTTGGATTATTTTTTTTTAAGGCTCTTTCCCCTTTGGATCACTTGGATTTTGGTTAAAATTTGCATTTAGTTTGCCTTGGGAAAGAGAACAAGCAGTATTGTAGGCAGTTTTTATCTCCAAACAGACTCTCTGGAGAGGCCAGAATGGTGGGGTCAGGTTTGAGGTTACCATGAGTCTGTAAAGGCCTCAGTGTGTTGAGCTGCCTGATTCAGAAAGAGACTTTTCCTGGCAAGGAGGAGACAATTCCCCTTTTAATATAAAATCTTTGGGTGTTTCCTCTCCTGTTTACATTTCTGGATGTAGATGTATTTTTTCAATGCACCAGGCAAAACTCTGATGCTTGTGAATGGTTGAAGAAAAAGATGCTGGACAGATGTAAGGGGTAATTAAATTTTCTGAGAGGTTATGATGTTTTCCAGGATTCACAGGGCTGAGTACTTCTCTCTGTAATATTCTGTTAGACAGTCAACATTTTGATAATATGTCAGCATGTTTTTTCTGCTCCACAAGTTGCTTTTCTTTGGGTTGGGTATTACTGAATTTTGTGCCTGATAAAGTAAGATTTCACCTGGGGCTTGAAGTGTTAAAGTGTTAGAATAGAAATACTTTAATGCTGTTTTTTTCTGTTGGTAGTTCTCCTGCTGCTGAACATATATTTATCCTCTGCATGCAATTTCACTCATAACTTCAAGGCAGCTCCATGGTGCTCCTAAGTACTGCATTTTATAGATTTTCAGCAGTTGTCATTAAACATCTCTCTTGAGGAACAAAAATACCAAAAACATTTACACAAAACATCAAAATCTTGTACTAAAATAATCCATTATAATCCCATTCTTCATTTTTCAGAGTCTCTGCAAATTGATTTCATCTAAGATATTACCCAGCTATATTCAAGTTTGGGTCTGTTTTTTTCATCTGTTTCATTTCCTGTAACTTGAGTAATTTCATGAAATGCAGTATTTTTACTGCAGAAAAATAAAAAAGTAAATAGTCTGCTGTGTGTTGGGATCTGGATAATCCATTCTCTACCTCATTGCTTGCTTTTGCTGCCTGGTTGTTCAGACACTTGCTCAGACTTTTCTGAGTACTAGCATTTAATTAAATACCTGGTGTAGAGGACAGCCAGGCTGTAGCCATGGATGCAGCAGAAATTTATACAGAAGGCACACTGAGCTGTTGTACATAGATGTACAAACATTCTGTAGCTTAAGTCTATAGAACTACAGAAAATTTCATGTATTGTGTGTATGTGTGTATATATATGTATATTTATAAATGTGTATACATATATTTATATGTATATGCATATGCATATGTAAATTTATAGCATTTATATTTATAGTTATAGCTATGTTTATGTTTAGGATAAGGGCAGTTGCCAAAATCTCCACAGTGGTCTTAGCCTTGCCTTTGAATACCAAATGTGATTTCTTTCCTGGTGTTTCCTGTGGTACAAAATGTGAGCCCTGGGTAGCTCCTCAGCACTGTGTGAGGCTCTGGCAGTTGGTTATCAGCTTTTGTGGCCATGGGAAGTCTGTTTGGGCAGTGCCCAGCCCATGATTTGTGGGAGCTCAGCCTGCTCTCCATGGACCCTAACATGATGGCAGCACTGTGGTGTGGCAGGTCCAGGATCCTGCTTCTCCAGCAGGGAACAATATTTGAGAATAGGAATAAGCAATTTTTTTCATATTATTTGGTATGGGAAAAAGAACCAAAAAGGCTTTTTTCCCCCTGTTTTTTAATCCTATATTTTTCCAGCAAAAGGGAGTATCTGGCTCACCTTCTCCTTGCAAAACTGGCACAGGGTACTCCTCCACCCATTGCCTTATGCCTGTAATTATTCAATGCTAGTGTTTTCCTATATGTGGGTCGCTTCTCACATGGTAATTGCAAATGTAACCTCCTTTATTGATGCTCCACTAGCTCAGAGCCAGCAATGCCTGGCTGCAGGTGGGAAAACAGACAACAAGAAGCATTGCTCTGTTTGAGGCTTGACACAATCAGCTTTTCATGTACACTCCTCTCCCATGTCTCTTGGTGGTGGAGGGAGCTGTGCTGTCATTAGCAGCCAGCAGGGTGTTGTAAGGGATGTATTTTTGCAGAGAATTCAACTCGCCTGGTGCCTTATGAGCATTTCTGCCTTCCCAGCTGCACAACGTGGGGGAGGCTCTGGGCTGTCTGGGTCACCAGGAGCCAAACTGCTGGGGAGAATGGAAAACTGGCAATAATCTCAGCTTTTTCTTTGAGATGTGGGGTGGCTTGACTTGCATGGCCTGGGGACATGGGGAGGATGAGGTTCTGCACAGAGCCAGGGCAGCAGGAGAGCTGCAGGGAGATGGAGGTGTGGGGTGAGAGCGTGGGTTGTAGGTAAATGAGCAGAGGGAATGGAGGGAAAATGTTTACACGGAGCTCTGTGATCAAAGAAAAGATTCTGTGTGTTTCACCAAGAGTTTCATCTGCCCTCTGGGCTGTGTTACACAACCAGCTGTCAAACAGAGCTTTTTAAAAGAAAACACAGGTAGCTTTTCCCTTTTGATGATCAAACGAGAGATGCACAAAGTTACCCAAAGTACCTGATTAAAACCAAATATCCCTCCTTCCAAATGCCTGAGCTGAAAATTGTTTCTAAATGGGAGAAGTTTTGTCCAGCTGTATGCAGGCTTTGCCTGGGAAAAAGGAACAATTAATAACCCCAGGGAAGCTGGGGAGGATGTGGTGAGTGCAGCAGGGAGCACAAAGCAGAGCAGAAGCATTGGTCAGAGGGAAGCAGAGATGGGAACTCTGAGTGCAAATTAATTAAGCAGCAGATTTAATCTGCAGACTATGGGCATGAAAGAAAACATGTCAGCCTTAATACAGTTAAAGTATTTATATTTGTAAATAGATTGTGCAAATTCACAAATGAAGGAGAGCATAAAAAGCAGCTGTTTTGGAGATGGGGATGGATGTAGGAAGCTACATGTTCACTCACCAGCATTTTGGGAGTGGCTAGGAAGGGTTTGTGGAGACCAAGTGTGATAGTTAAGTGATAAATGGGAAATGATTCATGTCCTTGTTTGTTAAGGAAGAGAAAAACAGAGGGAAGATATTTTTCTCTAAGTATTATCAGAAATAAAGACTAGAGACAAGTGCTTTGATGCAAGTGACCTCTTGTGATAAATTGTGCTGAAGATCTCTTCATTAGAAAGGCCAAGAGGGTGGTTAGAAGTGTGAAAAATGCCAGTAAGATAACTGCAGCAGGACTTGAGGGATATCTTGCTTCACGGAAGGGCAGCCTGAATGCTGGAACAGACAGCAGCACTGCCAGCAGCTGCCTGGGCCACCCAAACTCATCTTCCCAAAGTGAGTTTCTGGCTGGTGGGTGTCTTCCTTCCATGGTGGGTGACCCAGGGGAGCATCCAGAGCTGAGACCTTCTCTGATGCACCATGGGAGGCTTTCTCCATGACCTTGGTGTCCTGATGTGCAGCAGTTCCAGTGTTTACCTTCCTTACAGCCCTTGCTGAATTTCCCACCCTTGAAATGAGGATTTGGCAGGACACTGAGCATCCAGTGCCTCAGCCAAGGGGTCTGGGGGGAGATGCAGTCTTGGAGCAGCTCTGGGTGCATTTGGGGTGCAGAAAGCAAGGCTCAGGGCTGCAGGGCTTCTGCCTCTGATGGCTGATGTCTGTGAGAGAAATTTGGGCAGACAACCTCCCCAATCAAGGCATCAGAGAAAATAGGAATGGAAAGGATCTCTAAAGGTCATCTAGTTCACCCTTGTGTCCGAAGGCAAGTTTAATTATACCCACACCATTCCTGAGAGATGTTACATCTCCTCAGCATCTGCCTCTCTAAATTAAACCATCTGAATGCTTTCAAGTCTTCCCTCAGATATGATGCATTTTTGGACAATTGTGAGTCTCTTCTGGGCTCCTTCCAATTAATGTGAGTTCTTCAGCAGCCCAGGGCTGGCTGTGGCTGGTGCCCTGCACACAGTGGTTCCAGCTGAAGAGAACCACACATTTCCAGTTTTGTTTCATGGCTCCATAAATGTATTCAGCCTTTCATAAAGGTTTGGAGAGAGATTCCTCAGACATCAGTTTAATGCCTTGAAGAACTCTTGTTTGAGTTAAGGATCTTTTTTACTAACTTCTGTCAAGGTAAAATAATGGTTCAAGTCTGATTTTGAAAACTTTTAGAAATTGCCTCCATATAAACAACTTTGTGTGGACTGAAAATTACTACAGAGTTTTTGATAAATGGGAAAGTCTCTGTTTACAAGGAGATGCTTAGTGCAGCTGTGTTAGGTCAGGTCTCATTTAGCATCTCCATTTAATGATCCTGAAGAGGGAGTAAACAGTCTGTTAATGAATTTGTGTGTGGTTCTGTATAGGGAGGAACTGTGAGTAATAGGCAGGAAAGAAAAAGACTACAAAGGGACATGGATATTAGAAACACTCACAGCTAATGAAGTTAACTTCATCTCTGCTAACACAAATTAATGTGTTTGGGTGGAGGGGAGGAAGGGAATATGCTTAAATAAACTTGGCTACTTGAGGGCATTTTATGAGAAAAGTAGATTTGTAGGCCAAGTACCCAAAGAGGGCCTGCAAGAGAGCCCTAAAGGGGCCTTTTCAAAGGGCAGAGGACAAGGGGGGATGGCTTTATGCTGAAGGAGGGTAAATTTAAATTAGATATGAAGAAGAAATTCACATCTCTGAAAGTGTTCAAGGCCAGATTGGGTGAGGCTTTGAGCAACCTTGTCTAGTGGAAGGGGTCCCTGCCCATGGCAGGGGATGGAACCTGATGATCTTTGTGGTCCCTTCCAACACAAGCTCTCAATTGTTGGAATCAGATTCTATGTTCTGTGCGATATTGCTCCCAAAAAGCTGGATGTCTGTTTGGACTGCTCAAGGAACTGCTCAGACACACGTGGGACACAGGAATCTTTCCCCTCTGTTTGACTGCTGCTGGTCTGTGTGCTTCACGACCAAGGAGATGTTTAGATATACACAAAACCTGTGGTGAAGATGAAGGAGGAGTGGTTAATGAGCCTGAATTGAAATGTCCTGGAGTGGCTGATTACCCCAAGGGACAGAGCAGCCTATGGTGTAAGTTTCAGCAGAGAAAACAGAGGTACCAACATGGTAAAAGGGAAGATGTTTGTGAAAATGCATTTGAGAATGGGGAAATTGTCACCAGCCATGAGGTGTTTGAGCTGATCCCATGTGGTGAATAGTTCAGCCTTCAGGTGTTTAGAAAAGTGTGTAGTATGTGGAGGAAAAATAACAGGGAAAAGCTGAATTTCTGGGAGACAGAAGATAAGGAATGTCATTCTCTGTCTTATTTTAATTTATTTTATCTCCCCTTGTGTTTTTCTAAGAGTAGCATGGGAGGAAGCTCAACAGGAATGACAGTGTGGCCCTAAGAGTCTCTGCTGAGAGCAGGTTCCCTCCAGTGTTTCAGTCCCTGAGTTCCTTCAGCAAACAGATGAATTCAAGGATCAGATGTATCAAACCCTCAAAGATTTGGATGTAAAAACTTGAAGGACTTTTTTTTCAAATTATTTCTTCTCTTCCTTTTGTGAAGTATCCCAATGTGCTGAAGGTTTAAATAAAGGAAGTTACCTATCTAAACTAGAATGCATCTAAAACCTATTCCCAAATGCATATTTGTGTGCATGTGTATAAAGAGATTGAGAGAATGTTTAATTATGACTTTCCATTAAAAAAAACTGCATAGAAAACAGAAAAAGGCATTGAAAAATTAAACTGGGCCTGCTAGACAGTAACTGGCTTATGGGTAAACAGCAGCAATGTCCTTAAATATCACAGAAAAAATGTAGGAATGTTGAGGTCAATGAGGGCATTCAGAGACATGAATAGGGAATGAAAGATGAGGTTGTCATTGCAAAAAGCCTCCATGGGTTCTGTGCCAGTAGTATTTAGAGAAAAAGCTGAAGGTCACATCAGAGACTAGAATACATTTTCCTGGGGGCAAGATGAAATGCTAAAAGGTTTTATGATTATGCCAGAGCAGATAGTTAGGCAATTAGAGCTGTTAAAAATTGTCAAGGCATGGGATCCAGATGAGTTACATCTGAGAACTGAGATAGGAGGAGCAAGTGGAACTGAAAGCTTTGGCAGATATTTTTTTGATCCCTCTCCAAGGATGGGGTGGTTGGAGAGGATTGGGCAGCATGGCTGATGTAGTTGCTCTGTATAAGCAATGCTCCTGAAAAATCCAGTGCCAAACCAACACTTTGGTAAGAATATGACTGACAGAGGATATTTTGCTTGGACTTGGGAAAGGGAGTTCTTGGCTTATCAATTCACTTGACTTTCTGAAACACATTATTGTGCCAGAAGACAAATGTCAAACAAAGTCCATAATTTATCTGACTTTTCTGAAAGCATAGCATGCAAAATATTGATCTGCTTAAGGAATGCACATTACCTCCTGAAAACGACTAAAAATTAGCTCAGGGAGGACAAATAGTGTCAGCAACACTGCAGAGGGATAACAGAGCAAACATACATTGTGCACGATCTATTTACATCAGTTAGACATCCTTGTGCAACGTTTTCCTTGTTTTGATCTTTAGACTTAAAATGTAGAAGAAAAAGGAAGAAACCTCGTGCTTCCTTGTGCCAAAGTACAGGTGCAGTGAGGGGCAGAGCCACCACAAGCCATTCAAGGCTGTGCAAGTCTTTAGGCTGTACAAAACTTCATGTTCATTGCTGACAGGGGCTGCCCCTCAGGCACCATTCTGATTGAAAGGAGCTCAGCTCTGTCAGGGGTGAGGATTGGCCTCATAAAGTATTAATGATGGCAAACTAGATTGTTTCCAGCACAGCTGAATGCCATGTCAGCAAATATTTATTAGAAAAGAGTGAAGAATGCAGTGTGATATTTTTAACATTTCCTTCTTTGCTGGGCTCCTTCCCCAAAGAGAATTCCTGCTCCTGGCTAGAGATGGGAGCTAATTACATTGACATTTTCTGAAAAATCCCTTCACCCAGGATTTTTTCCTGTGAAGCTGAGAAGCCTCAGAGAAAAATGAAAACAATAATTATCTGATTTGCTTTTCCTTTGTTTTGCTCACATGGAATGTGTTTGGAGATTGTTTACCCACAGGTGATTGTTCCATTGGATTCTGCTGTGAGTCGTTTTCACTCATTGGCCAATCAGGGCCAAGCTGTGTCAGGACTCTGGGAGGAGTCACAAGGTTTCATTATTATCTTTTTAGCATTCTGTAAGTATTATTTTTGTATTTCTTTAGTATAGTATAGTTCAGTATTCTTTAATATAATATAGTATCATAAAATAATAAATTAGCCTCTGAAAACATGAAGTCAAATTCCTCATTTCTTCCTTCCATCATCTGGGGGCAATACAAATAAAATAGGAGCTCCTAAAGAAGCAGCAATGGGCAGCTGCCCATCCCTTTCCCATCTGTGATGTTTTCCTTGTCTCTTCATCCTCCAAAGTGATATAGGTCAGCATTAAATTGACCCTCTGTGTCTCTGTGGGGCAGTAGACATGCAAAGGGGCATTTTTTTTTCCCCCTCCCCACTTTTCTCTTCATTCTAGGAATGCATTTATTTCTAGAGGTGTCCTATCTTCTTTTGCAGACTAAAGCAGTAGCAGGTGTCTTGCAGGTGAGATTTTTATTCCAACACCAATTTAGTCCAATGGTGCAAAAGGAGCACGCCTCCCATACCTACCTGTGCTGCACATCCTACCCTGCCAGGCAGCCCTCTTGCACTGACCCAGCAGGAATTCAGACAGGAATTGTGAGTGCTCAGCACCTTCAGGGATCCAGCACTGTGGTAATCTCCTCCTCCAGCATAATCTTCATAGCTGAACCGCTGTTAATGTGCTTGCTATTCATCTGTTGGAGCATTGAAATAGTAATTATTAGTGGCATATTCTTTTGGGTGATCAGCCCAAAGCTGCAGTGCAAGAGTGTGACCTTGAGTTTTCCTACAGACAATGGAAATTAGTTGATAATGGACAACAGTAATTGCTAGGATGACAGTGCACCTCTGGAGCTACATCACCACAATACATCACTGAGGCCAGGAGCTTAGCAGGACTCAGGGAAAAAAAATAAAAAGGAAATTAACAAAATGCATACAAGATGTTTAAATGTGTTAAAAATGGGACAGGGGATAATACAGAGGGTAATTATAATGTAATTATATAATTGTATAAGTAAGCACTGTGGTTTCCCTGGGAATGTTGCATGCAGGGCTGGGCTCAGAGGTGTCTGATGAGTATATTTAGAGGCTCAAGTAAATCTTACTGACTGGAGAATTCTTAAACAGTGGTGTTATTTAGTTTTGGAAAGGAGACCACAAGGAGGACATCAAAGGTGTCCTGCCAGGAATCCTCAATTTTGGAACCCTTTCCTTTCACAGTAGAAGAAGGAAGGGAATGGGACTAATCAGATTATCAGTTACATCTTTTCCCCTTCTTCACATGCAAATGGTCGTGGTCATTGATGAACAGATGCACAAGAAGCTACAGAGAGGAAGGGTAGCAGAAACCAGAGCCATGAGATTCCCCACCCAGACTCCTGTTAAATAGTTGTCCTTACCAACCCCCAAATATTTCCCTGTGTCTCTTGAAGTCCTGCTGCAAGGCATGGTCCAGGGAAGAGAAAATTAAAACTTCTGAACAGACAATAAGTCTCACATTTCTAATATTTGAGTTCAAATTGAACACACAGATGTTATTTTCACACAACTCCTTTTGTGACAACAAGTTCCATGAGAGATTAATTCTCACAGGTTTGGGAAAAATATGAAAACATAACAAAATTTAGAGTACTGCTGTTGTTTTGATTAGCAGCAGCACCTTTTAGGAGGGATAGTCAAGCTCCCCAACATAAATTAAAATTTAAGTATAGGGGATGAAGATAAAAGCTAAACTGGAAGCACAGAATCCTTCCTGTTTTTTACACTTCCTGGAATTAATTATGTTTTCTGCACATTGAATTCACCCATTTGTATTTCTAGTCAGGTCTTCTCTGTGCTCCTGTATTTACATGAACAAAAAGCATTCACAATCATCAGCATAAAGATTAGAAATATATAAAAAGAGCTTTTGGGAGGAATACTAATAACAGAAAATTTGTGCCTTTGAGCAGGTTTGTGAAAGTATTTTTGTAGTTTAATCTGGCTGATTCTGGCTGTCATAATACAAGCTGTATTAAACTGATCATTAACTTGATCCAATGTAATGTGTTTTGTGCTTTTGATCTTGCTTGCTGCTGCAAATATGTCCTTCATTCAGAAATGGCCTCACATAGAAGGTGGCTGCACTTGCAGGCTCCAATTTTATTACATTTGCCAGACTGATGCACTCAGGCCATTTATCATCACTTTATCACAGATAACAACAGCACAACTAACTACAAAACCACAAAAGTCTTTAAATTTTACATATTGGAAACTACTTAAAATTCACTTTTAACCAGGGGGTCTTCTTCAAGCTGAGAAGAAAATGTAAAATGTACAATTTCATTACCCTGTATTAAACTTCTATTTTTCCTTTAGAGTTTCACTAGCTAAATCAGCATGACCAAAATCCTCTTTGCTTGCTCTTCTTGATTTTTTTTTTTCATGGAACTTGAAAATGGGTAATATTTCCATGATTTTTCCATTCTGTGGTTTTACTGCTGGGACAATATTGTTTCTGTTCCGGCTTGTGAGCAGTACTTTGTATCTGTTCTTAAACAGATCTGATGCATAAAATGATGATGTTCCTGTGCTTTCTCAGGCTCTCAAGTTATTAGAGCTAAATACTGTCAAGTTTGCTAAATGTTTAGGTGAATGAGCTCCTGTACTGTCAGACCTGAATGTGCAAGAAGTAATAATCCATACTAAAAAGAAAAATATATCAGCATTTAAAATAAAGTAAAAGAGTACTGGCATTTTAAAAGGAGATGTATTTTCAGGCATCTTTTTCTCTCTACTGGGTTTTGCGCTTTGTGTTAATGAAGTCAGTCTTTCCCCTTTCTTCAGGAAGGCCAGAAATTGATTTTTTTCTTCTTTTTTAATGGAATTTGGGCTTCTCACATGCCTCACTGTGTGAGGACTTTAAAGAAATCTCCACACACGAGTCTTCCCTGAAGATTTAGTTGTACCTAATGGCAACCTCTCCAAACATAATTGTCGGCACTATCCCTTATCATAAATACTTCCCCTCCTTGCAGATATATTTTAGTCCTGAGTAAGGGATCAATAGCTGAAGGGAATCCTGGAAAAATGAGGCTGGTGCTGTTCCTTAGTGTTTGCTATTCCTATCATTAGGGTTTGCTGTGCCTCACATCACCCCAGCACTGATGGAGTTTCCATAGTGGGGAAAGCAATTATTGCCAGTTTGCCTTGTAAATGTTGAAAGGCATCTGCTGTTCCTCTGTGGTGCCTGGAGAAATGGAAATTGATGCTGATAATAAACATAATTATAAAGAAGGTTGCTGCAAAGACTCCTGATCTGTAAGGGAAAAGTGACATTTTAAGGGCTGTGCTATGGATATAATGAGAATAGATATTGGCTTTTAAACCATTATACTGAGGCAGGGATGGATGTTTGATAAAGTCTCACTCATTACGAGACGCTACATTGCAAAAAGTTTGTGTTGTATCAGTCCATGATGGCACAAGATTGGAAATTCTTTATTCCTGTGTCTCATTTGCAAACCTCTCAGTCTGGGTTTTCATTGGGGTTTGTTATTTCTTTTAATGCAGAAAGGACAGCTGTCAAAGACCTTCCCTTTGCAGACTCTCCTAACTCCAGCAAGGTCCAAGCCTGGCCTGTCCAGACCATCATCAGGAGCCTGCTGGGTTGCAAAAGACAAAGAAAAATTAATGTCTGGGTTTGGTGCAAAGGCTCTGGCTTGATGTGCCTGCAATCTAATCTTGAAAACAGCAATGTCAAAGAGGAACAGGATAAGAACACACTCCATAACATTTGTGCTACCTGATAGTTTATGTGCCAGATATTTAGGCTGAGGTCACAAAATACCAGCTTTTAAATTAGAGACAGCTTGGTGCAAACGCCAGTGATAAAAGAGTCAAGCTGAAAATAATATTAAATAATTAGTGTAAAATAAAAGCACTATTTCGAAGTTGTAATTGAGTTGGATGTGCCAGGATTATGTTATTGGTAGCAGTTCATGGCTCATCCAATGTTATTATTGCAGAATCAATGTTTTCATTTAATGTTTTCTGGATCGTTGTTGTCATCTGTGGTGCTTAATTGAATAAAAAACAAGATTCACTTGGAATAGATGCAGATACAAAGTACTAAATTTCTCAGAGGAAGAATGTTTTCACTTTGTTTAACCCAAAGCATTAGTTTATTTGCAAATATAATTGATGCTGGCTTGAAGAGCATTCCTGGAGTACATTAAGCAGGACAGCCATAACAACAGTATTAGATTTATGGCAGATGAGTGTAAATAGTGCAGTATTAACTGTAATGGATTCTGGGCTATAAATACACCACCACATCCCACTCGGCAGGATCAGGAGTCTTATTCATGAATGATTTTTAGATGTGCATTGTGTGAAAGGAAACAGGCCCTGGACTTTGAATTGTAGCACAAAGTTGCACATTTTGGTAATTCTGAGCTGCAGGATAAATACCAGGTTCAGCCCCCAGCAAGGTTGTGGTCTTGGTGTCCAAGCCCAGCACTGAAAGTGGAAACAGAATGCTGAGTTTGGTGGAGGTTCCATCAAGTCTCACCTGCCAATGAGCTTCACCTGTGCAGGGAACTGCACATTTTAAATCCTTGCTCAACCCAAACTGAAGTGTAACATCCCAAAAGCTACTGAATGTGAACCATTCAATCTTTGTGTATGCAGGAAGGGTACAGAGATGCAATGGTGCACACGTGGAAAGAATCTTCTACAGGGTGCCTCAGAAGTGAGGCTCAAAAAGGAAATACCTGTCCTGTGTGGAGAGAGAAAATCACTGATAGTAAAGTAGTCTCTTCAGGAGCAGGCAGCAGAGTGCTGTGGAAGGGGAGGCAAAATATTCTTGTTGGGAATGGAAGGTATTTTCTGCAGGGTCTGTTGTTCTGTTGAAAACTCCTCTTGCCCAAAGCACGGGGAGCCCTCAGCAGTGCAGCTCCTTGGTGCTGTTGTGATACAAATACTGTATAAAAAGAAAAATTCTAAATTTTCATTTAGAAAATTTTCATTTTCATTACAATGGTCTTATATGGTGGCGGTATTGATTGTATGCAACTTTACCACAGGACTATTCTGTGAAGAGATGCTTTCCTGGGTTTTGACTTCAGCACACAAAAAATGGGTGTTCATTTTAACTGTTGGAATTGCAGTTTCTCTGACTGTGTAAGGAGGCTTCAAAATTGATGTGCCTTGCACTTAGAGCCACTCTGAGCCACTTCACAGAGGCAGAGTAACATCAAGGAGCTTCAGTGCCTGGGAGAAGATGTGCAGGATTTTGCCAGGGTGGAAGCTCTGTCAGACTTCTTTGCAATCAATTATCTCTGATTATAGAAATTTAAACCTCATTTACAGTGCAAAATCTGATGAATATGCTTAAGTTTCTGTATCCCCAGAAAAGGATTAATCCCAAACAAATTAACTACCCCATTTCCTCATGGGAGGAGAGTCAAAGTGAAGAGATGTTCTGGTATCATGTTCCACAATTCAGTGAGAGCTCTATCAGCAAAGGCCTACCTGCATCACAAGGGCTTATTCTACCATCTGTGTTTGCATAAACTTCTGTTAACAAACCATATTGTTATTGGGGAGAAAATTAAATTTAGAACAGGTTTCTCTGAGGCAGCTGTCTGAATCCTCTGTGTCGCTGGAGAATGTGTCTGTATCAAGGAATGTGAGACTGCAGAGTTTATTTAACAGTGAGATAGAAAAAGGGTTCATTTTATTGCAATTCATGCCATCCTAATGGACCACTTGATAAGAAAATATTAAAATGTAGTGCTGGATGGACTGTAAGTGAATATTTATTTGCCTTCTACCACTACCACAAAGCTGAACCAACAATCTGAGGCTGGCACTCAATGGTTAAGATGAACTGTTTAATCAGGTCTGTGGCATCCTGCTGTCAATATTATCTGAAGTGAAATCAGTTGAAAGAAAATGCCAATTGAAAGCATCCTTGCAAGACTGTATCTGCTATTTTTGTAGCTTTTAATCACATGCAGCCTGTCTCTGGCAACTATGAAGAGGGGAAAAGGTTGGAAATAGATTTATCTATTTTGGAAAGCTTGTCTCTTCATTTCTGGACATAATTAAAAGCCTGATCCATTACTTAGAGTTTTCCCATGTACTTTGAGTTTTCTTTGACTGCTGGAAGGGGTGAAGTGATCAGTGCAGGTACTTCTGAAGAATGATGTCTGTTAAAGCTTTGTACAGCAGTTTCCCTTTCATGCTGAGCTCAGATGCATTGCCCATCAATCTCTTCATTTTCTGCTCATATTAATCCTCTCAGAGGAGCTACTGCTTGTTCTGGTGTCACCAAACTGCAGCTCAAGGTGAGAATTAGTTAACTTGGTGCTCTGGATTGCTCCATAAGGCAGATAGAATTTTTATTTATTTATTTATTTATTTACTTATTTATTTATTTTTATACTGGCCAACTTCTATTTCTATTATTTCAGGCTCTTGCAGATTAAGCCTCTAAACATCCCATCCCGCAGTCACTTCCCACACCAGTCGAAGTCTTGATCTACAAAGATGAACAATAGAAATGAAAAGACTGCTGATTCCATGAATAAATATAAGCCCTAAGCTGCCTTATTATCCCTGGAAAATATGTCCAAAAAGATGTCTTTGGGTAATATGTGCAATAAAGGGCTGATAGTGTTCTCAGGACTGATGAAATCTGCCCCTTCTTGTTTCAAAAATTCTGATTTGCTCAACAGAGAATGCAGTGATGGGTGATGGAACTTTTTTCTAGCATAAGTTCATGCATGAATGTGAAACTTTGTGAGTTTTCCAAAGGTAACACTTTGCAGATACTCCACAGGTAGAGCTGGGCACTGACCCAGGGTTTTTCAGGACGCACTGCTTACAGCAAAGCCTGATCTGAGCTCATGGCATTGGTCTCCTGCTGCCCACCCTGCTGGGTGGGTTCTCAGTGCTCCTGCATCTCCTCTTGTAACCAGGGTAGGATCACAGCAAGCTGGAAGAGGAGTGGGCTCAGTTTTTGTCTCTTTGTGGGCTGATTTTTATGTGTGTACACATGATGGGGATATTTCATATGTGCGGTTACATGAAATTTGACAGGTATGTAAATGAGACATGCACTAATTATCTGTGACAAGAAAATGGCTCACTCTTGTTTACTGTCTCACACTCTAGCTCACATTTCATACTTGTGTGATTTCCTAAGGGTTTTATATTCAGGGTGAAAAGTCCACGTTCCTGCGTAGCTTTGTGTAATCATGTTATGGACTTTCTGTTAGTGTCAAAATGCCTCAACTTCCCTTCTTTGTGCTATTTTCTAAACTAAATGAAATCACAGAATTTTTTTTGTGCAAGAATTTAGAGGCTCACAGCTGTAGGCTACTTTGAAATGTTTGTGTCATTATTTCTACTTTGTGTTTTCAGAACATGGTAAAATCAAAACGTCAGAGATGCCAAATCAAACAATAATGTAGGGAAAACTGTGTTGGAGACAAGCTCACTAGTGAGTGTTATAGAAAGGTCACACTTCTTGTTTTGGGTTGAGTGTGGGAAATTAGGATTAAGTACATCAGAGTGTCACGGACATATTTTATGAAAAATCCTTTTGCTAGGATCTTTTCTCCTGAGAAGCTGAGAGGCTTCAGAAATTAAATGTAAACAATAATTATGCACTGCTGTGGAATGCAACAGGTGCATCTGTGATTGGTCTCATGTGGTTGTTTTTAATTAATGGCCAATCACAGTCCAGTTGTCTCAGACTCTCTGGTCAGTCACAAGCCTTTGTGATCATTCATTTTCTATTCTTAGCTAGCCTTCTGATGAAATCCTTTCTTCTATTCTTTTAGTATAGTTTTAATATATCATTTTCTTTTAATATAATTTATATCATAAAATAAAAAATCAGCCTTCTGAAACATGGAGTCAAGATTCTCATCTCTTCCCATGTCAGGACTGCCTGCAAATTCAACATTTGGTGACCCTGAGTGAGGAACAATTCAATATCAGAGTACCTGTGCAATGTTTTGGGGAGGCTGTACCATATTTTTTATTCATGCTCATTAAAAAGTGTGAAGCTCTGTAAACTGGGTTGGAGCAATCTCAAATCCTGAGTCCCAGTGAGTTAAACAGAGGTCCTCAGTCCCCCAGTGAGTGTTGCTCAGCAATCCTAGCACCCTTCAGCAGCACTCAGACATCCAGAGCCATTCCCTGTGCCTCAGCCTGGCTGTCAGACCCAAAGGAGCACACATCTTGGATGGGAAGGCACACGGAGCACTCTTGGCAAGAGACTTTTTCATGTTTCCTGTATATTTTGGACATTCCATCTCTGCTGCTGCTGCTGCTGCTCTTGTGCCACTGACAGTCACAGCCTTTACAAGACTCATCCCTGTTTCCAGTAGGGACAAGGCTGAGGTACTCTTTGTCATTTCAAGTGGCAATGTGAGGGTTTCACCCCCTCTGCCTGCAGGACATCAGGGGCTGTGATTCTGCCCCTGCTCCAGCCCCACCTGAGTGCCCAAGGTGGCATTGCTGAATACCTGCTGAGTCTCTGTAATTAAAGAACATTATCAAGGCTAAATAAAGGATGTCTTTTCCCCTTTTGCTGTGCCCAGAGCCCTGCTGTTCTCCTCTAAGATGCACAGCATATATAGAGGTTATGCATCTCTTCTGCATTAATTTTCTTGTGCTACAGCTAGATCTAATAAATACATGAGAACAGGACTTCACCACCACACTACTTGAATTATTTATTCTGTTTAGGTTTCTATTTGGGCAGTTTTGTACTGCATGTGTTTGTACATCATGCTGTAAGGTTTCCACTTTCTTTACTGTGTCATCTGGCTACAAGTGAGCTAGGAATCTGGTTTGGTGCAGTATCCTCAGAGCTGAAGAGTTCCTCTCTGAGGCAGTTAAACTAGCATGCTTGTGAAAATGAAAGCTCTTTAAGGTGGTAGAAATGGCACATCAAAAGTGATGGTCAGTTTTTTAAAAAATTGGAGCAAGGCATTGTTCTGGTTTCTGTTTGCTTCATCACAATAGATGCAACTCTTGAGGTTACAGTAGTAACAAGCCAATTCTGTTCACCTCCTTTATCTATTTTAGTAAGCACACACTTTTACCTCTGTGTTGGGGTTCTGAGTAGACCTTTCCAGCTGGCTCATTTTCCATAAATTGCATTTCCCATAGAGGGCTTTTAACATACCACTAACAGTTTTGTGTGTCCTCTGGGATAAGTACATGCAGTGTGCAAGACCTGTAATCCAGAAAGGTGAATACAGGGTAGGTACTGAGGCACACAGGGGGAAACTGAGTGAGGTGACATGAATCTGTGCATTACTTGTCTTATCTGCTCAGTAGAGATTTGCCCAAGTGTTGTTTTCTGCCTCTTCCTTCCACTTTCAGAGTTGAGAACAGAGATCTGAAAACATTGTGGGTTTGTCTTCTCCAAAAATAAAGATGTGAAGCAGACAGGAAGGGCTTTGGGTCCCTTTGTGCCTCTTTCAGAGAAGACAAGTGTTGGCAGTGTTTTCATTGTTCAGACTCTTGAGGAGGTTATTTTAGGTTGGAGGAAAAGCTTATCTACCACAGAGCTAGCAGGAATGCAGCAACATATGCTCACCACAACAGATTTAGTACCAAGAAGTCTAGAAACACTTGATAAAAACCACACCAGCTTACAAATCCTCACAGCCATCATAGTCCCCACCAGAAACCGAGGGCAGTGGTCACCACAACCCATCCAGCTCCCGTGAGCCTGTTGGGGAGGCACTGACACCAGAGAAAACACCAGGGCAGGTGGCAGAGGTGACATCTTTGCACCTCTTGGTGTTGTTTGGGAATGGTGGAGAGAATTTATGAAGCTAACATGGTGTTCAGTGGGTCACCACTCCTCAGGGCCCAGTGGTCACAGCCTCTGCTACAGGTGATGGAAGTCCTGAGGAGATCCTCTCCAAATGGCCAAAGGTGGGCTCAGCCTGCCCAGCCTGCAGGATCCACGTGTTTTATGCTCAGAAACTGAGGTTGTTTGGTCTTTATGCCTCCATCACCTGTGAGACTTCAGAGATTGTCTTGGTACTACTTTCATGTATGAGACATCTTTAGGATGAATATGTGTTTTACCCATCCATTTAACAGTGTCATTGTTTTGTGTGACGGTGTTCACAGGGGTCTGAGGATGAGGGAAGAGATGAGGATCTGACTCCATGTTTCAGAAGGCTTGATTTA
>JAWWMS010000120.1:7650636-7666240 GCA_035048045.1 Chlorospingus semifuscus
GAAGGAAGGAAGGAAGGAAGGAAGGAAGGAAGGAAGGAAGGAAGGAAGGAAGGAAGGAAGGAAGGAAGGAAGGACTAAGAAATAAATTCTTCCATTCCTAAAACAACAGTTAACAAGAACACATACTGAGTCAATAAGGAAGGAATTCAGACGCTACCTAGAAATAACCAGGAGCTATGGGGGGAAAATGTCAGTGAATATTGATCCCTAAGAGCACAGGGAGCAGGAACACTGAGCCAGACTGTGAGGAAGCAAACTTTGCAAAAGCAATTTGGAGACCATTCACAGCTGGCACTGAAGCTGGGGCCTCAGAAGTCTCTCTCACACGGATAAACAAGTGAGAAAGAGGCATCTGTTGCATTGCAGCTGCCAAGGTTACAGCAGCAGGAGCAGGCAGAGGGGCAGAGAAAAGCCAGCAGCAGGGTCTGTATTCCTTGCAGGGATAACAGAGTCAAACAATTGTGGCACTGCTCATCCCCTGCCTTTGAGACTGGGATGATGTATTAAAATGTATACACCGGCTCAAAAAATAACCCCACAGTGGATTCAAAGTAATGTTTTTTAACAGTTAACTACTTCAATGGAAAAGTCTGACTGTCACACTTGATCTTAAGGGTAGGCAAACCAAAGTGGGTGCGGAATCCTGAAGTGAGAAGAGCACAAGTACCTGCCTGCTGTGTTCCCCAGAGACACACTCCAATTCAGGCAGGAAAGTGCTATGCAAAACAGCTCTAGCTGTGCATGAAAGAGCAGACTTCTTCACAGCTTGCATGCCCTGTGTTGTCTTATTTGTTTACCATGAACTCTGGGGTCCTGGAACTCGGAGCGGCAGCGGGAAATGGGAAGCAGCAGAATACAGTGCTTCAAATCAACCTATTATAATAATTTTAAACCACCTTCTCCTGCTTAAGATTAAAAAAAATTTTTTTTAAATAAAGCAACTTAGTGAGGCTTTGGTAATAGACAAATGGTAACAACACCACAGGACTTTTATGCAGACACACAAGTTGTTCTTGCAATTCCGATTGTCCCTGTCTCCCCTGCTGCCACACACCTGCTGTCTCAGATAGCAGGAGTTCTCATACTTGTGGGAACATTTTGAAGTGTATCCCCTGTAGGAACAGATATTCATGCAAATGACTAATTAATGGCATTGACTGAATAAACTGGATTTGATCTGCTAAATGAAAATAGCACACCAGATTGCTTTCCTAATGATTTTGGTCATGCTTTCTTAATGGCTTTGGTCATGAGTAATGGAAATGTGATGTATTTTTAACTGTAACTATATTCATAATCTGTTACTGCCTCTAGTCCTTTCACAGAACCTCTGAAATCAGGAAAATTATCCATCTGAGTGGATCCCTAAGACAGAGAGGTCCTCAGTGGAGCTTCTGAAAGTTCCTCTGGATATAGAGACCCTCCCATGACTGACCCTTGGTAGAACCAACACGTTGGAGACAACCAGAGAGGGGCAACAGTAGCAGGGCTGATGCAAGAAAAACCTAATTAGTGCATCTCCTTAAAGGCCAAAGATTTTCCTTTCTTTTATAATAAAATTAGTTTTGGGATGTCCATTGACAAACAGAGAAATCTTGCCAAAGCCAGGGGTTAACTTGGAACAAGACTTAAAGTGGTTTTTTGGTCTTCTAATAGGAACTATTGTGACAAGCAGTGCTGGGGATGGTGTGTAGGCAATAGAGATGCTCTGCAGCCTTTGTGGGAGTGGGGCTGATGTCAGCTGATCTCCCACTAAGTGTTTCCAATTCCAAATTCCAACTGGGGACGTTGCTGTGCAATAATGTGATATTAGTGTTGTCACATTCTTGGAGAGGGGCAGGGCACAAACTGTGCTTTCTGAAGAAAACAAAATTAAATTCTCCCTCTCTGAAGCTCATTCAGATGAGCACAGAACAGAAATCTCCAGAATGAACAGCCAGGATGTCTGCCTGCTTCTGAAGCCTCTAAAGCACAAACTCCTGTAAAAACAGCTTCTAACCATGCAGCCCTCATGGGTTTAAAGCTTTCTGTTCTTTGGCATCTTCTGTATGAGGAGCCCTTGACCTCCAGAGGGATCTGCAGAGGAGGCACAGCCCCCTGTGACTCTCTGCATCTGAGCCATGCAGGTACAGGAGAGGGGCTGTGCCATCGCTTTTTGTGTGGATGAGATGTTGGCACTGGGACTGAGGAGGGGGAACTGGTCACCAGCATACCCTGGCATGTCTTGGGACCATGGACATCTTTATCTTTATGGTCTCTTCCCGCTTGTTCCTCTTGGAATCTCTCTATGAAATTGGAATGGTGGTGCAACAGGGCACCAAAGGTATTTTTATCAGTATTTTTATCAGTGGAGATTTACCTTTTCTGGAGTATACTGCTGGTCTTAGAAGAGCATTGTTCAGGCCTTGTATCTCCACCCTGCTGCCTCCACACCTTGGACAGCAGAGCAGCACCAACACACACTGAGCACTGCTCCCCTTCCATTCTGTGGGCCAGTATTGTTCCACTGGCATCCTGTGGGCCAGTATTGACCAACCTTCCAATGAATGAATGCTAAAATCCATGTCTGCAACATTTTTAAATGTTTTCTCATAGTGGATGCCTGTGCTGGCAGAGTCTCTCCCTCTTCCTGAGTTGTCTTTAAAACATCTGCTACCTATAAAACTGTCCTAAAAACCTGTAGCCCTTACACCTTTTCCTTTGTAACATACCTCCGAGTGGGTTTTTCTCTTGCCATGAGCTTTCCTGGGCATTGTGTCCTTCCTGAACCCAGAGCAAATCAGCCAAACCAGTGGGAGCTCTCAGCAAGTGTGAAGCTCAGAGGGGCTGGATGTACAAAACCACATTGGGTGGTGTGTTCTGCTGGAGGCAACACATTACTGCACCCCAAATACTAATGGTACTAATGGCTTAGAACCCCCCAGAATTTCAGATATGTAGCTCTCCATGGGATCTGGTCATTATCTGGAGAAAGGAGTACATTAGCAGACTGATCAAATGTATGGTTAATCAAGTAGAATTAATTTCTACCCACTTTGCCCACTGGCTTCAATTTCCTTGCTGTGGCAATGAAATGGGAATAAATAACCCAGTGTGGTACAGCTAAAGCCCCAGGTTTCAATGGAGCAGAAGGGTTCTGCATTCAATAAATGTACCTGCTGCTGCTGCTTATCCCTGCTCTAGTCTGTGCTCCCTGGAACAGATGTGTGCAGCTGCAGGGCTCACTGTGAGCTCAGGCTGCTGGTGGCTCTGGCCTCTGTAACTCACAGGGAGCAGGAATGCTCTGCAGACTCCTGAGAGCCCATTGCTGCTTCTCATAAAGGAGCTGCTCTCTATCCAGACACCTCTGCTGCCAGGGAAGGGCAGAATCGAGGATGGCCTTGCACCCTCATCGGCTAAAAAATGTTTGGCAGCAGTAACAAACTGCTCCTTTTGCTATCACGTGTTGCTGTAATGCTTCATCATAAAAAAAGGTTGTGTGCTTTAGCTCCTAGGAGTTCACAAGTCTTTGTGGTGATGACAGTTTGAGCTTTTGTTCCACCTTATCCTCCAGAGCCACTGGAACATTAATTCCTCTTTGCAGTGTTCAAGGTTTTCAACAATCTTTGAGCAGGAAGAAGCTTTGTGGTGACTTTGTGAACTCCAAGGAGAATTTTAAGAATGATCCCAGACCACAATCTTGTTCCTGCCAGTCTCAGGAGAGTGAAGCACTTTCCTTCTAACAGAAAATGCTCCAGGACATGTGTGACTAATTTGTTACAAGGTAATTAAAAATTATCTGTATTACTGCAATGCTGCATGATTTTGTTGAAACAAGCACTCTGGGTGAAGATGAGTGGAGAAGCTGGAACAGCTCTTTTTACCTGTTGCTGGTTCCTCTCCTGATGGGAGGGAGTTGGCTCTGTCCTGCTGTCAAGCCTGGGGATGGCATTCACATGGTTGTAGCTGGCATTTTGAACGTGCATCTTGGTTAATGAGGAGAGCTGTTTGTGCTCAGAGTGGGCTCCTGAGCTGTCCCAGTGGTGGCACAGTGCAGACCACATGGATTGATGGAGGATGCTCATGACAGAGATGCAGTTTGTGTGGGCAGGGAGTGAGTCTGGAGATTGACACCCTCCCATGGCATGGACAGGGAGTGGAGACAAACATGTTTGAGATGTGGGTAGTGGAGGCTGGACAACCTATTGTGTATTTGACCCTGTCAGGGAGGAACAACCTGCTCCCTGTGTCCTTGTGATCAGCTGGGATGCTGTTGGGAGGGATGGATGGGAAGGTTGCACTCCCAGGGTCCTTGTCTGCCAGTGCCTCCTGCCATGCCCCAAATGTGGCTGTTTGGGACCCATCCTTCTGCCTGCTGGCTTTGGCAGGTGCAGATTCTTGTCCTTTGATAGGGCTGTGTTAATCCTTCATCAGTGATGACTCAGCCAAGCAATGACATTGGTGCCCTAACCCTGCTCAGAGGTCAGGGGGGACAGCCTCACCCTGCTGCTGTGTGAGGAGATCATTCTCTGCCTGTGACTAATAATCACTTCTGGATAGCCGTGGCCACTGCTGCTCCTCCAGTGTCTCCCCAGGAGGTGTTTGGCAGCCTCAGAACCCCTTTGATGGAGGCAGGAGGTGACAGAGAGCTTGAGGATGTCACCGCCCCTGCTGCCACATCCTCAAGCAGTGAGCAGCTGGTGGCCACCTGAGGGATGGGACAGCCTGCCCTGGTCAGGGGTGACAAGGAGGTACAGCTGGGCAGGGAGATCAAGGATTTCAGAAACACTGGGGTGGCTGTGCCAGAACAGCAGCCTCCTAATGCACCCCTGTAATGAGGCTCAGCCACATGCATTTGCATAGCTAACTGCTGGACTAATTAGCACAATTAACTTCTTCTAGTGTCCAACAACAAGCTTAGTGGGGAAAAAAAATCTACATTGTAAGAGAGAGTGGCCATTTCCAGAACAACAGTTAAGACTGTGTCTTAAATTGTTAACTGTGAAAGAATTGAATCTGCAGGGGAGGGCATGCAGTGCAATTAATTTTAGGGATTGCCAGTGCAGGTACTGAGGGGTCAGGGACACAGTGAATGGCCCATGTTTTAGAAAGAGATTTGTTTTGCAGAAATTTCCAGCATGTACAGTGGAGGAGTAAAATAAAAACCAACCAACTAAACAACAAAAATCTCAGAACAAAAAACCCCAAACCAATTCCAAATACAATTTTGTTTCATTTGAATTCCTCTTGGAAAGAAAAATAGCAGAAGTGTGGAGTAAAGCAAGCCTTCATTACCACTCACAACAGGTAGAAAAGTAGACCAAGCCAATTGGAAAATTCAAACTGATCCACTTATATAAAACCTTGAAAACAATTTTGTTCTGATGGCTGGGGAAAAATGTATGAGCAACAACCTCACAGTAAACATTTAGAAAATGCTGTGACTTAAACTATGGGGACTAAAGAGATGGAATTGCAATGTAAGCTAGGACTGTGTCAGAGTATAATTCAGCAAGAAATCAACACAGGCTGTTAGATTTGAATGCAAATTATTGTTTCTTGTTAGAGAGGTGCTATTCACTTATTTTTTAAATGAGTTGTTGCCTGGGTTGTGGCACCTGGGAAAAGGCAAGGTTGTCCAGTTTACTACCAGCCCAATTCTGTGTTGCAGATCTTTTATATCATGGTTCCTATAAACTCCTGTGAATGCAATGGTGAAAATGCAGAAACAGTTAGGGAGTCTAAGTGGTGCCTTGTAGATATCTTAGGGAAACTTGGGTTGGTGTTGGTCTGTTCCTGAAACAAGGATCAAAATTATCCCAGGTGTAAGGAGACACTGACTGCAGTGGTGTTGGTGAATGTGACCTTGTATAATAAATCCGTGCTGTAAAATTGGGTATCAAACAAGGCATAATCACTTCCCTGTCAGATAAACACTGTGATGTTCCCTTTCCTTAGCAGCTCAGCCGAGATCCCAGCACCACGTGAGTGAGAGAACATTTATCTTTACACAGCACTACAACAGCCCTGAGCTCAGCTCTGGGCTCCATCCCGGCTGTGCTGGGTAGGAGGTGAAGATGGGAGAGGCAGCAAAAGTGGCATTTTCGTGTCACCAGGTGTTGGGATGAGTGAGGGCTCCATCAGTCCCGAGCAAACACCAAACTGTGCTGCTCTGAGTTTTGTCCGCCCATGCCAGGGCTCCTTCCCAGAGCATGGCCCTGGCTCTGTGCCCCATGCTCGGCACATCCCGTGCCACCCCGTGCTGGCAGCCAGGTGGGCGAGCGGGCTCGGGAGCCCCCTTTGCCAGCTCCGATGTGCCGGAGCGATCTCTGCTATGGCAGAGAGGCTGCAGGGAGCGAGCTGCAGCAGGGAACGCGTGCCCGTGTGTCACCCTGCAACGTGACCTACATGGCAGCCGCCACAGCACGGTGGCCCCCGGCACATCGGGGACATGGAGGGGGCTGGGGGAGGCTGGGGGCCGCATTTCACCCTTCGGCAGTGTAGGGGCAGCTCCCCGGAGCGTCGGTCCCATCTCTGGCTACCCTGGCCGAGCGCTGCATCCCCGGGAGCCGCTCTGGCAGCGGGGCAGGGGCTGCCCTGGGCACGGCTCTGCTGGGCAGCGCTGCCCTGGGCACGGCTCTGCTGGGCAGCGCTGCCCTGGGCACGGCTCTGCTGGGCAGCACTGCCCTGGGCACGGCTCTGCTGGGCAGCGCTGCCCTGGGCACGGCTCTGCTGGGCAGCGCTGCCCTGGGCACGGCTCTGCTGGGCAGCACTGCCCTGGGCACGGCTCTGCTGGGCAGCACTGCCCTGGGCACGGCTCTTCTTCAGAGCCGGGCACTGACGGAGCCTCTGTAAGTTGCGAGAAGACGGGAGCGCGCCTGCCACAAACTCCGCGGGTGCGCGGCCCCGCGGGATGCGGGACGGAGGATGCGACCCCCGGGGGATGAAGGATGGGGGATAAAGGACGGGACAGCGGCCTCCGGGGGATGAAGGACGGGGCAGCGACCCCGCGGGGTATGAAGGATGGGGCAGCGGCCCCGGGGGATGAAGGATGGGGCAGCGGCCCCCAGGGGATGTAGGACGGGGGATGAAAGATGGGCAACGGCTCCACGGGGGATGCAGGACGGGGCAGCGGCCCCCGGGGGATGCAGGACGGGCCAGCGGCCCCGCTGTCGCCGCTCCGGGAGGGGGATGGTGCGCAGCCCGGCGATGGCACCGCCAGCCCCGGTGCATGCGCAAGGCGCGGGCGGCCGCCGTGGAGGTGGGGAGGGAGCGAGGACCACATCGCTGCCTCCGGCTCCGAGCTGCCAGTTGCTGGTTGCCAAGCAGTTATCATTGTTTCTGTGACGATTGCAGAGGCTGTTGCTAATTGAAGAAGCCCCCACAGCATCCTCCTCTCTGCTCCTGCTTCAGCTTTTATTTTAGAGGCTCAAGGGGGAAGACAGCCAGACTAGTGCTTTTTTACATTGCATTTTTATTTATTTCTTTTTGTGGGGGTGGGAAATTTCTCAGCTGGTGATTAAGTGATGGACTAGTTACTCATCCGTATCCCTTTAGTCTTTGTGTGTGTGTGTGTGTGTGCGTGTATGTCTGAGCACACAGACAAGCTTACACACACACACACACACAGAGTAAAATCCTCTTTGCCACTGCAGTGGGCACAAATAGGTGAGCATGACTACAGCCAAGGAGCAAAATGCATCAGGGAAACAAGCCCAACAGCAAGACCAGGTAAATGCTTATTTTCCTCAATTTCAAACAGATACAGATTTGCAATGTGTAGCTTTGTGTTTCTCGTGTGATTGTTATGATTTTTTTTAAAAAATCTTTTTGGTGTGCGTTCTTAAAATTGTCAACTGAGTCACCAGCCAGTGGCAGGAGGGAAGTGCTGTGTAGCTGGGTTCAAGGTCTGCTTTCTCGGTGTGTGTGGAGACGTGGGGGGAAAGCTGAAATTGTGCTGATTTTAACAGCCTGCACCTCTTGCTGAAGGCAATAGAGGTTTGTTCTGTAACTTGTTCCTTACATGTGTGCTGGGAGGGGGAGTATGTTGGGATGGAGGCCCTTTCTCCCTGGAAGAAGGGGGCAAGGGTATTTAAAAGCCTTTCTGCAGATGGATATAAAATTGTAAAAGTCGTGTGCAGCTTCTGACTTTGTCATGCACTTTCAGTGAATTTTGCTTGCCTGGCATTGTCTTGGAGGGGCACTTCAGGGTACAGCATGTGCCCAGGCTGTGCACAAGCAAGAGGGATGGCAGTGGGGGCAAAAAGCAGCTGCAAGTAGGCAAAACTCCTACTGGCTTTGGGGCAAATTGCTGTGCTCACAGCATCTCTGAACTCGGTTAATTTATTTCTCTTGGTAGGTGCTTTTTGTGTTTCTGGAGAGGTAGAAAGTTAAAGATTTCATTTTCTCTGTCAAGCCTGTATTTTGGAGGATATTCCTCTCTGTCTGCACTTACCAGGATGGAATGAAGTCAAAACTTTCCCTGTCTAAAAAGCAGCGGGTGGCAGAAAAAAAAGAGAGATATATCCTCAGCTGTAAAGGATGGGCAGAGTTACGAAGTGGTGGCACAAGGGAAAGTCTGGCTGCGATCTCGCAGCTCCAGCTGAGGCTGGTGAAGGTTCCTGGGCTCTGGGGGCACTTGGCACATCAACATCTCCCTTCTCCTCATCCCCACCTTCCCCTCCCCGTGCTGGGGCTCTGCGGTGGAGCCCAGACCCTCTAGTCCTGCAATTGTTCCTCATCTCCTTGAGACATTGGAAGTTCTCCACTTTAATCTTTGGTTAGGACAGCACAGGAGGATAATTTAAACAGATCTCTCAGGGCACAAATTAATTCTTAAAATAGTTCTTCCTGGAGTGATAGGCTGAGAGCCTCACGTACTGTTTTTCTTTTTTTTTTTCTTTTTGGTACAGTATTTTAGGGAAGGAAAGAGCATGGGAAGACACTAAGCACCACAAATAGCATCATATAATCTGCATTTTCAGGGTGACATTATACCAATGACCAAAACAGGCAGGCTCAATGGTTCAGAGGAAAGAAGAAGAAAACAAGTTTGATATTTGGGGTTAAGAAACTATGCCTTCATCTAACCCTGCAGGTGTTGGACTTTTCTTGTCTCTTCAATGCTTTTGGAATATATATTTTTGTCACTGTTTGCTGCAGGTTAAAATGACCTGTGTTTCTACCTATGTTTCTGAGAGGCAGGGGTTTATAAGTGCCTTTTCTGAACAAAGAGGGCTATGGGGCTGTCCCTTCCTCCTTCTTAAAGCTGTGTAAAAGTGTTGAGTTTTGTAAGTCAAGAAGTATATGCTGCATTTTTCTAAAGCAGGGATGGTTTTGTTTCAAGTAGTGTTACCTGCCTAATGCCATTTTGCTGTGGGCATGCCATGTCTTTGCTACTTTGGTCTTCCTACATGAAGTACAAAATGCTCAAAATAGGTCCTTAGTATATGCAGAATCTTGATTGTGTATATTCCATAACTGGCTGAATTGCAATTATACCCATATGGTACACTTAAATATTCTGGGAGTACGTGCTCTCCCAGCTCTGCCCTAGTGTGAGCATGAAATAGAAATATCAAGAATATATAAATATCAATCATATTGATGAATATTAATGTCTGAGTCTGTGAGCAACTTTGCTCACTGCCATCATTTCTTTTATTGTTTTCACAATACATTATTAGTAAAATGGCTTGACAGCGGGGGGCTGAATCCAATCTCTGTCTATTGATTTGAGTGCACTTTTATCTTCCAACACCAAAAGCAGATCTAAACCCTTATTTTATCTAAAACTGTTCATAACTGAAAAAAGGCTCTATTCAAATTCTATTTCTAGCTGCAATTCTATTTCCAGGCTTATGCATATCAAGAATTACTGAGCTTTTTTTCCTTGCTTAAAAGTGATCAAGAAACTGAAAAATGTAGCTTGGAGAAAAATTGAAGTCCTGTAGAGGACTGAGTCTCTTTCAGTAGCAGCTGCTGCTGTCGTAAGAGATTCTGTCCATCCCTTTTCTGTGTTCCTTGCTGTGACATTCCCTGGATCCAGAGGCAAGCAAGTGTCACAGCTGGCTTAAATCTGTGCTGTGTCCTACCACACTAACCCAAACAGAAGCTGGCCATGTATAGACACTGCAGGAACAGGGTGGGGAAAGTTTGAAAATGTCTGCAGAAGCTTTGCAGGCATGAATTTAAAAATCTACTTTAGACTCGTGTGTCTATATGCAAATGAAGTCGTGTTCTGTCTTGAGATTTACAGAAATGATAATAATTAGAAAATGATTGGGATGTGGAGATAAGCAAAGCACTGCTTTAGCTGCTGAAGGCAGGCAATCCCTTTCTTCCTCAGGTAATTAAAAAATGTTTCTATACAATTCCTTTCTGATAAGCAGTGCTGCTCACCTCCATGCCAGTTAAACTGCTCAGAATTCCAGTCATTTATCTCCTTGCTTATCTGTCTCATGGGTCTGAACTCTTAAGTCTTTTGGACATCACGTACAGAGAACATTCTGTAAGTGATAAGTAATGCTGTCTGTTACTGTCAGGCTGTGATTGCTTGATCAAGATGTGAGCTGGACGTGGTTGTCCCTGTGCTCCTGGCTACTCCTGGTGCAGCTGTGGTTTCTTGTTCAGAGGGTTGCAGTTGGGCACAGTGCAGTGCACCATCAGCACAGCTGCTTCCTGCCCAACCCAGAGCTCAGGAGTGCGTGGCAAAGACACTGATAGACTCAGGATATGGCTCAAGAGGACTTGAGAACCTTGTTCTCCCTCGGGGTGTGTTAGCTGGATGTGTGGATATGCCATTAAAACACTTTTCCATTAAAAAAGGGGAAGAAAATAGCAACAGCAGGTCAAGTACTCTGACAACGCTTTAGCTATTTATACAGGCTGAAGAGCTCTGTGTTTTAACATAAGCCTGTAAATTTGTTATCTTAGTTTAGCCCAATTCTTGCTACTTTTAATGGCCTTTGGGAATGCAAATAGCTCTGCAGTCATATATAAAGATAAGGAGGCTGATTTTTTAATGAAAATGTGGTAACAGGCGTAATGCTAAAATGAGCCTTTTAAATATTTTAAAAAGTGAGTCAGCATATCAAGTATAACAGGATCACAGATTCTCAAAGAACAATTTTTATAAAACATATTTAAAGGGTTGATTGGTTAATTGGGTATTTGAACACTGAGGATAAGGATTGTTCTCATTTCTTTTGCTGTGTAGAAAAGAACTGTCAAGGGCTTATGGGGAGCAAGATCCTGTTCTGAAATGTGCTCATGTCCTAGACAAGGTTGTTAATGGCTGCATGGAATCCATGTAAAAGACCAAAAAATAAGTGAGGAGACAAAATAGCTTGAGGGCTACCTTATTGAAGTGGGCTCCGTGGAGGAGTGGAATCAGATCAATAGAACAGTTCTGCCTATTAGCTGTCATTAAGGTAATCAATTCTGAATTTTACAGAACAGCTGGAATTCCAAATCAGAGGTGTGGTGTCTTCAAGTGGAAAGAGAACACATTTTACTTGGAAAACCTAGGCCAGACTCAGGAATAAAATGATGGAAAGATTAATATTTCATGCTGCTAATGTTCCCCTGCCACTCTACTTCACAGAAATAGCCTGTAGTATCTTGAAGAGTGAGTACAGTTGGAGTATCTAATATACTATGCTGAAATGTGCCTCTACTTGTGTAACTTTATCCAAATAAGAAGCTAAGTGTGCACTTCAGCTGCATTATGCAGGCTGTCCCCCTGTGTTGTTTTAATTCAGGTAATTCTGGGATTCCTGTACCAGGGGATGCCAATCCCTGTGTGCCCTGCTGTCTTCCTGCAAGGTGGTAAATGTTCCCTGTCATTGTGAGCTGAGTCCTGTGCTGTTAATTCACTCCCAGAGTAGATTAAACTAAAAATATATGGGTGTGCTCACATTGGGAAGTGGTGTGTACCCACCCTGTGAGAGATGATACTGAGTTCTCAAACACAAAATTTTGATTGGGGAATTATTTCAAACAAATTCCAGACTGGCGTGCATGTTCTTTAGGAACTGTTCAGCATCTTCTCTCTAAACATCATCTGAAATGAAGCCAGTTTCTGTACTCTTGAGTCTACTATAAAATGTGAGTGAGAGCATGGTAGCTGTGTACAACTGAGAGATTTGGTCAGTAGTGCAGTTCTGAAAGGAGCAAAAGGACTAAAAGTCAAACAAATGTAACTTCATGTGAGCTACATACCTGTATCCAAAGATATTCTTATACATGTAAACATGTATTTTTTTCCTCTGAGGTGTGACTTAAAAATCTTTCCAGATCTTCTCTGCTCACTTGGCTGCTGTCCAGAAAATCACTGCCCCTGGGTACCAAATGTCTTGGCTGGTTCTACATGCTTTGCATGAAAGAATGCAACAATCCTGATTTCTGTGACAGCAAAGCCTCCCTAGAGCACATGAGCAATACAAATTATGTCCAAAGAGTGCAAGATCCCTTCACATTGTAAACAGGCAGTGCTGTACAGTGGTGAATTATAAGCTGTGAATTTTATCTTTTTGAAGCAGGGAAGGGACTTTGCCCTTTTATTTGTCAATATATTTCTGTTGTATGCTAGATCACAAAGAGCCACTGCTGAACCCTCTCTCTTTTTTAGCAAGGTTTGAAGTTCCGCATTGTAACTGAATGTTTGTAAGCAGATTGAGCTGTGAATTCACAAGAAAGCTCTGATTCACAGAGCCATTATCTGGCACAGTCAGACTCCCCAGTGGCACAGAATCCATGCAGAGGAATGGAGCAGCACCATGGAATAGCTCTGAGGTGCCCAGATCCAGCACTGGGCTGAAAGGAGCCTGGCCTGGAGCTGTTGAACAGGTGGGAGGGAGTCTCCTGGGAGATGAGCTAATTTAGAGTGTTATCTCAGTGACTTGTGACAGCAGAGCTCCTACATTCCTGGCTGGAGCTGAGAACTGTCACATCCCAAAGGTGAGGCCCTGCTTGTGAGGATCCCTCATTCTCCTTGCAGTATTCTGGCTCAGGTTGTTACAGCTGTGCAGAAATCAGGGGCAATGCCCACTTTGGGGAGGTGTCTGCCAAAGAGAAGGGAAAAAGGAGAAAGCTCTGATTTACATAAAAAATTATAAGTTTCTTTAGTTTTAATGGAACTATCCAGTATTTTATGTTTGAGGGCATAATTTAAAAAAAGTATTAATATAGAATACTTTTTTATTATTAATATTTTATTATTATTTATTATTAAAGATATTCTTTTTTTCTTGATAACAACTCTTTAAATTACACGTCTTATTTTAGACCCAACACAGGCTTTCTCCAGGAATCATAGAGAACATTTTTTCATTCTCTTAATGATATCTGATCTATTCCTCAAGAGATTAAATTTCTGTAATAGCACTCCCTAGGACACTGTATTCACTGTATGGAATTGCATCAAACTGACAGTCTTTTCTAGCTATTAGCTTGCCACAAGGAATGCAGTCAGCTAAGCCATGGGGAGGGGGAGACAGAGGTGGAAAGGAACTTGTTTGGTGTAAAACTGGAGCCTCAAAACAAGAGACAGCAGAGAAGTCTTTTTAGTATCCTGTGCTGAAGTGGAAATGCTTCTGGAATGTATCTGGAAGTCCACAACCTCTAAAGATTGTACTTTTCTATAAGATGCTGCTTAAGATTGTGCAAATTTTACATGCTCTTTATACCTTGAGCAAGTGGGATGTGCTCTGGCACTGTCCTCGGTACAGCAGCTCCCTCCATTCCTGGCAGAGGTGACTTGTGTTGCATTCTTTCCCATAAAATCTTTTTCGTTTTCTGTTGGATAAGGGCAGAATAATCTGTCTCTGAAGTTCACTGTTAATCTGGGGTCATGGGGCTGTGTTTGAATGCCACAAGACTCACAGAATTTGATGTGTCATTGCAGTTGTGGTCCATTAGCAGTGCTGTGCATTGCTACAGGCATTTCATGAACAGTGGTTGTACCTGCTTCCAGTTCTTTAATGCTGCTTCACTGTGATCTTTATCAGGCATTAAATTGTGGTGAATCATGGTCACTTTGGGTGATGTGAGAGAAGGCAGCACTTTTAAAATGATGTAGAGTACAGTAAAGTCTATTTTTTAACACAGTATATTCTCTATGTTTTATATTCACATTTTTGATCTTTTGTCCATCTTTTTTTCATCTTTTTTTCACCTTTCTGTTCTGCCCACTCTGATTCTTAAGTGGGATTTCAGTAAATGAAAAAGAATCAGAGAAAGGAGAGTGCCAGCAGCAATGGACCACAGGAAAGCTGTGCACACTCCTTCAAAGTTCAGATGTGAAGAACTAACTGTGAGAGGAGTGCATTCAGCAAGTTTGAAACCTTTGTTAAACATAAATTTGGAGAGGGACCTGTATTTGAAATCAGTGAAGGGGGTCAAGAATGGAAAGACAAGTTAATATGAATTTCTGATTTAATGACAAATTTTGAGTGGGATTATTGGTTGGCTTTGAATGACAGTTCAGTGGTGGAGTATGGAATTTAGTCCTTCCTGTGTGCAGGCACCCACTGTGGCTTTGAGCAAGAGTGTTGGGTCCTCAGTGGCAGTCAGCAGTTTCTCTTCTGCTGAGATAGTCCATTTTGCCTAAAACTGGGGGGGTAAAAAATATCTGGGAGTCTCCTGAGGACAGCTATGTGAAATATGGAGTTCTGAGATACAACAGTAACTCAGGCTGCACAAGTACCTGAGATATCAGAGAGATGCACTTCTTGATGTTTGGAGAATGTAGGGAAAGGGTCACAGGAGGAAACCTGAAAGTTAAAACTCATTCTGAAGGTTTAGATATGAATGAGAATTTCAGCAGAAAAATATCAAGATAAAGGTAAATGCTGTCAGGACTTGAGACAGTTATGAGCAAACTTGCAAATGAGAGAGAAGTAATGCACAGAATTGCATGATTGTAAGATTTTGGGAACTTAAAGCAATTTTATACTTCAAGGTAAGATGGAGATGCATCTTTTAGCTCTCCATTGCATCATGCAGAGACCTTTTCCGAGAAGGAGTAATTAATATTTTTTTCAGAAGAAGTATTGCAGTATAATTGGGAGCCAGGGAGGTTAAATGGAAATGCAAATGGGGGGATGATGAGCTAAGGATATGTGTGGGCATAGGTTAAACCAAAACCTTTCAGAAATGGAAGCCAGAAAGCTGAAGTTTGGTGCTGGGCAGGCTGATGGATGGAGAGCATCTTCCTGAAAGTCGGGATGAGGGGATGAGCCAAGGCTGGAGCCCAGGGTCTGGTGTGTGTAGAGAGAAAGCCCTGAAAAAAGTTGTGGAAGTTGCTGGAAGCTCTTCAGTGTGATGGCAGTGGAGAGGACATAGCTACTTCCCACCTCCATTAGTGAAAGTCCTTCACTATATAAAATCCTTTCCATATAAAATTTAGGAAACTGCTGATATTCAGAGGTCCTTTCCAATCCTAACTTTTCTGTGATCCATGAGAGAGGAGATGGTGAGTGGGCTAAAGAATGACAACTCTCTGGACTAGTTATGGGAATTACAGAAGCAGAAGTAGGATTGGATTTTGTGAAAAATGCGTATTTTATGATTGGCTTTTCGCAAATATTAAAATGAATATTATATGTGTTGTGTTAGAAAGTAA
>JAWWMS010000120.1:7671138-7686308 GCA_035048045.1 Chlorospingus semifuscus
TTCTTTAGTATAGTTTAGTATAGCATTCTTTAATATAATATAGTATCATAAAATAATAAATTAGCCTTCTGAGAACAGGGAGTCAGATTCATCATTCCTGCCTTCATCTGGGAGAAATGCAAATACAATAAGGTGGCAGCCCAGAAACCCGACCACATCCTGGGCTGCATCACCAGAAATGTGGCCAGCAGATCAAGGGAGGTGATTGTCCCCTTTCACTCTGCTCTGGTGATGCCCACCTGGAGCCCTGTGCTCAGCTCTGGGGTCCCTGATGGGAGAAGGACAGAGGAGGCCACAAAGGTGGTTGAAGGCCTGGACCACCTCTCCTGTGGCTGAGAGAGTTTGGGTTGTTGACCCTGGAGAAGAGAAGGCTCTGGAGAGACCTTAGAAAACCTTCAAGTGCCTAAATGGGGCTATGAGAGAGCTGGAAAGGGGCTTTCTGCAGGTGCATGTACTGATGGGACAAGGGATAATGGCTTTAAACTTGAAGAATAGGGTTAGATTAGATATTAGAAATGAAGTCTTTACTGTGATTGTGGTGAGGCTCTGAAAGAGGCTGCCCAGAGAAGCTGTGGCTCTCCCATCCCTGGAAGTGTTCTAGGCCAGACTGGAAGGGGCTTGGAACAACCTGGGATAGTGGAAGGTGTCCCTGCCCATGGCAGCATGTTGGAATGAGATGGTCTAGTCCTAAGTCCCTTCTGACCCAAACCATTCCATATAGAACCATTCTATGGTTCCATATTGAGTATGTTTGGACCATAAACCTAGTTTTACCTAAGAATTTGTGTGTGCCTACATTAAAGTATAAAACCAAAAAAGACTAAAATCAGATTCAATGGGACGAGGAATTACCAAAACAAAAACTTGTTCTAAAAATATCTCTGCTGCCCAAACATGCAATAAACTTCTGGGTTTATTCTCTAAGGTTTAAGATATCTGAAAACTGAAACTTTTTTTCCCACTTTGATACAACTGGAGTTAATTACACCCCTCCCCCGCCCCCCATGCAATTAACATCATAAATCTCTTTCCCTTCTTTCTCTAGGAAAGTAAAGAAGGCTTGGCTGGTTGCTATTTCTGCAATAAAGCATTCTGGAAATACTGCTCTATGTACACAAAGATATGAAGTAATTGAGCTCAACAGGCCATGTAAAATACACATGAGAAATAAAGTATGTACTTGAGGCTAAAAATATAATCCTAAATGAATCCTATTGGGATGGTCTGTGCTCATGCTACTTCTCGCCCTCTTTCTGCAAGTAGAGCTTATTTGTCTTTGCTTTTGTTTCCCAAATAGCTTTTTTGTCATTTTTCTTTGGCCTCTATGAAAAAAGTTGGAGAAAGAATTGATTCTTTCTTCTTCTAAGTTGCTACAACAAGGTCTACTGTAGTACATAAATTGTGCATAGTCCCACAGTGCAGAAAAATAGATGTAGCAGAGGTTTGGGGAAGAAATTCATGAGAGATTATAATGAATCTACATGAGTGTGCTCTTTCTCTGTGGAGCCACTGTTCAGGGAGACTGTGATACATATTTTACAAACCATCTTCCCGATTATTTTTCCTTCCATTCTAACCAGGCACTTCCATTTTTGCTCACAAATGCCTGTGGGTTTCAAGAAACACAGCCTCCAATATCCACTGAGCCTTTATTTTTCCTTGGCCCATTTCTTGAGTAATGGTTTAAACTGTTCAAAGAGAAAAAAATCAGGAATTCACTTGTTGCGAGCTACTCACCAAATACTGTTTGTACTTTTATGTGTGGTTTGCTGCTTGTCAGGTGTAATGCATAACTTTTATCTATTTTTGTTGCTGAAACTGCTGTTAAAACAAGAGATGACAGTTGCTCCAAGGAGACTGAATTGAGGTGACACTCAGATGTTTATACTTCATTACTTTTCATTGCCTTGACAGTTTCTGTAGAGTTCCTTTCAGTCATAGAAACCTTCAATTATGATTAGTGCTTGGCTCCCATGCCAAAAATCAATTGAACTGTATTTTGTGTGGTATTCATCAAGACAGATAATACAACTAAATCAAGAACAGCTCAGCTTCAGTTAAGGGATTCTTCAAGACTTGTTGTGTTGGCAATTTACAAAAGTGAAGATCTGCCTGAAAAAAATGTGGCATTCACTTGTCCATTTGTGCTGATCGTCTTTGCAAATATGATCTGTCATTACATTACCCTTTTGATTTCATATTCTGTGAGGGAGGAGAGGATACTCAAAAAATTTGCAGCAAGCTGGACTGTTGGCTCAAGACTGATAAAAATCCCTCCTGTCCGTTTTGTGGAATTTCAGTGAGCGAGAGAAGACTGGGAGCTTTCTTTAATATAAATAAATAGACAAATAAATAAATAAAATCCACCTGTGACCCTAGCCTGCAGGAATTGCAGATTTAAGGGAAGAGAGATGTTTGCAGAATCAGCTGCTGCTGTTGCTGGTCTCTCAGATCCCCTCTCAGTGCCTGGGAGGTGTTTGCAGAGGGCTCTGGAGGTTCTGTTGTTTCCCATTCCCTATTCCCTGGCTGCAGCATCCTGCTCAGGCACGGGCAGATGGCTCAGGGTGCCACAGAAGGCTCCTGTCCATTTTTAGCAGCAGATTTCACTGCCTGCTAGCCACTCTATTTGTCATTTGGGCAATGCTTCAAACTCTGGCCACATTATTTATCTTTTAATAAGCTGGTGTAGCTCCTTTTTTTTTTTATTTTTTCTTTTTTTTTTTTAGAGCATTTGGGACAAATGTCCTCCTGAGTTTTGTCTTGGTCATGCTGCTGAATGATGTGATTCTGTTTGTTGTGAAATGCACTCTGCATGCATAAAACACAGCTAGAGCTACTCAACAAGCTTCAGGGACTTATTTAGCTAGCTGGGATTTGGCAGGAGATGACCAGTTAACAAGAAAACCCAGGAAGAAAATCAAATAGTTGTGAGAGATGTTGAAAGTAACAGATGAGAAGAGATTGCTCGCAGAATTTTAATTCTACACAATAAATTATTGCTGGCAAATTGAGCTGCTGCTTGCTTTTCAGGGATATTAGAGAGCTGGAAATAATGCCTATTTTAGCCAAGCAATCATCTACTGCCTTTTGTTGACAGACAACTAAAACCTGAGCAGGGAAAAAGACTAATTAATCATTACTTTATGTAACCTTTACCAGCGTGATACAGCATTTGCATTTGAGTCCTAGTGTGCAGTGCTCATTTAAATTAAGTCTGGTTTGCTTTTTTTCTTTTTTTTATTATTCTTGCTGTAAGATCCAGGAAGAAAATAAGTGGAATTATTGTTTTCAGGGAGCCTGATACAGTTAATTTCCCAAGTCCAACCAAAAATGTCAGTCTCAACAGTCTCCACTTTCTGTAGACCACACTGTTGGTAAATGATGCCCAGGGGAGAAATTGTTGAGTCGTGATAAATTGTTGAGCATCCAAAAGCTATTGTTGGTCTCACTGGGGACCACTGAAAGCTCAGTGCTCTTGAAAACCCAGCCAATTATGCAGGTGCTTATGCATGGGCTTTGAAGGCTCAGTTTTCTTGCTTATTAAAAAGGATGGTTTTTTAAAAGCTTTCTGTCATTACTGGTCATTTATTTTCCCCTCTGTTTTCTTTTGAAAACATCTGAAAAATAGCACACTTGAAGCAAACACATTTGAACTCCTGCATAGTCAAATGATGGCATTTAATTCAGGAAACTGAGGGTGGTCTTTTGGGCAGCATGAAGAAGGAAAAGGCAGCAGTTTTTCAGAATGTAGGGCTTTAGATAGCCCTGTTGAGCTTTTGTCTTTTCCTTTGCATCTAAGAGTTAATTATGGAGCTGAAGTGTCATTTTAGTTATAGAATATGTATTTTTTTTCTTTTTTTTAGTTGGAATATAACAGACTCTGAAAGATCTCAGACCTCAGGAGATGCTCTACAATAACTGTTTATATTATTAATGAAAATCAATTTTAATTATAGGGTTATGTTATTTAAACATATCTTCCTTGCAGAAAGATGTGTGTTGCTAAAATGGCTCTTTCCACATATAATACTAATAATACCTAACACATCCTTCATGCTTTTTGTCTATGAATTGCTTTCAAAAATATTCTTTCTGACATCTCAGTGATGTAGGTAAACTGCATTCCCCACACTTGGCAGAAGGGGAAGATTAAAACAAGAATGAAGTGCCTTGCCCAGGGCTGTGTTACTCCTGCATTTCAGGCTCCAAGCCCACGAATTGCAGTGATGATCAGTGCTGTGGGGACAAACACTCTGGGTCAGCACTGGCTTCAGGCAGTTTGTAGACATGTCCTACATTGCTTAGGCGTTTTGAGAATGTTAACAATGATTTATTCATCCATTCATTCCACTACTCATGTTTGGATTCCTTTAAATGAGATCAGGCACACTTGGGTGTTTGGATCTTTATGAGCATTTCTAGAGATTTGACAGTCTTTTAAAGAATCTCCTCCTAAGCCAGACTGTAGTAAGCATCCATGGATATTAATAGTCCACCAGGAGAATATGTGCACACTGATTATATATTCTCATGTGTGCACACAGAGATACACAGACATACAACCCACGATGAAAATCACCAAATGAATCCTCATGCCTGGCAGCATTCAATGAACTCTGAACCTGAGAGCAAGAAATCACTGTTAGAAATCTAAAATGCTTCCAGAAAGGTGTTAGGCACTATCTCTCCCCTTGGAGATGCAGCATTTTTCCAGCTTTCACTGGATTTCTACTGGCCTAAGTAATAACTGACCAGGGAAATAAAAACAGACTGGTGCACCACTCTCAAAAAGTAGTAGAAAATAGTGTTTTTCCCCTGCAGATGGTTCTAAATTTGAAGTGGTTGGTTATTTCTTCCTGAAGGAAGAAGAATTTCATGATATCTGCTGCTTTGTGTCAGAAAAATATCCAAGTGCTGTGGGTCAGTGCTCTGCAGTGACAGGATAAAGTGAGCCCCAGAAGTGCCTGTTGGGTGCACTGATATTGCCTCCTCCTGCTCTGAGTGCCTCACAGCTCTTAATGAATTTAACCTCAGTGCTGGGATGCTGGCAGAGCTCATGGAACCTGAACAGACTCTTTTGGCTGCCTGCTTGGTCCTCCTAATGTGAGAGGCTGCACTCTTACCTTTAATTCCTGCTTCTCCCTCCACAGGGAGAGGACAGAGGCACAAATTGATGACCCAGCCCTGTCTCAGACCCTTGCCTCCCATGCCTTCAGTGCTTTCCTCAGTGAATCAGCCTTTCTCCCAGGAAATTCAGTCACTGCCAGTGAAAGGAGTTATTTTATAATCTGCAAAGGTGTTTGCTTCCCTTGAGCAGCAGAGTATATGTCATTCCTTAGTGGGCAAATAGGAATGGCTTGGGGGACAGGTGGACAGAGCTGCTTTTAGCTGTCCCCCTAGACTGATGGTGCTGTGGCCATGAAAAAAGAAATATGATGAGGTTTTCAGGCAAATCCCTGAAATTTCTCTCTTTCTGCTTTTCATAGCATGGCAGTGACAGCATTTTCTCTAAGCTACAACTAATGAAGGCAAGAGGACCTAGAGAAAGTGTGGAGGCTGGAGGAGGGGGAGCTTTCCCTTGAAAATAGATGTAGTGTCTTAAAAATATATATGTGGGGATGAGGAGAAGTGACTAGTAAAATAAATCATCATCAACCTCTGCTTCTTGTTCTTTCTGGAAATTCTGCATCTGAAGCTATAGATAGATTCTGTCCTGAAATTCTCCAAGTGGTCTTTCCCCTTTCTTTGTCTCTAGTGATGTTAGTGGCATAGGGCTGGCTGTATTTTGCAAAAGAAAAGGATTCTGGCCCTTGATTAAGTCCAATAAATGCTGATTTTAAGAAGTATTTTTCAAAGTATGATAACCCTTTAATGAACTACTCAAGATACTACTTTAATTTTCATTATGTCCACATATTATCAAGCAATAAAAGCAGACCTGTGCATCTACGTGGAAATACCCACTCAAAACCAACCTCTTCTATCAAAAAAAAAAAGCAAATAAGTTTTGAACCAAATGTTGGGAAGCTTGAAAGAAGCCAAAATGCCTTATTAAAGGACTTTCAAAAGAGCCATCTTTGATATTATGAGTGATTTTTTGGAGCCTAACATAGATGTGTTACTATCTAGGACTTCAGGCTCAGTCATTGAAGGTATCAGATGGAGTATAAGGACCAAGAAAGATGTTCTGATGGCTGAGGAAGTTAAATGCTGTCATGGGGCTCCTCACATCTTTGTGCTGTTGTTTCTACATCATTCTGACTGATAGCCTTGGCCAAATTTTTCACAGGTTTAGCTCTTCCCCATTTGTCCCTTTTAGTTTTTTTCCTTTTCCAACGCTCAGCTGGATATAGTTGTTAAATAAGAGTCTGGATGCTGAACTTTATTTTTTCTGACTTTCAGAAGTGCTAGACGTTTCTAACTACAATTGAACTAGATAGGAGCTACACTCAACTATATAAAGTTATGATAATTGCTCTGAATAAAATCAGATCTCAGGCATCTGAAATTAAACACCCTAAATTAGAAAAATGTTTGACCTTAATCATTCTCTGACTCAGCTCCCCATCTGTGTGATGGGATAACATCTTCCCTTCCCCACGTAGAGGTGCTCTGGAAAGAAAGTGATGAATATTTGAAGCACTCATGCATTGTAGTGATGAGCTCCATAGAAACCACTGTGAGAAAATGGATAACTCTGCCTCTAGAGCAGGCTGGGATGGTGGGCTGCAAATGCAGTGAGGATCAAATGAAATATTGAAGAGACCTCATCACATGTGAGCACCAACCCCTTGGTGCAGTGTCTGATGCAGTTGAAGGTGTGTGGGATGTATAATTAGACTTCTGCACAATACAAATGTACAGGGGGGCTGAATTGCAGCTCATGAACCTTGAGGTTTGAGTTTGGTATTGCCCAACCTACTGCCTAGGTTTGAACCTTAACCTTAAGGTAGATTCAGTCTCTTACTGTTGATTACAGGTGAGATTTTCAAAAGCTTTTTCTCTGTTGCCAATAGAGATAACAGGACTTTATGGATGGCTTTAGTGGGAGCACAGCTAGACCAGTGTTGAGTATTTTCAAGTCACAAGCAAGGATTTATGTTGCACAATGCCTGAAAAATACACTGAGGAAAAAAATAATGCAGTGTTTGATGCTTGAACTCAGAGAAGTTCTTGTCATTCCTAAGGGCTGTTAGCTTTTTCTATTAAGAACAACCTTGTATGTGAGATGCTAAAATTAGGTATTGGCAGTGTTTGTTGTTGTTTGCCGGTGCATAACATGAGTATGCACAATTTCTCTTATTAACCTTGAATGCAGAATTCCATTGACCTGGTTCTGAGCATCACAAACCTTGTGGTAACCTCCAAAGGTTTTTATCTGACATGCACTGAGTGGTATTTAAATGACTCAGAGTCGAGTTTTGGTCTTATTTATATTGCAGAAAGCATTAGAGATCAAAACCTCATTGTGTCAGGTTCTTATCAGACACTGCCATGAAGATCTGGCAGTATAAATTGACAAATTGAGTTTTCTTATTCCTGCTTTACACACAGAGGAGGCAGAATCTGGCTGCAGAGAGCAGAATTTGTTTTATGCTCACTGAAGAAGAGGAGAGGCTTCCTCAAAGTCAGGCACAGAATCTTTAGAAGAGTCAGTAGCAGTATCCAGATCTGTTGGGTCAGAACTGTAATTTTAGCAGCATTAATTCCTTTCTCATCTCCTTTGCAGATATAGTCTTCCAGCCTGCATGCTGAGATTTTGCTTTTTTTCCCCTTCCCATTTAAGACTTTTTCTGTCCCTTTTACATAAGCAATGTCTTATATTATTAGCAAGTAATTGTCTTCTTCTGCAAAAAGATTTTTTTTTTTTTTATCCTAGCTGTTCCAATGGCACTTACCATGTCTCTTTTGAACTTTGGAAGTCAGAGTGTACTGAATTGATGGTACAGTGCATTCCTCCCACCTCCAGCATAATTTTCTACCATACCCTTGGCACAGACTCCCTGATCCTGCACATTTTCTTAGCAGTAAAAAAGAGCCATTTGAACTGCTACAATTTATGTGATCTCACAGGGAAGAAAACATTATTTCCTTAGAAGCAGCAAAAGCAAATCGAAGTGTTCTTCACTGCAGGAGTAGGAATTGGATTGAAACACCTGTCTTAACCACAGGAAGCCTTCCACTCTCACAAACCTATGGAATGTTTTGGAAAACATCTGTCAGCTCCCATGGAAACCCACTGGTCAAGCACCATGTCTTTTTTCCATTGTTTCATGGCTTCCACCTACTGGGGTGAACTGTGGCATCAAAGAGCAAAGATAATCTTTCAGTAACACAGATACACCCATGTACAAGCTGAGCTGCTTGTCACAGGAGAATGTTTCTTTGCCATACTGGAAAGGACCTGTCATGCTGAATTCTGGCTTAGAGATGACCACACCTAGAGGTGGCAAGAATAGATGAAAATACTGTCCTTTCTGTGAAATCATTGCTCAAATTTTCATTTAATTTTTCTAATTTGATTGACTTTCCAACACCCTTAATTTTAGTCATAAATATAACTCCGTTTTTTAGGTTACCTTGTATTTATTCATATTTTGATGATATCTGGTAGCTCTGGTCATTATTATGGTTTCTGTTTCCAAGGGAATGAAGAACTACGTGTAGAGAAAGAGATTATGTTGTTGATGAGCACCAACAGTGAAACAGAAAGAAATAACATTATAAAAAGGCCACTTTACTAAACTCTAGGAAGAAAGATCCTAAAGCACAGGGTTATACATTACAATACTGAGGATCCATGATTAGGAATTAATAATGTGCTCATCCCAAAGGAGTGGGACTTTTTGAAAATCAGTGTTTTCTTCAGTGGGACTCTGAAAAGGAGGAAAAGTGCACTTGTAAGTGGATTCTCTTCTCTCGTTGTATTCAGGAGGGAAGTTCAACATGCAGCCCAGCAAGCCTGACTGGATGGTGGCACAAGAGAGAGGCTCTGCTTTGCTTTTTGTCTGCTGTGATTCTGGCAACACAGTTCTGAGGGGAATTTGAACCAAGTGATTTCAGTGTTCCCTCTCTCCTAGTATGTCATCTCTCTGCTTAATGACTACCAAACTCTCAGTTTTAAATCCCATTTCTGTATTGTTTCATTTTTCATTGTCTTTATTATTAAAAAAAAATCTAACAATCCTCATAAAATAGCAGCAGTCTATCTGATGATGAGATTTTAAATGTTAGATATAAATTAGTCTAAGGAATAACAAGAATTTTTTCTCTTACCCAACTGTAATGTACCACAAAATCTCTAATATTATGTGTTAAATGCATTTTAAGAGCAGTGGTGTGCACTCAGGGATGCCCATCTGTAAGAGATGGAAGCCTCTGTTATTTCATAGTTTGAAATCTCACTCCATCCACCCCATTCCAGGATTTATTTTTACCAGGAGAAAGATCATTGCTGAGTGACCAAGACCAAGCTCCATGTGCTAGGGCACATCCCCAGTGGTTGATGGGCATCTCTGAGGTTTCTGTCTGTTCCTCTGAGGGAAAAAATTCAGTCCCCTGTTCTACCTTAGCTGATTTAGCAAGAGAGCAAATAAGATGGATCCCAGAAAATTTCTGTAAGATAAATAAAACATATGAACATTTTACCAATAATGGAATCATGGTGAACACTACAAAGCTGCATTTAATGTATTTTCATATAGAATTGCCTCAAAAGACTTCAGCTGTTTTTGTAGAAATGGATGGTGAAGTTGCTCCTCTGCTGGATTGGAAAAGTATTCATTACTACTGTGGCAGGAAAATGTTTGGGAGAAGTTTAGAGGAAATAATTTTGTGAGATGTAGGAAGGTTTTTGCAGCTCTTGAGCTGCTCCATTTCTGCAGGTTCTCCCCTGCAGGACCTGGGCCACCTCAGTCTTTGCAGAGCACCTGTTCACCTGCACAAGCCATTGCAAATGGCCCCACTGTTGGGATTATTTTGTTAAAGTGAACAAGATGTGGGTCTGCCATATTTATAGAAAGCTGATTAAATATTCCAGTTTCAATTTTCTCCAAATCATGAAAGAAAATACTAATGAAAAACAAAAGCATTTAAACCACAAACCCAAACCAAACTCTTAATTCTGGGAACTGGTATTTACAAATAAGAAGAGAATGCAGTGTAACCAGGAATTTCTCTCAAAAGGCTTCCTGAAATGTCAGTATTATTTTAAAAGTACCTACAAAGCAAGTGTTATTTGGAGGCACAAAGCCCTACTACTAGAAACACTGTTTTCCTTTTAGTTCTATTGATTTCTTTTGTGACTCTTGGTTTCATTCCCAGGAACTTACAATGCTTGCTAAAAGCTCATGTTATTTATCTTCCATGAACTCTTGCATAACTGTGATTGTTCAGCAAAATTCTATTTCTTAGCAATTTGCTCTAAATGACTTCTATTTTCCAGAATTTAACCACAGACTTGATTTCTTTTTTCACCTGATATCCAAATCATTCAGAATATGATGATTAAGAAATATGATGGACAATAAAAGGGAAGGATTCTGGGATTTTTGGGTGCAAAGTCAGTCAAAATCAGGACTTTTTTTACTTTTTTTGTGAGCCTTCTTTCAGCAAAGCTGTGATTTAATATTTTCCATGCTTTCATCCTCCTTGCTCTTCTCATGAGTTCAGAATGTCAGTCATATCAATGTTGGAAAATGCCTTCAATCTGCTTACAGATGTGTATTAGGGAAGAATTATGGGCTCAAGTTTGCTGGAAGCATGCTTGGATTGCAGGAGCTATTCAATAAATCTTAAATTGCACCTTTGATGCTGCTGCATCCCTGCTGTCTGATCTGTCAGTAGCAGCCCTGCCTTTGGGTGGTTTCCTCCTCAAACACCTTTTGATGTTGAATTTGGGTGGGACATCCTCTCTGTCTCCACTAGGGCAATGTCTGCTCCTGAGAAAAAGCAAATGCAGTTATTGTAAATATTTATCTATTGCACATGGGCAGAAAAGATCCCCTTGGAAGCCTTTTTCTCTGGGGTAACTCACCAGAATTTTCCTGTGTAGTTGTAAGAAAACACTTCTTTGTGTCCCTCTTTCAGCTTACACACAGCAAAGATGTAACAGGTATCTCTTGATTTACAGGCTTCAAGTTATGCTTGGTGGCTGCCTTTTTTATAATATTTTTCAACTTTTTGTATGGTATTATTAGAAGTAGTTCCATTGCATTCCATTGCAATATTTCAGTTTTATTACTGATATTAGGAAAATGGGTGGTATTTAAAGCTTTCATTGGATCCATGTAAACAGACAAATGGAAATGGCTGCTCAGCACTGCCTGAGCCTTGAGAGGAGTTTTCAGATGAACATTATTGCACAGGAGAAGCCATTGTTACACAGAGCATGAATTTGCTTGAGTTAACAAAAGGATGTTGGACTTTTCAACTTTTTGTGTGGTATTACTATGAGTATTTTGATTATTTTTTTAATGATATTTTTCACTTTTTTGTGTGGTACTACTATGAGTATTTGACTGCATTCCATTGCAATATTTCAGTTTTATTACTGATATTAGGAAAATGTGTGGTATTCAAAGCTTTCATTGGATCCATGTAAACACACAAATGGAAATGGCTGCTCAGCACTGCCTGAGCCTTGAGAGGAGTTTTCAGATGAACATTATTGCTCAGGAGAAGCCATTGTTACACAGAGCATGAGTTTGCTTGAGTTAACAGAAGGATGTTGGAAGTTCCTTTAGGAATAGTCTGGCAGTGACTTGAGCACGTTCTTTGAAGTGTTGGAAGTAATGCTTTATTTCTGGTAAAGAAATACCTATTTGAAATGGTATGAAACAATCATTACTCATTTCACTCCCTTTGACCAATGAACTTGAAAACATCCTCAGGCAGTAAACTTGCATTTTTCTTCACAACCCTACTGTACCAGGGCAAGGATAATATTGAGAAATTTCATTGCTGCTTATAAGTGGGGATATCATTAGTCATCAGAGTCATTATTAAATTATATTATTTGTTTAATGGATCTCCAGTATACTCGAATTGCTGAAAAATCAATTATATTTTTTCCTAGGAATTATAGTAGAGGGCCTACAAGCACACATAAATAGGAATTTATGTGAGACTGTTCTAGTAGGAACCAGACTGAAGTCTGAATTGCTGTGATAACTGCTTGAGAAAAAGCCTTTCTTATTTCTGAGAGGTGGAAGTTGGTGCTACTGAAAGATTGAAGTTAGGCCAAAAGAACGTCACCCACAAGCAGTCATTACCTCAGAGCCATTCATTGTCTGCAAATGACTTCAGACAGGATTATGGGGGGTTTCTCCCTGGCATTAAGAATGGCATTCAAATATTTGAATGTAAATGTTTAGTGCCATTTCATGTCACAGACAGAGAACTAAAGAGCTGCATCCTTCTGGAGTGGCAGCGGAAGTCAAGCAGGGTAGACCACGACATTTAAAATAGCACATGACATCTGTGATTAGGGATCAGAATCCTGCTGGTTTAGAAATACTAATTTTTTTACTGACTTTTAATTTCTTCCTGGTTTCCTGCAATAATCTCTAACAGCTGATGTTATTTGCCTTCCACACAATCCTGCAGAGCTACAATATTTAATTTTTTGAGGAAGTGTTCCAGCTAAAGCTCTGCTTAAAGATCTTACATGAGTTGTCATTCTTCCAGTGGCTTTTGTATCCCATAACATTTTCATAGTAAGTTCTTTTTACCTCATCTCAGATAACAATTATATGCATTTATGAATGACTAAAAGATAAATGTTTTTCACAAAATATATACAGACATTATTTCAACCTTCATTGACATGAAAGAAAGTTGTTTGGATTTTATAGAATATTTCTCTTCTACTTGAAAGTGTTACAGCTAGGATTACCTGTTCTAGCTGAGTTTCTAGCATGCAAAAGTGATTCCCTCTTCTGTATTTATCATGGGATAAACTCCACATATATGAACCACAGAATCTGAAATCTATTGGTTAAGAGAGTTATGGAAGAGTAAATTGAATTATTATGAGCTGATGTCTACTTGCTGTAATTCATACAGCAGAAATGTTTCAGTTGCTTACACTGAAATCTGATCTGAGACATCATGCAACTAGAGTGGATCATGAAGGTACTTCCAGTGTAATTTAAAAATCAAAAGATCTGAAATTACTCTTTATTTGATAATCAGCAGGAAATATAGAAAGTGATAGTGGCTGCTGAGGAATGAGAAAAAGGATGTCTGCATCACTCATACAGACAGCTTGCAATATGAAAAAAAAAAAGTGGAATAAAGTGATTAGCAAGATTAGTTTATACTTAAAACTGTACATTCTGGTAGGATACAGTCCTTGTCTATTGATACAAACAACTTTTCCTTGAATAAACACCTCTAGGCTTGATTTGGAAGGATGTGTTCAACCATACTCTGTCTGTGCCTTCACCTTTCTGTCCATCTCTGCCAATTGCTCTGGAACGCAGCAGTGATCTCAGTCAAATGTGGTGGAACAGGCAGTGATTTTGAGTGTATTAAATCCAAATGTGCAAATTAGTGGGTGAACAGGAATAGAAACTCAGATTGATGCCTCTGAAGGGGGAATGGGTGGAACATGAGCCCAGCAGTGGCATGGCTCAGCAGCACATGGAGTAGCTGCCCTTTCCACGGCCAATTTTCTGACTTGGGCTGTAACTCTGTCCAGATCACAGCTCTAAATCTTCCTGACCCTTTTTGTGTATATTGGGAGAGATCTGAGACTCCCTTTTCATCAACACAAACTTTCAGGGGGAGAACCAGAATTAATGAATTCTACACAGAGAAACATTGAGTTAATGTAGAAGAAGAGTCTGTGCAGAAAGTGAAGCTTGAGCTTCTGGGCAAAAAAGCATTGGAAATTGTTCCTTTTGGCTCCCATTTCTCAGGATTCCTTTAGTTTTTAGCACTTGTCCCACAAGATTTCCTCAAGCAAAGAAATTCAGATTTCGTAGTGGTTAGTGACAGGAACATTGCAGCTTGGGAGTGGGCTGGAAATCCTGGGTGGCTGTAGAATTCCCAAGGGAATAGCATATGTCACCACAAATGAAGTGTGAAGCTGATGGATTTTCTGTCTCAGATACATCAGAGGGAAAACTCATGTAGTAAAGACTCAACAGCTTTGTAAAACTCTACCTAAAAAATGTAGTTTTCTTGGAGGAGTCCAGGCAGACTAATGGCTTCCAGCTGGAATTGCATGGATGTGTGGGGTTTGTGTGTTGGACAGTTATATTAGCATAAGTAATGGGTTTGTTTTCTGTGAAGGTCTGAATAAGGAGACAATTTTAGAGCTTTGAAATTTATTAATCCCCACACAGAATATAACCACTGGAGATTTATAGCTGTAATGTTTGGCTTTCCGTAAATTCCATAATTTTCTGTTTCTTCATCCATCTGCTCATCTCCCTGTATTCTTGTAACAGACATTCATTAGCTTTCTTAAGTTTTTGGGGTTTTTTTCTACCATAAACTCTTTAATGTTCTTTGATTCTGCTATTTTGGGTTTTTTTTTAATAAATTACAGCTTTTTGTTGTTGTTGTTGTTATATTTTTCTCTTGGTGCTAAAGTTTTGGTGAGATGTCAGCCTTGCTTTTACCATCCACACCATCAAGTTTTAACCTGTGCCAAAGGTTTCCAGCCCAAACCAGGCAGATTAACACAGGCCTTCAAACAAGTGTGCAGAAGTCAGAGTGCCATTCCCTTTTCTCTTGAAAATTCAGGATTTCCCTGATGCTCAGGGCCAGCAAGTTGATAACCACTCATCAGCAGAGTTCATGGCCCCAGAGCTTTCTCTCTGTAGCAGAACGTTTGTGGCCACACAGCTCTGCAGGGAGGGACACGAGCCCCTGAGCAAAGGCTGCTGCAAATGGCAAATAATGGCAAATAATCCTCCTCCATCATTCATGTGAGCCCACATGATGTGCTCATGGAGACAAGGCTGCCAAACTGGAATTTGAACTCAGACTCAGCTCAGGCGAGGCTCTGACATTGTGCTGATTTCTGTGAAGCATCCAGAATTCTCCCATTTCACAGACACATTTTATGAAACATCCTTTTGACAGGATTTTTTCTCCTGAGAAGCTGAGAAGCCTCAGAGGAAAAGAAAAACAATAATTATCTGCTGCTGTGGAATGCA
>JAWWMS010000120.1:7716441-7739150 GCA_035048045.1 Chlorospingus semifuscus
GGAAGGAAGGAAGGAAGGAAGGAAGGAAGGAAGGAAGGAAGGAAAAGAAAGAAAAGAAAGAAAAGAAAGAAGCAGGAGAGCCTAGGTGTCGATCCCTCTTCACAGAATTCACAGAATCACTGGGTGGGAAGAGACTTTCAAGATCATCGTGTCCAACCCATGCCCCAACACCACATCAACAAAACCACGGCATGGAGTGCCGTGCTCTTCCCAAACCTCATCCCTGAGCCTGCCTGGATCTGGAGGAGCAGTGCTGCGCTGGGAGGAGCCGGGAGCCCCGTGGCTGAGCCATAAATCTCACTCAGTCGGAGGGGAAGATTGATGCTCTGAGCCTGGGAACGCCGCCCGCGGCGTTCGCGCACACCCAACTCCGACACGCACACATTCCCTCCCGGCAAAACCCGGCAGCTCTGCCAGAACTGAGGAGAAGGTGCAGTCCCAGGGACAGCTAAATTGCTTTCATGACTTTCCAGCAGCATTTGGAAGACAAATTGGGGGCTTGTGTTTTAAATGTATCCCAAATTTGCATTTTGATTGGCTAACGGGCCATGCGGATTCCACGGTAAAGTACTGATCTGTCAAAGGCATCTGACAGTTTTCAACAATTGCTGAAATGGCTTTAAAACAGACCTGGGAGAGCTGGGGAGAGAAAAAAAAATCAAGAACTTCTGCCTGATGAGTGAGTTCTTTCATCTGCTAAAAGCTCTCCAAGCCCACAAGCCTGAGGCTGACTTTAAATAGAGCCAATGGAGAAATATCTTCTAGACAGGGAGATGATGAAGCTCTCCAATAGTTGTTCTCCCTTTCATTCCTTCTGTCCCTCTCTCTCTTACACTATTTACCTTTGCTCTCCTCCTCCCTCCAGAAAAAGTCCTATCCAGGCTGGTGCAGGGTGTCCTCACTTCTCATGGAAGTCAGATATGAGTCCTGGTTAGTTCAGGATGGTCCTGAAGTTCATGGGATCTTGTCCAGTTGTGAGTGACATGGATAGTTTAAGGTAATTTCTCTAAGAATAAAGGGATTTGTCCACTTATGGTATCTTTAAATGAGCCACAAGGGATTTTGCCACTGGGTTGCTGTTCAGACACAGCCTGTTGCTGGGTTCAACCAAGAAACAAGATATTTCCTAAGGACATGTCCCAGGGAGGAATGAACAGCCCTGAAATAGCACTTGGCAGTGAGAGATGGAGTCAGTTGCATTTACAAGAAAGATGGATACTGAAAACCAGAGTTTCAAGCTATCAAGACTCCAAACTGTTTCTGACTCCAGAGATTTAAAGATTTCCCCCACTCCTTTTTCATGTGAAGGAAGTGAGCTCATCTTTGGGTGCCTTTTAATGGATCAGCCCACTGACCTCTGCAGAGCCTTTGGGCCATCCCCATGCTGGGTGACATAATAATGATGGATAAGTGTCATTTACCATTTTAGGGGAGAAACAGAGAAAAACATCAATGTTTCCCAGGCCTGTCCCAAGCTGTGGAGCCTGGCTCTGCACCAACCTGCCCCCTTTCCCAGAGCAGGGAGCAGCTTCTCCACCCTACAGCACATTCCTATCCCTGCCCCACAGCTCAGCCCTAACATCCCAGCACTTCTATCCTTTTGACCTCCTCAGCATTGCACAATCAGCCCACGAGCCTGTTCCTCCTTCTGCTCCAGCTCAGCAATGTAGCATCAGCCTTAGGCAAAACTCAGCTGTGAAGAAATGATTTCGCCTTGAGGCTGCAAACCTTTGGAGACAGACTTTGTAGGCTCTACAGCCTCCAAAAGACAGATTAATCTGCTTGGTTTGGTTCTGCTTCTCTGAGGGGAGCTGATCTTGGCTGGACAACAGGTGCCCACCGAGCCTCTCTACCACTGCTCTTCTCAGCAGGGTGGAGAAGTGGGAAAAATATAGAAAAAAAAATGTCAGGGTAAGGGTGGTTTAATTAAACAAAAGCAAATGTCCCAAACAGCAGTAAAGATAAAGAAAAGATTTATTCTTTTCTTTTCATCAGGAGGAAGCAGGGGTTCAGAACATGTAGAGGATGTTCTGGAACACAAATATCATAGCAAATGCTCCCCTGCTTCTCCTTTCTCTAAGCTTTTACTGCTTATAGTATAGCAATAAAATATCATATCATATTATATCATATAATATGGACTATCCATTTGGTCAGTTTGGGTCAGTTGTCCTGGCTGTGATCCCTCCCAAAATCTTGCCCATCCCAGCCTGCTGCTGTTGGAAAGGCTGCCTTGGTGCTCAGCAGAACCAACACACCAGTGTGTTAACAGCACCTTCCCAGTTACCAACACACAGCCCAGCCCTGTGAGGGCTGCTGTGGGGAGAATGAACTCCATCTCAGCCAAACCCCACTCACTCTTGCTGGTTTCATTTGGGGTGCACTCCCTCAGCATGGCTCCTTGCATAAATCCTACTGGGTGCTGCTGTGTGCCATAAAGTGATGTCTAATGCCATCATAACGTGGTGGCATGTGGAAAGAAGGTGGGCACTGAGCTCCTGTGGGCTGGGAGAGATCAGTGCCACCCCTGGATTAACCATAATGAGTTAATTGGCTGTGGGACACCCCAGAGTGTGAATTACAGGCTGAGAGGACAACACATCCCCAAAAGCTGCAAGACTTGGGCCCTCTGTGGTCCGTGTGTGTGGTGAATGTTCCTTTCATGCTTGTTCCAGGAGAGATATCCCAGCATAAGGAGATAAAGGAGCCTGGTGTGGAGGTGCAGAGGAAGAAGAGCTGCGGCCATCCCAGAGCAGATATCCCCAAAGCAGCTGAATCCAGCCCAGCTCTGCACAATGATGTGTGGCTTTCCCAGCTTGTGTAAGCCTGGCATGAGAAGTGGATGATGAATCTCTGCACTGCTTGTGTTTGCATGCTCTGGATGAGGCCTGGGCAGATCAGATAACCCCAACCATCCACTCCCCCTACACACAGCTCTGTCCCTCTTCTGCTCAATAAACAGCCCTGTGTTCCCTCATTCACTCCTTCCTCTGGTGTTCTTTACCATCTAACCCAGGCATAATTAGGGACTTGCTCAGCTATTTAATCCCCAGCTAAGGCCATTGCAGCTGTATCCTTGAGAGAGGAAGGTATTTTTCTCACTGCTTTTCCCCTTTCCCCAGGCCTCCCTCCAGAAGGATTTTCCTTTGACCTCAGCTAATGAAATGATCCAGATCAGTGACTGGGGAAAGCAGCCTCAGGACAAAGTTCAAGCCTTTTTCTTCTCAACAGGCTCTCTGTGACAGTTCCTATTCAGTATTTAGCAGGTATTTATTATTAATTTCCCATCTCTCTATCAGAGCTGGATGTTCTTGGGAGCAAACTGGACATCCCAGTGGGTTAAACACAAAGATGAAGAGGAGGTTGGCAGGAGAGGACAATGTGACTCCCATGTGCAACTCAGCAATTAGAACTAGATTGTTCTTTGCTTGTTCTTTCCCATTCTCCCCGTGTGCCTTGGTGTGGTCATTGGTAGCAATTTGTGTCATGGCATCCTGGGCTCCCAGGTTCTACAAATCCATCCATTGCCCCCCCAGAAACAAATCTCATCAAATCACTAGCTTATAAACTGCATTTCAGATATGTTACATGAGCACTGATTGCAAATCTGAAGACATTTCCATTTTGCCTGAGGCCAAGTTTTTTAATTTAAAAAAAAAAGAGGGCTGTCAGGGTCTGTGCAAAGGCTCTTTAGATATTCCAACCAGCAGAGTTTATTTAAAAATTCAATGAGGCAATTTTCATGGCAGCAAAGAAATAGAAACAGTGCTGGTGTCTGTACACCCAGTGAAGAGGAAGAGGCAGCCAGGATTTCATCTCCCAGATCCACTCAAGCCAGACTTTGCTGCTGCCTCATTCTAACAGCCAAAAACTGAGGAACTTGACAATTAAATTTTCTCCAACAGCAGGGCAAGGATTGGGGAGTGACAAACAGGAATGTCCTTTTTAGAACAATCTGCTTCCCAGGAGCCCCATTAGCTGACACAGAACAAGACCTGTTGTCAGACCTGTTTCTTCATGAGGCTGGAGAGGACACACCTTCCTCTCTCAAGGGTCCTGGGGTTTCCCCTGAGACACCCAGCAGATGGTGGAAATCCTTTGTTTGGTGGGTGAGGGTGTTAACAAGGTCCCAGAGCAAAGGCTGCTCTCAAGAGCAGAGCTCAACTCATGGTAGAAGGTGGGAGAAGATACAACCCCATGGTGGTGGTGAGTTCTTGATTATAGCCTGTGATGGTGTTCACAGGGGTCTGAGGATGAGAGAAGAGACAAGAATATTGACTCCATGTTTCAGAAGGCTTGATTTATTATTTTATGATATATATTACATTAAAACTATACTAAAAGAATAGAAGAAAGGATTTCATCAGAAGGCTAGCTAAGAATAGAATAGCAAAGAATGATAACAAAGGTTTGTGGCTCGGACAGAGAGTCTGAGCCAGCTGACTGTGATTGGCCATTAATCAGAAACAACCACACGAGACCAATCACAGATGCACCTGTTACATCCCACAGCAGCAGATAATCAATGTTTACGTTTTATTCCTGAGGCTTCTCAGCTTCTCAGGAGGAAAAATCCAAAGGAAAGGATTTTTCATAAAAGATGTCTGCGACAGTTAGGAAGAAAGATTCCATAAGAGACTGCAAGTCTCAGGAGAGGTGATGTCCAGGCAGGCTGGTGACAGACCATGCTAGTCCTTTCAGGCAGGAATGGGAGCTGGAAGCAGTGCTGGAGGGCTGAGCTTTGTCCTGGAGGATGCTGCAGAGGATGTGCAAATCCACCATGTGAACAGTGGGAGAGCCCAGACTTCACAGAGGGTTTAGAAATGCTAATAGGAAATTTTCAAGGGACTTAATAACCTTTAAATGTAATGAGATTTGAGTGGTGAGTTATGAAAAAATGAGATATACAAATAGAATTAAAATAATCAATTAAATAGTAGCATTGAGCATGGTGTGAAACAAATTTTTTGAAATATAAGAGATACAGTTTTAGGCAAGGGTATGCTAAACCCAGGACATGGAAGGGTATCCAAATGCTTACAGCCTGATGAGAGAGTGTAAGTCTTGGCTTTTTCTAATTCCTGAGACCTGATTTTGCAGCCTGGGTCATTTAGTATGTTTCCTTTTAAGCATTTAGCAGTATTACAACATCCAAACCTGGACAAGCATTTTTGCAGACCAAATATATAAGCACTCATCTGTAACTAACCTGCTCCACATTCAGATTATTCATGTGGTGCTTTGGAGAATCAGCTGGTAATGGGTATTTTACTGGACATGTGGAGGTGTGTGGTTTGTGGTGAAGGACAGACCAGCCATGGATCTGAGCAGATGGTGGTCATTACTTGAGCTAACATGCCGCTGCATTTAATTACAGCAGAAGTGCTGAGGCTGATTATTTTGCTGGGCTCTTCACATATATCTGCCTAGCAAAGTGAGTAGAGTGCTCAAGGAAGCATTGCATTTAAGGATCAGAGCTGAAACAGACTCCCTGTAATCACTGCTATATGACACAGTGTCTAATATTCAGAAATTCCTATTCTCATACACATTTGCAGATAGTTCTGCCACTTGAGAGCAACAGAATATCTTCTTCTCCATGTGCAGCAGCCACTTAATGCAATCCAATTTGATGGAAGCTACATTTCTCCTTGAGTTCACAAAACAATAGAGTAAACTGGCTGCTCATAATAAATATGTCTGCACACCTTAAAACACAAATGCAGTTTGCCATTTTGAACCCCATTATCTGGAATTATCTGTAGTGCAATATGATTTCATCTTGGGAACCTCACTGTTTTATGTTTATATGCTCTCACTAAGTCATATTTTCAATTTTTATGGGTTATTTTATTATTGTTTTCCTAATGACACTTAAACCTCTCTGTTTCTCCCTCATAATGCATCTTCAGTGACAGATAGTGTGGTCTCTTGGCTGTGAGTTTGCAGTTGTGGAATAATTTTTAGCAATTAAGCATGTTATTGATTAAACTGTTCCTTCTGTTCCATGATTCATGTCACCAGATAGTGCACAGGGAGCAAAAAAACAGCTGCAAAGAGAACAAAGTGTAGAAAATGAGGGTTGTGTTGGATTCCTCCTCATCAAGCCCAGCTTCCACAGCCTCAACAGCATCTTGTAGCCAGCAGCCCGTGGTGAAATGCTCCAGTAGAAAATCACTCTGTGGTGGTGTTTGAGGGTCCCCAGGACGAGGGAAGAGATGAGAATCTTGACTTCATGTTTCAGAAGGCTGAATTATTATTTTATTATATATGTTATATTGAAAGAAAATTATATACTAAAACTATACTAAAAGAAATAGAGAGAAAGGATTTCATCAGAAAGCTAGCAAAGAATGATAATAAAATCTTGTAACTGACCAGCTGGACCATGGTTGGTCATCAAGTAAAAACAATCCACATGGAACCAATCAAGGATGCACCTGTTGGTAAACCATCTCCAGACCACATTCCACAGCCATCAGATAGTTATTGTTTACATTTCTTTTCTGAGGCTTCTCAGGAGAAAAATCCTAGTGAAAGGATTTTCATAAAACATGTCAGTGACACCACGTAGCACCTGCAGAATTAGCACACAAAGTGAGTGCTGCTGGAAGCAGTACTGGCATTTCCTATGTGCTTTGAGATAGGGACTGATAAAGGGGCAAAAAGTTACAGCTTAGCAGTCTGTGACACTGCATGGCCTTGCCAGCCACATAGGGATGGGGAACATGCTTGCAGAAGCAGCTCTGCCTGGGATTTAGGGCAGGCAAGGTGCAGTCAGCATTCCTGGAAGTGCACAAAAAATGAGTGGATGTGGTACTTCACCCCATGGCTTAGTAGGTATGGTGGTGTTTGGTCAAGTGTTGAACTTCATGGTCCTAAAGATCTTTTCCAACCTTGATGATTCTATGATTCTAAAGGCCTTTCTAGTTATTTCAGAGATTCACCTGTCTGCCTTTATTCCAGGTCCCATGCTGTCTGCATTGTGTCCTGTAGCTTGGATTTCCATGGGCCAGCACACAATTTTAATGTCAAGGGAATTCTGATGAAACCATCTGAAAGCATTTGTTCCTTTAAGATTGTAAAAAGCAATGAAAATAAAGTCCTTTCTTTAGCAATAAAATCTTATGCTTGTGGCCATATGGCTGATTTTGCTGCCCACAGTTGCTGGATCATTTCCTAAACCTGGCTTCCTACCCTAACTCTGAACAGAGCCCTGGTTCTGTTCTCCTGCTGAGGAGGAGCTAGAGGCAACACAAAATCTTGCTATTTATTCTTTGAAGTCTGACCTCCACTTAAGCATTTTGTACTATATAAATATTTCAAGTGAGCCATGAATCAAGATTAATGTGTTAGGTGACTACCAAATCATTAGCAGTGCAGGATGTAATGAAGTTGTTGCTGGGTTTCATTAAGCAGGGTCTGTTGGTCATTAAGGCAAAGTAATGGTGTTGTGTAAATGTGAGAGCAAAACCAAATTTCTTCTGAGTGTCTCATCTTAAACAGGCAGCAGTGGTAGGAATGGCAAAGAAGCAAGGCAGGAAGCCAGGCATGGTTAAAATTGCTAAAGTGAGTGAATTCTCATTAACAGATTTCTGCATCTCTTCTCGCAGGGAAGATGATACCAAACCTTATTTTCTGTTAGGCCCCAAACCCTTAATTTGGTTAGTGATGGGAGAACTGATTTGTCAGAATCAAAACCAAACACCGAAATGAACGCAGAGCTAGGGAGCAAGGCAAAACTCAGGGTTTGCAGCAAGTACACAAATGTCTAGTCTTCTCCTTTTTTTGCTAATTACAGAATAAGAACAGGCAAAACATTTATGATTCATTGTCAAATAGCCTTTCAGAGAACAAATAGGAAAAAAAAACCCAGAATCCACTAATTCTTTTTGTGCTTAGAATTTCCCTAGTTTATAATCATCACCCACTTAATTTATTCCTTTTGTTTGTGCCCCCACATAGTCTGAGCTTATGCTATGAACTAGATTAAAAAAAACCAAAAAACCACAACAAAACTCTATTGCAAAGAATTACTTGGCTAAGAGCTGAAAAGTCCCCTATGCTGGCATTTTCCTTTGTGTGTATTCCTGTGAATTCCAAGGATGAGTAAGAACATCAGCCTGTTGAACAGATGCAGCCAGGATTTATATTCAGGCAGGAATTCCTGCCCTTGTCCCTGGGTCCTTACAGGGAGGGCTGGCGCTGCTGTCCCAACTCCAGCTTTCTGTGACTTTTAGGCCATTACTATTGATTTCATAACTATTTTGAGTTCCTGATGATATTTTATTTTTTTACTTTTTGCATATTAATGGCTTGAGATATTTGTGTTGATTGACCTGCTTATTTCCATTGTAGTCTTGTTCAATCTTGTTTTGATGCCTTGTGAAGGCTGACCCACAACAGAGGCTGGAAAAAGATAAAGTAGGGATTTATTAAAAGGCCTCAATGGACCCACCTTGGGCAGCACAAGAGCCCAGCCAGGTTTACACCCGAGATGAACCCAAATGGTCACAAAATGGACAACCGGTCACAGGGTCTCCCACTTTTATAAGTTCTGTTCCATTTGCATATTGGAGTTAATTGTCCAGTTCCAGCTTTAGCCCATGAAGTCCCATCCTGCTTGTTTTTCTTCCTTCATTCTGCCATTGTTTATGTTCTTGGGCTGAGATTTGGATCATTTGTCCTTGGTGCCCAGCTAGAGAAGGAATTGTTTGGTCTCCCTTCTCTGTGAAGAGAGCTCACCATCCCCTAATATGAAGCTCAGAACTACACACTAAAGCAGTGCAGAATCTGAAAAATATAAAAGCTAAAACCTGAGGCATCAGTTTGTTTGTATCTCAAACAGCAACTTTACCACTCCTACCACTCCTGTTTTCTCATGAAAATACTGCTTTTATCATCTTTACATCCCCTTTAGCATTTAATTCATCACTGGCTTTTCTTACCCCTTCATAAAAATGTGTTTCAGGGATCCATTCAAAGGATGGATCCAACACACCCCTGGCTGCCCTAGTGATTCTCTAGCCAGGAAGGGAGATTTCTTTCTTTGATAATTTTTTCCCTTTTTCATTTAAAAACAAATTCTGAAGGTTTAAGATTTTTGTCTGCTAGTTGCTAGGGGAAGCATTTTTTTTCATCAGTTTCTCACCCTCAGCATTCTTCTTGAAATATCATCCACCCTCTTCTTCAGATTGTTTCCTTCTTTGCAGTCTGGAGCCTTTATAAATAATTACAGGTGAAATGCCAACATAACATTTTCCAATAGCTAAATTTTGCAAACCAGAATTATATAGGCTTTTTGGAGAATAATAAAAAAAAAGTTCATGGTGACTTTAGAAACTGATAGAAAGGATTAAAGTGTTTTACTGGAGGATTTAACTTTATGCAAATGTGTGTTTTAGCTGATGGTTTTGCCCTGCATTTTATAATACATTGTCCCTAGCTGAAGTTAACATATTTTTTGCATTTCTTATTTTTGTGAGCAGTAAAAAACTTATGATTTAAATGATCAATTTATAACTCTCTCGGGCTTCTACCTTATTTTATGGTGATTTATTTTTGTGTAGAATGTACTTTTACTGCAAGTGACATTTCAAGAGTGTATTGCAGTCTCTGGAGTCCTTGAACTACTTCCAAGCAGCGAGCCTGCTGAGGTTTAAGCCAGTTTGGAAATCTGTCTGTTGGGTTGATGGATTATAGTCCACGTAGTGAGCACTCAGCCTCCACAAGGTTCATGGCATCTTCACCTTTAAGTATCTAATTTATGTAGAAATGCCAATAAATTATTTAGAAGGGCATGCTTGCTGATATCAGCAGTTCTGGAGCAACTAAAAATGGTATGACTTTGAAAATCATTGGAAATGTTGGCAGATCTTCAACAATTCTTTATAGGTTCCAGGTATTAAATATTTTAGAATTAAAAAAAAACAAAGCTGTTTTTTATTCTTCTCCCCAAGATTTTCTTATCAGTTCTTTAGGAACTTATCAGATTGCTCTTGGAATAAAGTTCACATTCAAAAACCTCTCAGAAACATGTGAGAGGAGAGCAAATGCTCAGTAAAATAGCAATATAAAAGAGCTTCCTCCTTACTTCCTGGCTCATTAAGGATTTGTTCCTGAGTTTGCAGGAACCTCACATCTCCACCAACAAATTTCATATAGGTACATTTATAGGGGCCAGGCAAGGATCCAGGTTGGCACATCTTGCAGAGCAGTTGAGGATGTAGAAATTTGCCCTGGAAGCCCAGGTAATCCTGCTGGAGAACTGCAAATGTTGACTCTCCAGGTTAAATACCTAAATCTGCCTGAAGGTGTCTATTGAAACAGCAGTGTTTTTGCAAGTGCTGAACACCTAAGTTCTTTACTAAATCAACAGGAATTTGAAAATCACCTTTGAGACTGACCTTGTTGTCTGATAAAATTAACATTTATTAACGTACAGGCTTTAGAAGAGAGAGAAAAACCCAGTTGTGCCTCCTCTGCACTTGGGGTTTGTAAGATACCACCAGTCAGAGGAACATTTGCAACTCTCTCCTTCCCCCAAAACTTCTTCTTTGCCCCCCACAATGAGGTATTCTCAAAAGCAGAAAAAAACAAGCAAAGGAAATATAAAAAGTGAAAATGTAGCTTGGATCATTTTTATTTGATTGCAAATTGAAATTATCATTGCACTTCTGTGTTAGACTAACAAAAGGCTACTGGGTTGCTTCCCCTTTGGGTGGCTGTTCAGAACCAGGGCTCTGCCTCCTGTGTCACTCTAAGGTCAGGGCATTGCTTGGCCACCTGTTCTAAAAAGAAACATGTAGGTATAGAAGGTGATTGTCCTTTTACTATTTTATTTAATATTTATAGCAAATAAGCAGTCACTGAAAACTGGACCTAAATTTTAACTTCCTGCACAAATGAGAAAACAAGTGGTACTGCAGATAATATTTTACAGGAATATGACACAATATATTGATTTTCTTTAATGCTGAAATTCACAGGAGTAGTGGTGCAGATTTGACCTTAGCTGAGATCTGTTTATCTAAAACTTAAGTGACTAATCTTTCTTTTTTTTCCCCCTGCAAAATCTAATTGAATTTTGCAGACAGGATTAGATCTTTAAACTCTGAGGCATTGATGGGAATGATTATGGAAGACCAAACCAAAGCAATTGTCTGTTATTTGCAGTGACAGCACAGCAAGCTCCTTTCTAAGGGTGTCATGTGCAAACAGCTGTTAACTTAGCATGGATCTGGCTTTGGACTTGCCAGAAATTTGGGAAGCTCGTGGGTTTTCACCTGAAAGAGCAGCTGTGGGACACAGAGCCCAGTTTTTGTGTGCGAGCACTCCCTGCTAGGGAGGGGAGCAAAGGGAGGCTGTGCCACCTGTTTGGACCTGGGTGCTGCACTCACCATCTTCTGCATCCCTGTGTTAACTCATTGCCTCCTTCAAAGGAGATCACATCACACCACATGTGTGCAGGGATCTTATTCTAACCAGTTAACATATGGTGAGCATAGCTGCTTTTTGCTGTGGCCAGAAAACTGAATTTTCAGCTGTGAATCTGCTGCAGGGCATTGCCTTGAGGCAGGATGAGGTAGCAAAAGACAAAGCTTCCTGAAATAGATCCCAATTCACATGAATTTGGTTCCTATTAACAAATTAACTCTTTGACATCGTGGAAATGTGTAGAGGTAGAGGAAGACTCCAAAAGCCCTTTCTTATGCACAGGGTTGGTAGAATCACCTTAAAATTTTCAGAGAATGCCGTGGGTTTTGTGTGCTGGCTGTGTCAGAGGTGCACTAATGATGCTGAAACATTTCAGGTTGTCAGCAGGTACTTGCTCAACGGGGGCTTTAGGGTCAACATTGCCTCTTCTAATTAAGCCCTTACAAGTAATGGCAGGACAATTTCTAACACAGGGAGGTCATAGTTATGATGAAAACATTTACTGTCCACTGCCAAGACTGAAGAGAATATGAAAATCTTGTTATTGAGCAGAGTGATAGTCACTAGTGGTATTTTCTCTTTTATTTGTGGTGGGTGTATGAGTACATCTAATGTCTGCATCCCACCCTTTCAGGGCAATGCCAACTCAAGCATCCCCATCTTCTTTGGAAGCTGCAGCACATCCTGGTAATTGTTAATTTATCCAATCATCCCATTACCTCACTGGGAGGCTGGCTGAATTTAGAGGAATCTGTAAAGGAATGAATAGTCTGAGGAGGAATAATATCTGAGAAGGGAGCAAAGAAATGATGTTAGTATAGAAAATATCCTTTTTGAATAGTTATGTTTCTGTGGTGGTCAATTGTGGTCAGTTATGGTCATTACATTTTGTTCCCACATTTGCTTCTTGGCTGCTGCAGGAATATTTTTACTTTTGTATTTAGTTTCAAGCATTTTTCAAAGTATTTGATGTGTGCTGGGCTTTCCCTTTTAGCTGTCTCTGAAAGCATTCCTCAAAGACAAGTAAACACCTCTCTGTCTATCTCAGGCACTATCTCTGATAGCTGCCTTGATGAAGGTGGTGAGAAAGGAACAATCTGTCTGGGAGCAGCTGGCATTCAAGTAGGAGGAAAGACAATTTAGGGCTGCAAACCAAAATAAAACTAATGGTTGTATCCTACAATGCTTTACAGCATCGTCCAGAGGAGCCTTGTTAGTCAAACTGAATGAGCTGCCTCTTGAAATGCTTAATCCTCTCTGAGCACTCCCAATGTAAACAGAGACAGCAACAGAGAATTATTATTCTCACGTTATTCTCCCTGAATACCTTTAAGAAGGGTGTAAGAATGTGAAACTACAGTTATATTAATAGCTCTGAAACAAGAAAAATTCAGTGTGAAAAATGGTCAAAAGGGCAGTAAGGATGAAGATGGAAGTACAAGATCTGTGTTTCCAGATTAGTTTTTAATCACAATCAAGTCCAGTGGAGAAGTGAAAACACAGGATGAGCAATTGATATAGAGGGTTTTTTTTTTCAAATATGTTAATGTCTTTATTATAAAGTAGCACCTGCTACTGCTTTGGAAGTTATTAGATTGTGTGTGCATGAAACAATACCCTTAGAAGAATTTAGATGAAAAACTCTTAATAAATCATATATCACAAGTGCATGCAGTTAATATCAAGATTAATTATGCAGTGACTTGTAAGTCATTATATCATAGATATCAATGTTGAGGTTTAATTTTTCTCTAAAAAGTGATGAATTCTGATATAACTGTTTAACTATTTATAAGCTCCCTTGAGATGCAGGCTAAAGCAAGGCAAGGAACCTGACATTGGTTTGCTTCTGTAATGGAGTGGTTAAATCTACACCATCAATCATATAGAAATTTAATTGAACTTTTTGTTTTCTGCCCCTTGTTTTCTGTCCCAACCTTTCTGTCCCAACCAACCTTGTGGGAGCACCCTGTTTTTCTCATTTTTATGCTCCTGATAATCTTCCCTTGTATAATGGTATTTTGTGGTACCGTTTTTATCTGATTTATTAGAATTATTAAAAAGCGGGAAAACACAGGATATATTCTGCCATGGTGATGAAGTTTTATGAGCTCTTTAATATATTATGTCAAACATAATTTATATTCTGGAGCCATTAGTGTGTTGTGTTAGGTTCGAGAGGTTGGGTTTTGTTAGGGGGGGCTGCAGGCGTGGATTCTGTGGGAAGCTGCTGGAATCTTCCCCCATGTCCAGGCAATGCCAGGCAGCTCCAGGATGGATCCACCACTGGCCAAGCACCTCCCTGTGCTGCCTGCAGGGAGGAGGCAGAGCTCAGGGAGGAGGGAGAGGTGAGGGGAAGGTGGTTTTAAGATTTAAAGATTTATTTTACTTGTTATTATCCTGCTCTGGTTTTATTGGTAATAAATTCAATTTATATCCCCCAGCTGAGTCTGTTTTGCCCATGATGGTTTTTAGTGAGTGACCTCTCCCTGTCCATAGCTCAACTCATTAACCCTTTGTTATATTTTCTCTCCCCTGTCCAGCTGTGAAGGGAATGTTAGAGTGGCTTGGATGGGTGCCTGGCATCCAGCCAGGGTCAACCCACCACACATGTGAAGCACTACAATATTTAATTTACTTTCCTAATTAAGGGCCAGATCCTCCTGGGCTCAGCTCCCCACACTGTGCAGAGAGGGCTGGGTGCTGCAGGAGTTTGTGCACAGGGCAGGCATCCCCCTGCCAGGGAAAGGATGTCCCTGTTTAGACACCTGTGTTGGATCTTGGGTCCTTCTCTGCAGAGCAAATGTTTATGCTGGGAAATGATAGACCAAAAAGTCTAGGAAGTGCTGCAATACTCATATCTGCACCCCACTGAAGTAGCAGTGGGACTTGAACACAACTCTAAATGGTTACAGAAAAGTATCCTGTTAAATGCTTTTCATGAATTCATCTACAGCTGAGCCTGTGGGGCCAAAGGAAACCACTGCCCTTTCTGGCAATATTTTCCCTGTATATGTAGGAGAGTCCTATGAGAAAGGAGAGAGAAAAGCTATTGTGCAGGATCATGCATTAACTGACAACAGCATTTCTTTATTTGTACCAAAAAGATTTAGTAAAGTAATAAATACAGTTAGTAATTTTAGAAGCAGCCTATTCTCTCTCAGTGTTAAATTTTTATTTGGATGAAGAAATCAACAATACTCTGAGGCACATTGTACAGTTACTTAATGAAACATTGACTGACAAGCAAAGCCTAATTATGATAGAGTCCCATTTTACTTTTCCTGGAAATTACTTATTTTCTATTCCTTTGCTTAATTGCCCACATTTCCCTTAAAAATATATATATATATTAATAATTCTGTACATTCACACATGGCTGACACTTGCAGTTTGGAACTGCACACATCATCATACACCACACACCATCCCTCAGAGCTTAACTGGTGTGTGGAATTCACATTCTCTCTCCCAGGATTTTTCCTGGATGAAAGCAGTGAGAAGCATAGAGGGAAAATAGAAAACAATTCTTATCTCTACTTGCTGCTCCTGTTGTTTAGCACATGTGGAATGTGTTATGGAGATTGTTTACCCAGAGTGATTTGTTAATTGGACTCTGGTGATGGTTGTTTGGATTGATTGGCCAATTAGGTCAAAGCTGTGTCATGACTGTCTGGAGACAGTCATGGGTTTTTCTTTAGCATCTTTTAGAATAGTATCTCTTTAGTATACTATAGTATTAGTGTAATATAACCTAGTTTAATAAAGCATTTACTCAGCCTTCTGAAATCATGGAGTCAGAGCACATTATTCCCTACCTTGGGGTCTCCCTGCATCAGTACTGGTGCACAAAGGGTGATGAGAGCCATCTGGGCTGAGATAAATGTCATCCCTAATGGACACGGGAAGCATTTTTCCAGAGGCTGGTTCCAAGTGTTCTCCCCATCAACAGACAGACCAAGCATCCCCACCTCTTGCTGCTCCCGTGTCTGCCCATGGCAGCATCCTCTGCCAAATCAGGCTCTGTGAAAGAAGCTCAGGCAGTTTGTGAGGGAAAAGGGATTCTGCTTCCCTCTGCATCAAATGTTTTAATAGTTTTAAGTGAAAGCAGCAAGCTGGAGCTCTGTGTGGTGCCCATTCGTGCAGCATAAGAGGAGTTAATAAAAAGCACAGGGTTTACATCTCCCTGTGCAGAGCAGCAGGTAACAGGCAGCATGGTGCTCTCTAAGCCAGGTTCAAATGCTCCTGTCCTGACAAGGATGGAAACAGCTGATTAGGTGTTACCTCCTGCTCCTCTTACTGGGAATTCTGCCCTTACATCCCCCTTGCTGGTCACAGCACCGCTGTGCTGCCCCTGGGCACGGATGTGAGAGCAGCTGCAGCTCAGGATGTGTTTGGTGACCTGGCACAGCTTCAGAGAGGATGCTGCTGCCAAGGAGAGCTCTGGCCTGATCTGATGAGCAGAAATCAGGGGAGCTGCACCCTTCTCTGTGCCCCACACAGCAAACATCTTGTGGGTTAGCCTCAACTTCAAGGCTGCTCTCCCACCTCAAAACTATTGTGGGGGATTGGGGTTTTTTTGCTGTATGTGAGGATTGGAAATGGTTTTTAAATGATATTCAAACGGAGAGGTGCTTAGGCACTGGGCATCAATCTTCACAGATGTTTGGGAGCCTTGCCTACAGGGAAACTGGAGGCAGTCAAGAACTGAAATGGCTTTTAAAAACGTAATCCTGCTTTTGATGCAATTGCACAAATATCTTGCATAGACGACCTAGTAAACCCTCCATATTACCCAAAAACTCTATTCTGAGTGAGGGTGTTTCATCTCCTCATACTGTGGAAGGGAAAATTATTGGGGAAAGAGTGGCAGCAAAAGCCACAAATCAGTGAGGAAGCAGAAAGATGCAGATTTGGGGATCAGCATCGATACTGAGGGAGGTTAATGAGTTGTCCATTACTGGATCAAAAACTGGATCCACATGGGCTCCATGGGCTCCCCCTGACATGGTTCACCTCTACCATGGAGTGACCAGCTGATAAGGAGAAGGATTAGTTCAAAATCAGAAAAATTAACTAAATTAACTAGTACAAATATGAAGTAATCTGTCAAAATTAAACTTTTTTCAACCATTTCTCTCATTTGGTCTTTTCATCCTTTTGATGTTTTTTTCTTTTGCAAGAGGTGCATTTTCAGGTTTAGGAATTTTAATTCTTATTATAAGGCTTAAAGTAAATGAAAATGCAGTCGTCTTATAATTGTGATATATAAGTGTGGATGCTATAGAATATGAGAGGTTCTTGTGAAGTCCATGCTGACTATAAACCCAAGCACAGAAGTTTCATAAGCCCATCTTTTGAGATTTTCTGAGTTCAGAATTCTTGCTTTTAAAGAATCAAGATTATCTCAAGATGTCTTTTATTCCCATGGGAGACAATGACTCCCTGTCTGGATAGCAAATGTTCTCATTTCCATTGAAAACTTATAGGACAAATGTTAATTACCTCCTGTAATTTCACAAAGAAATTTGATAGAAGCCTCCAGCTATTTTTTTCTATCTGTGCTGGGCATTTTTTGTTGTTCTAGAAGCTGCTGGCAAGGTACAGGCTGTAGCACAGGGGCTTGTTAGGGCCTTGGCAGATTGATTATTTTGCACTCCACGTCCTCAGCCTGCAAAGGGGATGGGCTGTGCAGTGGTGGAACTCAGAGCACCTCCTCACGTGGCACTTGCAGCTGGACTTGGCATTGCTGGAATTGTGTCACCAGACCCCAGGGAAAAAAAAGAAATAGAACTGGGCTTATTCCCTGTAAAGGAATTTTTTTTTCAATGTATTTTTTATAGAAGCACAACAGAAGCAAACAGCTTCCAACTCTTTGTCCTATTCCCCAGGAGAGGTTATTCTCTCTCACAAGAGGGGAAAAAAATACCAAAATCACAAATAAATGGTGATGAAGCCATTAAACAAAATGGAAATTAAGGGGAAAGTGGGAATGAGATGCTGTTGATGTGAATTTTAAGAGTCCTTCACAAAGGGTTATGTAAGAGAATGAGCTAGATTCTGATTATATTTTTGAATAATTTCTAGTAAAATGAGAAAAAAAGAGCAATCCTAGGTTTGTAGTGCCCCATTACTTTGCTGTGAGATTTCCTGTGCGTAAGATGATTTTTTCATTTTACATTACAAGACAATATTTTAAAAGACAAAATATTGCATACAAAAAAATCAGTGCTGCTTCTTTGCTATTCCAGTAACCCAGCTGGGCACTAAGGAGCAGTTTTAAGATATTTCTTATTAAAAAGGAGAGGTCATAAAACGTACCTTTTTTTTTTCTCCTCCATCCTACTACTAAAAAGTAAATGACAGTCACAAGTCATAGCTCTAAATTATCTTTTTGGGGTCCCAGGACCCTGTGGCTGCTCTGGCTGCCCCAGCCCCTCTTCCAGCTCTCAGACAGGTCCATGCCCAAAACACAGCTCAGCTCAAGGTGCCCTCCTGAGCTTTGGGAGGCACAAGGCAGGTACATGACCCCAACAGCACCATTCTGTCAGGAGCACCAGTGGGAATGGGGGGAGCTTTCAGATTTAGCATATGATTTGTGTTGGGAGGGACCTTAAAGGCCATCTTGTTCCAGCCCCATTTCCATGGGCAGGGACACCTTCCACTAGACCAAGTTACTCAGAGCCCCATCCAACCTGGTCATGAACACCTCCAGGGACTTGGAGTGCACAACCACCAAGGGCCTTTTTATTCCCTGTGAACCCAAATAATGCCATGGCAAAAAAAAAGGAAATTGGGGAAGAAGAAATAAAAAGAAGCCACTGGCTTTACTTCAATTCCTCTGATTCTTTGAACTTGTGATTAGACATATTTTAATTAATTATTCACTAGTCATAGTCCCTGACCATATGGGGAAGGGATTAGGTGAGGGGGTGAAAATGCTGCTGTTCTCCACTGCTGCCTGATGGGGAGGAGGCTTCAGCTACTGACTAGTGAGCTGCTCCTTCAGAGAAGCCAAAGCCCAGCTCCACTCAGCATATGGAAGGACAGTGTATTTCACATTTAAAGGTGATAAAAAGTAGTGATTGAAAAAGAAATGATTTCTTGCACAAAGATAAGGGTGCGTAAAGGGTGAGTCTCTGCTTTCCCATGACAAGATATGGGGAGAAAAAGTTGTGTCTTTGTATCTATCTATCTAATCTATCTATCTATCTATCTATCTCTATATATAGACATATATAGCTACATATATCTACATATATATATATGCATCTATACTTCACTGTTGTAGCAACACAAAGCAGTGAATGAATCTGTGCAAGCCAAGTTGGTTTTGGTTTGGTTTATTTGATCCTCACTCCCTCACAATCCTTGTCCAAATTAATGTAATAAAAATGATTGCAATTTTTCTAGTACCATAGCTCACTTCCTTTCCTGTGTTCAATTTTCAGGTGAAATGGTTGCTTTAACCTTGTGTTTTATCTTGGCAATCAAGAGTACCCCTTGATAGTCCCTTTATTGATATGTCAAACCAGCTGTAAGAGTTGGGAATAAATGGTCCATAGCACCCTCACCAGACATAAAAACTACAGTTGTGTTTAGTCATATAGTCTTGCCATTATTTACCAACAGATGAAGAATTTCTGGAAGTAGAGGTGGAAAATCCATGGTACTGTGAAGACACGGGCAGGCAAATGTGGAGTCTGATACCCAACGTGGGGGACACTCCAGGGGTGAAAAATGTCAAGAGCAAAACAGCCATGGCCTCTGTTCCTCATTTGGCAATGAATGAAGATAAATAACTGAGATTCTTTACACGGACCATTATCTGCTCTCTACAGAGGGAAGTTCCAGTGGTGGAAAGCTGTTGAATACAGCTTCCACAGGGGGAGCAAAGTGGGTGCTTATGTCAATGCCATGGAAGGAAAATAAATAATAATAATTTATCCTGAGCAGCTCACAGGATCTGTCTGTTCCTTCATGTGCTGTGGTATCTTTTGGTAACCAGCACAGCAGCCAGCAGAAGAGCACAGATCAGTTGTGTCATGTCCTCACTTCATTCCGTTGCCATAAAATCCTGCAGTCCTCAGTGCCACCTTTCAATTCCTGAGCTTGGTGACAGCAAATGTCACTTGAGAAAAGCACAAGGGCTGTGATGGGTGATAATTTTGGGAAATGCAGTGTGGGGCTGTGTCACTTCAAAGACACATTCTGATTGTGGCTTTGAGCGTGAATGTCACTGTCCTGCTCTGTGTCCTCTCTATGGAGAGAAGACACCCTGTGTATAGTTGTGAGAGGGAGAGAATTCCAGGCGCAAGCCAGATGATGGGGAGTGGAAAGCCTGTGGCAGTGCCATGAAGTTACAGGAACTGCTTTGGATCTCTTGAAAAAACGGGATTTCAGCTGAAGTTTGCTTTTCTGCCAGCTGAAATTAGTGGAAACCTGAAAACTGTTTCAGGTCTTCTAGAGAGATGCCGTGAACCCAGTGAAGCTTCTCACCTTCAGCTGTAGCAAGGCCAAGGTCAGGTCTTGCTGAATGGCAAGTCTCAGAAGCCAGACCCAGCTTTTTCTGAGATTACAGGAGTGTGTGCAGGAGGAGGTACAGGGGTCACAGCCTGGTGATGTGAGGAGAGCTGACAAATGGATTTCCTAACCAAAATGACTTAATATTGCATTATAGAAAATGTTGTGATTTGCAGGATGGTAGGAGGGAGAGTCCTGCTTTTAATTATGATTCAACATTATTTTTCACTTTTAATAGTCTTTTTGTAATCAAAGGAGGTAAAAATGAAATGCATGTTGCTGCTTTTTTTGTGTGCACCAATGAGCAATACAATCATAATGTAGTTTTAGTTTAAATTCTTTTGTTCCTTTTGTTAATTTGAGTTTGATGGCTTTCCCTGGTGCCAGAGCATAATTTACAGCAGACAAAATTCCCTTAAATTGATTTTTCAAAATGCTCTCACATACACTACATTAACCTTTTCATTCCCTTATGGTGCATGTCAAAGAGAAATGATCCCTGTAACTCTGCTTATTGAAGAGGTACATCTGTGAAGTGTATTAATTGGTAGAGTTCCCATTCTGCTCTGAATGGATTTTTCATTCTGCTCTGAATGGATTTTTCACATGGTAAATGAATTCCTGGCTGTGCTGATGCTCCTCTATCTTTAAAAATACCAGTATTCCATCCCCTGTCATTTACTGTCTCTGCTCCATGTCTGATCACTTCTGAACTCTTTTATCAGTTGTGGAGGAGTTTTATCTTTTAACTTGGATCAGGTGAAGAGAGGCACCAAGGCAAAGGTCCTCAGGAGCATCCTTGTGCCTGAATCCTGCTGAAGCCACAGGGAATTCAGGACCTGAGAGCTCTGAGGAGGTGCAGGGTGCAGTGTGCTGCTTGCAGCACCACATCAGAGGGCTCACACTGGGTGCAGGGTGGGGAGGTGTGTGCTGGAAGGTTCATTCAGGATGTCTTTGAGTCTTGAAGAATGAGTGAGATGGACAGGAGAGAGAGGGCCTTTATAACGTGTCTTTAGATCACAAATTGATCCAAAGCTCTGCGATCTCTGTAGGGAAATTTGGCCATGGCTCTGCCTGCTGGGTTTGATAAACCCTTCAGTTTCAGAACCCAAACCCTGCTTCCCATGAGGATAACAGGTTGGTGAGGTGTGGAGAAGAAACTTCTTTCTAGGACATTGTTTTCCTTACCATCTCCGGGGCATTTTTCCATGGGAGGGAATGAAGCTGTCACAAATAACTCATCGAGTCTGCATGAGTGTTTTTTCTCTTTTCAAATCCTGTTTATTTCAGTATAATATCCCTGCATTTTTGAATAAACCACCTGCATGACTCAGGAGAAGAGGTGTTTCTGTCAGTGCTCCTGAGATGGTAACACGAATTGTTGAAGGAGATTAGAAATGATCATGATAATGCAGTGGTGTTAGTGCTGGTGGCCGTGGTGGCAGTGACCCTCATAAAATGATAGAAGACCATCAAGAGGAAAAAAAAATGCAATTTGTGTCTTAATCAGTTTTGCTTCTTTTTATTTAATTTCTGTTTTGAGTGGGAATGTGGGTATTTCCATTTCATTCTGTAATTTACTTATTGAACCTCAGAATTGTGTTGAATTAAGGATAACTGCTTCAAATGAAAAATGAGCAACAAAAGTGTTCTTTCTATACACGGAGTCACGCTGCTGTGGTGTTGTGCCACAGTTAACACAACTCAGCGTGGGAAATTTGGCATCTTGCTTTCCTGAGGAAAAATGGCTTCATGTTTGTTGGTTGTGTTTCCTGTCAACCAGAAAGTTTTGAAAATTAAAACAAACGACTTTGCAAAGCCTTGTAGTGTGCTGTGAGAGCCCTAGCAAAAACACAAATCAATTAAAACAGACCAAGCGTAAGACTCACAAACCTTTGGAGACCTTGGAGTCGCTTTTCCTGACAGCAGCACCGGGGCTGAGCCAGCTGCTGCCATTTCATGCCAAGAGCCCAAGCACCCTTCAGAGAGCAACAATTCTTCAAACCACAGTTGTCCTAAGATAGTGCTGGACAAGGGCCTGGGGAAGTTTAAACTTTTTTAAAAAAACAACTTCATGGACATCCATTCAGGATGTCCATAAAGTGGTTTCTGGTTCAAGAATATCTGAGAAATGCCCAAGCAAATCCCACTGGGAGAAGTGAGGTGTCTCCCAGCTACTTTGAGGGCATTTCACAGCCTGTGGATTCTGCCTCATCATCCAAGTGACGCCCATGGATGTCAGCACAGGTCACTGCTAGGCAGGAACAAATAGTCAGCATTATAAAATATATAAAACAATCTGTTCTTTTGCTGTTGTGCCCCTTTCTCTTTACTTCTGTGTGAGTAACAGTGTGGGCTCAAGCAAAAGATTTTCCTCAGTTGTAAGAATTACATAACTGGGGAGGAGTTGGGGACTAATGCAAAGGTTTTGGGATGCTGAAGGAGTTCAGGGCTGCATTTCTGTGATGAGGTAACCCAGAAGGGTGGAGAGCACTGAGCACAGGGGATCACTGGTTTGTCATTGTGCTCCCAGGTGTCCCAGTGCGACACAAAATGAACGACACTCACATGCTGAGATGTCCGAGGCAAAAAAGGCACTTTTATTTCTGGACCTCGATATTTAAAGAATTCTAAAAGTGACCATGGATTGGAGGGTGAAATTGCCACCTCTCTAACCACACTGGTCAAACCAACAGTCCATCAATTCTCTCCTCCTCCAGAAAGGAATGCAAAACAATCATTATTTACAT
>JAWWMS010000120.1:7747868-7763786 GCA_035048045.1 Chlorospingus semifuscus
TCTCCTTCCTCACTTTTATCTCAGTGTGATGCTGAGTTCAAGGCTATTGTTAGGGAGATTGTTTTAGTTTTACATTTCAGTTCAGAAATCAGGGCTGCTGACCTGAGGGCACAAGCCTGGAATTTGATTGCCTTAACATGGGTGGGGAATGTCATTTTAGATGTGCAGGGTAGGAGAGGAACCCACATGGGGCAGTCAGTGAGGGCACAGGAACTCCTGAAATTCATGTCCACGTGGACTTACCAGTTGAGTGTCATATCTTGGACCATTGGAAATGACATTGGGCGCCTTGGCACCTAAATCCCATCCCATTCAGTTGCATTGATTTTTAGTTCAGACCACAGTGTTTACAAGGCAATTTCAGATAATGATATACCAAATTGCACTTATCCACAGCAAATAATTAGTAACTTCCCAATAAGGAATTCTTTTAGTTAATCCCCTTACCAAGTTTCAGCAAAGTTCTGTGTGTGTAACCTCTGTAAATTACTTGTCTTACAGTAGCTGCTGACATTGTAGGCTTGAATTTTAATGTGGTGTCATTATGATTATTGATTATTATGCATTTATACAGCCCTGAAAATTTCCATGCCTACTTAGGGAGTAGAAATAAAGCGCTTTTGCAGCACTGACAAGATTGTGAACTGAATATGAAAAGACAAACAAAATGAGAGACAAGACATAGAAAAAAGAATTCAGTGTCAGAAGGGGTGAGGAGCTACAAAACCCGGGGGAGGCAAAGGTCCCTTGCTTAGGGATGTGGAGGAGAGGAACAGGGACTCCTTGGATGAGTACATGTGAGTGGTAGAATCCAGGGAACAGCAGGAGAGAGAGCACAGAGCTGAGGAGCAGAATGGAGGCAAGAGAGAAATGAAACCTTAGGAAGTGGAAGAGCACAGGGTAGTGAAGTGGAAAAATGAGACAGAAATTGTGAGGCAAAAAATTTCCAGCTCATTACATGCAAAATATATTCAGTCCAGCAGGCCTAGGCCATCTTCCCTGACAAAATTCTTATTCCATAGTCCTGCTGTGTGAGGAACTGGAGAGGGACAAGCCAAGAAATACAGGAGTGCATTGAGTTAATTTGAAAATGAGTGAAGCAATCACATTATTTTTTCAGTTATTTATTGTCATGCCATATTCAGTTTATTTCATGTTATCCTGAAGTTTTCAATGCAAATTTAAGTTTCATGTGGTCATGTGAGAATAATTATGTAATTAAATTAATTAAGGTTAAACTTCATTAAAGATCATTTATTAAATTAATTTTGGTGTTGCTCAGATTCAACATCTTTGGACAGTGCTGTTCATCTCTGAGATGTTTTGGGGCATGATGTATGGACTACACTCGCATCAGGCACAATTTATTAGGTATGCAAATGTTGCCTGCAGTTTTACAGAAGCACAGACTTTTCAAAGATGTACAGGAAAGCCTTGATTACACAGTCCATACCCATGAGCCTCAAAAAGTTCTCTTGAAGCTAAAGCACTGCCTGGGTGGGACCATGGGTGTCACTTCCACCAAAATCCAAAATCCTTAAATCCACTGGGTTCCTTTGATCAGCAATGTGGGAATCCCTTGATCAATCCCTGTCATGATATGAAATCAGGTTTGATGAGCAGGACTCTGCCCTCATGAGGCTTTGCTGGCTGTGACCAAAGACTGAATTCTATTTTAGGTGTTTTTCAATACCTCCCAGAATAATCTTCTCCATAACATTTCTAGGCACTGAAATGTCACTAACAGGGCTGTAGTTTCCAGGGGATTTCTTCTTCTCCTTCTTGAAATATTCACATTCAGTTATAAATAAAATTCAGAAGTGTATTTTTTATATATATATTTTATATGCATGCACAAAGACATTCTCCCTTTGGGGTGTGTGTGCACACACATGCACACATATAAATCACAGTTTTTTATTATGTACCCAGCAACACCTCCACATGTTGAGAGGGTCTCTGTGCTTAAAACTTAGGAATATGCAAAGTAATTTTCTTTGCTGGAATTTCCATTCATGTTTTTTGAGATTTCTGATTACCTGATGTGCTGGTAAGCTGGGCTTGGGTTGGATTTTTCTCCCTGTTGATATTTCAGAATTGTGTCTTACATGCACACACAAAAACTCTGAGCTCAGTACTGCTTCTGTTTCTATTATGGATCCAAAGTGGTGGAAGTTTACATTTAATTACACTATAATTATATCTATATAAAAGGTGGAAGTTTACATTTAATGACACTATAGAACAACACACATACACCATTGCCTGGGCTGAACTTCTCCAGTTTCATGGTGTGTGAGTCCTGCCATTTCACCCACCTTTGAAAAATGTTAAACCATGTATACAAATGCTGACAGTGCTGTCCTGATGCTTTCCTAACTGGCAGCTCCTCACTTGTCACAGCATGTGGTACCTGTGCAGGTCCAATTCAATTGTTTGTGTATTTATATAGACACGCAGAACTTTCCAGAAGTCTACGCATGCACACACACAGAGCAAAGCTGAAAAGAGGACCCAGCCCTACAGAAATTTTGAGTAGAATAGGGCCTTCCCAAATTCCATTAGACATTGTGCTTAGGAAGAAGCTGATTTCTCATACATCTGTTCTTGATATTTAAAGCTTTCTAGAGATATATATCACATTTGCTCCTTTCAAATCTGACCTTTTAACTGAAAAAAAAAAAAATTACACCCTAATCCATATTAAAATTTTTGAAAAATCCATAAGAACTATTTCTCAGAAGTGTTACTGAGCTAGTCATTGCATAGCATTAATTCACAACATTCTCTCTGACAGTCAAAGAAAGGCATTACCTAGAAGGCTTTTTAGCTCTTGTGATACTCAGAGCAAGGCATTATCCTTTGACCAGCTGTGCAGGAGAGCAATTTTTTAGCCATAGTTATATATAAGTGTGTATTTTACACCACTACAAACAGGTGGGATTTTTCAGAGGGGAGAATGCCTGCTTGCCTTGTCTGGTGTGACAGCAGCGAGCAATGCACAACTTTCCCAAGCATCGTCATGGGAAAGGCTGTGAGAAGACCAGAGAAAAGAATGATAAGCAATTCTTATCTTCACTTGCTGCACCTGTTGTTGTGATCATGTGGAATGTGTTACGGAGATTTGTTTGCCAAAGGGTGGTTTCTTAATTAGACAATGGTGATGGTGCTTGGATTGGAGGACCAGTTGGGTTCACCTGTATCATGACTGTCTGAAGGGTGATGGGTTTCTTAATAAGTATAATGTAATAAAGTGATGGATCAGCCTTCTGGAATGATGGAGTCAATGCTAATTATTACCCAGCTGGGGGCCTATGAATATCTGGCTGCTGCCTTTTGGATACAGAGAGGTCATCTGGGGGAAAAGAGGGCTTGGGTCTGCCCAGGGATCAAGCAGGTATCATGAGGTGGGGATGGAGTTCCTGATGTGCTGGCCACAGAGAGATGGAGGCACTGTCCCTCTCATGCAATGCACAACAGGCCAGGAGGTGTGTGAGGAGAGCACCCAACAGCAGCCTGTGGCTGAGCACCAGGGTGGTGGAAAGAAAGATGGGCACCCAAAGGTGGCTGCAGCCTTCTGACCTGCCAAGCAGCCCCTGAGCGTGGCTGGAGATGAGGAAGAAGCTTGAAAGAGAAGAAGCAAAACAGGCAGTGAGGTCAGCTCCTTGCTCCTTTTTGTGGAGTTTTCTGGATTTGTGGAGAATCTTCGTTCTGGAGAGCCATGGGATGTCAGTTCAGCCCAGGCTTGTTTGGGTGCAAGGATGAAAACTTTCATCCTTGTTTGTTTGGGTGCAAGGATGAAGACCAGGCAGATGAACACAGACACAGGGCTCCTATCAGCCTCTAACATTGAATCCAAACCAGTATGGACACGGTTTCTGCTTGGTTCTCTCAGCACAGAGCTGTGGAGTTTGGATGCTGGGTTTGTGACTTGGCACTCAGATCCCAAGTCCCTGTGCCACTTGCAGAGCTGCCATCTGGATCTGCTGGGCTGTGGGATGTGAATGTAAAACAAAAACGGTGCCACTTGCTTAGTCCTGTCCTTCCTTAAGCCCAAAGAGGCCTCCAGGTCCCTGCAGCTGGGTGTGGACAGCACAACCTCTCCACCAGCTGGTTGAGACACCCTGAGGTACACTTAGAATCTGCTGCTCAGGACAGAGTGGGGTGCCTGAGATCCCACAACTGCATTTATTCCTCCATAAATGTCTCCATTAAGGCCAGAGGAATGGGGCAGATGTTCTTAGTAAGCCCTCTGACCTACCTCTCTGTTAGAGGAGAGGCCAGTAAATCTCTTTGTTTTTTCCTATTACTGAAATTCATGGATGGATTTATTATTTAGTTTATTTGTGTTCTCCCTAGCTCTGTGGCTGAGATAAATGTAGCCCATGGTCCAGCAGAGGACCTCTTGCAGCTCTTCCAGCCCAAGCAAGGGACAGGAGGGGAATTTCACCTTATTCCTCAGAAATGTTCCTAAAGTGCAAAGTCCAGGGGCTGCTTCTCTCTCTTCCTGCTGTCCCTCATGAGGAGCTGAGTGCTGTGGAGGAACAGAGATGGTGCAGCTCACAAACTGGCTGTCCCCATCCTGCACAAAAAGGAAGAATAGGAAGGGCTTCCTACCCTGTTTCTTACCAAATCTCCAGCCCAGAGGTTTGATTGTGCCTGTCCTTCTGCCCTCCTGTGTTCCTCCAGAGGGCATTTGGGAAGCATCTCCTGGACCGGCACAAACCTAAGGATGTGTGGGGGCTCCTGCCCCACCTGACCTCCCTGGGTATACACTTCTGGGGACTCTCATCACAGTGAAATTAATTGGAACGATTTCCTGGGGTCATTGTCACCTATATTTTCCATTTTAATAAATAAAATGATGCAGAACAACTTGGCATGATGCTGTCACACAGAGGGATTTGGCTGAGGAATTGTGTGAATGGGTTCTGGAATTTGGAAGCCACAGTGAACGGTGTGGCTGAAGTCTCAGCCAGACTAGGGAAAAAATATGAACATTGAAGAATATAATTTAATTTGGTAAAAGTGAAAGTTTATTCTGAAACACCTTTTAGTGGAACAAAACACTGTTCACAGGTATTTTCCTGTCATCTCAGGTAGCTCAGGGGCTTCAGTTTAGTACAGCAAAGAAGACTGGTTTTTTCCACAAATAAGTGCCTTCAGGGTCTGCTTCCACTTCTCTAATCCTAAATGTTCAGTGTAAGTTTAGCACTAAACAATATTAAAGATATCTAAGGCTGCCAATAAACCTGAGGCATGAGGATGCTGTCATGAGGAAAGATGCTGGAACACACTTTCCTGCTGTGGAAATATTCAGAATGTGGCCTCCTCCTTTCTTTAAAGGAGCAAATGTATTTACAGCTGACTGAAAGGTTTCCATGAAAATATTATTTCAGCAAAACATTGAATGTTGACAACAAATTATTCATAGAGGGTGACTGCTTGTCAAAACAAAAAATATTACAGTTGATGGGAGAAAAGGGAAGAGGAAACATATTAATCAAAATTGTTGGGTTTTCAAATTTGTTAGTTTTTCTCTAAAATTTTCAGCTTTGATATTTCCATGTTTACAAATGAAACTGTATATTCTTTCGCTAAAAATTAAAATTAGTATGGACAAGCTATGCTGCCCCTAAGGATTAAGGGTTATGTCTCATAGACTTTTCAGAACTATTTCTGCAACCAAATGTCTGATTCCCATGGAATATCTTTTGGGAATTCCTGAAGTAATCTGTATATCTGTATGAGCCCTTATAAGTTTAAACACCTTTCCAGCTTTTAACATAAAACATAGTTTTATGTTAAAAAATTTAAGGAAATAAAAATATAACCTGTAAAAAAATGGGCCATTTTAAATACTTTTTTAATTGTATCTCATAATTTCAGAAATATTTTAGGGTTTAGCCATCAAATAGTAAGCATTATATATCACTGTGACACCTATAGGTGTGTTTGCATGACTTAGATTCTTTTTTGATCATGTTATGTCTGAAAATGTGTGTTTTGGACCATTTCTTGGTCTTTTTTGTAGCTGTTAAGACCAGGCATACATAGCAAGGAGGGTTCTGTTTGTGAGCCATTAGGTGCCCCTTTAATTACTGACAGTGGGAAGGGATTTGTGTGTGACACAAAGATTAATGTGGACTGTTTTCAAATTAGATATGTCACTATTCACAGTTTCTGTGCTTTCAGATACATTTCCAAGCTGAATTAATGGGAGTTTATTTCTGAATGTTTTCCAGTGGAAGATAACAGCTTGTCTCAGAAGAAGAAGATAACAGTGGAAGATCTCTTCAGTGATGATTTTAAGATTCATGACCCAGAGGCTAAATGGATAACTGGTGAGTTTTGAGCACTTTGTAGCATCTTTGCTTTGCTTCCTTGTTCCCTGACCATTGATTTTTTTTTATGTATTTCATAATTCCTCCAGTTCTTTGTGCTGCTCCTGAAATTTCAGGATCAAGGACTGGTTGGGGTGTGCAGGGACCTCTTGAGATCATCTTGTCCAACTCCCAGCTCCAGCAGTGAGAGCTATTTGTCCAGAATTCAAATTCCTCAAATTCCCATCTCAACCTTCAAATTCTTATTTCACTTTTCCTCCTGCTAAACATGCAAACACCACAGTTCTAACTTTTTATCTAGGGCTGCCCAGTGAGCTCATAGATAGGCATGGAAAACAACAGCCTTTTTCTCCAAGACCATCCAAAACTCAGTAAGTGATGTGACACATGGTTGGAAGAAGTGGTTGGAGCACCATCAGTGATTATTTTACCATAAACAAAACTGGAGGTTTATATTCCCTCATCAAATCTGTTTTTTTTCCTGGCAGGGAGGAGAAGCAATGCTAAACAAGAGGCAAACAGTGCTCCAGCAGCAGCTGGGCTGGGGCTTGCACACAAGCCATGTGCTCTTTTTATCCTCTGCTGCCTTACACTTTCCAGTCAGGGGAAACCAAATAATACTTGAATTAATGCATGTTGGATTTGCTGCAGTGGAGCTACTTTGGGGGATGCAGATTCCAGCTCTCCCCGGAAATTGCTGCAGTCAGAACAAGCTTTGTTGAGAATAAAATGATTTGTGGTGTGCTGCTCATGTGATTTCCAGTCCAGGCCTTATTATCATGGAAGTTATTAGCTTTTCTTTTGAATTTAATGGGGAACTGGATCAAATCCTTCCTCTGTTTAGCTTTCCTTGTCTGCTGTGCCCATTGGGAACAATTTTAATCCCTGTAATGAAAAGAGAGAGTGTTAAAGGGTAGTGCTGAATGAACACATTCCCCAGCTGCAGGTTCTGCCACCCACTCAAGCAGAGGGAAAGCTGTTGCAGACAATAAACACCTTCACAAACACACCTGCAGAGTGCAGGAGCTCTTTTCCAGGCTGTGCTCTCCATGGGAATGGAGCTCCCACAGCCACTTGCTGGGAATGGTGATCATGGAAATATGAGCTGCATTGCAGTCAGGGGTTCTTGTCCAGAATCCTTTTCCTTTTAGCACAGATATCCTGATGGCCCTAATGAAGGAAAAGGTTTTACTGAGACCTTGACTGCTATTTCCTTTATTTGCTAGAGTATAGCAAATAGAGCATAGTGGAGGGAATGATAATGAGTTAACTAAACCTTTGCAGAAACAGAATGAAGTATTGCCATAGAGCTGGTATAATATCCCCTCACTGATGAGTGATCACTTTTTGTGGACATCAGGCTTGTTTTCCACAACTGCAGTCTGCTGTGAAAAATCAGCATTTCCTTTGCTTTTTCAATTATGGTCAAATACTAAAGTCATATAAACTTTCATGAAGATTAAGATTCTGATTTTGAGTGTTTTAAAATCCACCTCTGCCTTCTTGTGTACCCTTAATTACTCCACTGATGTCTTGCTTCTGAAATTACTAAAATATTGTTTCTATAAGAGACAAAATAAAAAGAAATATTATTAAAACATACACAGAAATTTTAGAATTAATTACTCTATTATTTTGACAAGAACAAACACTGACACTGTTTTTAATACATCTAAAGAAATTTTATGAAGCCAATAGATATCTTGCAGATTTACCCAAGGGTGACTTTGCATGTAAGGGCAAGATGCTCATCTACAATTTCCTTCATCCAAGGATCCAGAGTCATTTTACAACATTAGTTGCTCTTCTGTATTAAAGTTGGATTTTTCATAATCTTTCTCTAGCTGGCTAAGTGGTGAAATTGTGATTAAGATGAAAGACCAGTAGCCAGATTCCTAAGCACATGTTATTATTGGCCTCTTGTTTTTCAGTATGCAAATGAAAGACTCCAAAAATGCCAAAGCCAAACTAATTAACTTAGTGTAACAAGATTGCTGGAATGCCCCAGCAAAAGAAAAAAAAATGCATATTTGAAAATAACATATTAAAATTGGATGACTGCTTACAAATCTAACTGATGCTTTGTGGGGATCAACACAGTTAAAACAGAAGTATACAAATATAAATTAAATGAGTAGCTGTTGTGTGTCCTTCTTCCCCTTCCTCTCCTGTTAATCACACAGGAAAATATCACAGTCATCCAGAGCTCTGCACAATTCAGTCCTCTTGGCTCATCAGAGCTCTGTTTCCTTCCTTTCCCTCTGCATCATTGCAGAAGAGAGGAGGTTGGAGGCCAGAGATGAAGAATGTTGCATGTTTAGGAGTGTTTGAATCATCTGAGGGATTTGCTCCTAAAATGATTCAGTCACTAAAATATCTGTGTGCTTCCCAGTAATAAAGGGGCTGATTCAAACACTGAATGAGGAAGATCTTTCCTTTAACTAGATTGAGTCTTAGAGCAAGTATTTCAATAAATAAAATATTTATATTCAGGGTCACACTTTAAAATATGCTGAAAGTTCCACAAAATTGATGCATTGAGCTCATGTTTTAGTGTTTTCTTGATTCTCAGCCGACATGTGGAAAAATAACATATTTCTAATCAATAGCTTTGTGTCATTCTATTCTATTGATTTTAAAGGACCTAGGACAAAAGAAAAGAACCAGTCTCAAAGTTGACATAAATATACTTTCAGTGTAAAGATTACAGGCTTTGTCTCAGCTTCCAATCACAACTTGTGGCTCATTTGTAGATATATTTGCATTTTTTTAAATGGAATTGCAAGTAAATTTACTTGCACAAAGTGAGGAGTGACAAAGTTGTAAAATTTTGTAAATTTAAACATTTTACAATTTTTTTAATGTTATTGTAATTTCAAATTTCAGTTTGCATTTTTATCCACTGGTTCAGGGAGAGGAAAGAACACTGTTTAATTAGCATCTGTCTTCTACTGTCCTGACCTCTGTTGTCTTTGGCTCTGTTCAGAGTGATCCAGAGTGGAGCGATGTATTCATAGAGCACATGGTGACAGGCCAAGGGGGAATGGCTTCAAACTGACTGAGAGCAGGCTTAGACTAGATATTGGGAATAAATTCTTTACTGTGAGGGTGGTGAGGCCCTGGCACAGGTTGCCCAGAGAAGCTGTGGATGCCCCATCCCTGGAAGTGTTCAAGGCCAGGCTGGATGGGGCTTGGAGCATCCTGAAATAGTGGAAGGTGGCCCTGCCCATGGCAGGGGACTGGAACTGGATGGTCTTTAGATCTCCTCTAACCTGGGCCATTCTGTGATTCTGTGACTAGAATGGACTGCTCCAGAGTTTATTTCTACATCCACTTCCAGGCACTGCTATTGGTCAGTTTTTCCCTGCAGTGTGAGTAAAAGCTGACTTTACTGTGAAGGTTTCGTTTTTCAGGACAGCGCAGCATTTGTGTTATACTACAGTAGGTGTAAAGCAGAGAAGTTCAGGAAACTTGAGGTTCTGCTGGTGATTAATTGGCACCCCCCTGTCCATCTGAGCTGTGTTCCTGTTCCAGTCCCATTCATCCCACCCCTCCTGCACTGTTCTCATCCCTCCATGTCTCACACTCTGTGGTGAACTTCCCTTTCCTGTACAACTACAGTTATATTGTCCATACACTTAACAAGCATATGATCTCCAATCAGTGGCTCTTTTCACACTGTATGTCTTAAATGCAGTATTTGACCATCTCCTTGTTTTCATATCCCCTCCAGAGCCTGTCAGGAGTGTCCTGTGCCAGCCTTCCTTCAGCCCTCTCCCAGCTGACAGGTGGCCTGCTCGTTAGTCTGGTCCCTAATTGTTCAGCAGTTCTGCTCATGAACACCACATTACCTTGTAATTAGGCTTTGCAATTACTGGGCTTTTCCTGTAATTTTTCTCACACAGCAGTTTAACTCAGGTTTCTGAAAAGCTCAATGGGATGGTGCAGTGTTCCTGTGATGTTCAACAAAAAACAGGATAAAGAAATTTGTTGTAATTTTGCGCTGAAGAGCAGCTCAGTTGTCTGATTTCTTCTATAAACAATAATTCACAGTCATTACTTAGACATGACCTGAGAAGGCAGTTGAAGTTGAGTCGTGCATTCTGGTTTTGTGGCTCTTTTGAGCTGCAATGATTCCTGACAGCTATGAGTCTGACCCCCACATCCTTCCTCATGGGGAGGGAGCATCATGTGAAAGAAACCAGTGGAGACTGAACTGTATGTGCCACTTGTGGAGGCTTATGCTAATCTTCTACCTTTGTACTTAAATGGCAAATAGATTTTTTCCCACTTTGAAAGTACTTGGATTCTGTTTTAGTTAGAAAAACAGCAGAGCAGGCTTTAATATCCTGACAGAATTGCAATGGATTGGGTGCAACATGTCAGTCTTTGCTCTTTAGAGGATGTTTTTCCAGCCTTGCTGTAGGCATCTTGCAAGACATTGTATCTAGCAGTGGCTCTTGTCAGGATTTTGGGCTGTAGGTAAGTGACTGGAGGTTTCAATTCGGAGAGCATTTTCCTTGGGCTAAACACTGGCCAGACCTGGGGAGGCAATCCTTGCAGAGTGGTTGTAGTCAAATGGGAAGAATAAAAGTTAAAATTAGGACAGCACAATATATTCAAGCAGGAAGGAGCTCTGAGGTACAGGACAGCAAAGGACACATTTATGGTCACAGGAATTTAAAAAATGTGAAAATCAAGCCCTTCTCTCTAAGTTGTCTGCCCACTCACTTCACCTGTAATACTGGAAAAATAATATTTATTCTTATGAGTAGAGAAATAATGAGCGAATTAGCAAGAGGCTTCAAATGACATTTTCAGAAATGTCTCAGTTATTTGGAAGCCTGCCACTCAGTGAGAGCCAGGAGCATGGTGTGCCCAGCTTGCCTCTGAGAATGGCAGCTGAGCTTTTATCTCAAAAGTCCCTTTGAAAAATACACTAATAACTAATATCTAAATATAACAAAGTAATTATTTTATCTGTAATACTGAAGCACATATGTTTTGTTGCATGTTTCTCTAATAACATCATAGAATTTCTGGGCTGTTTTAAAGCCTAATATTGAATTTAATGACCTAGAACTAATAGGTTTTATTTACCATGCTGAAAAAACCACAGTGTAGTGACTGAGGTAATTTATTTCAGTTTACCTTTAGTAATAATGCTCAGATCAACAATACTGAGATAGCCCAAATACCCTCAAGCCTCTTTTCTGCAGTGTAAATCCATTGCACTGTATTGATAAAAGCACTGATGCATTTCAAATGATCCAGCTGCTGTGGAGTAAATGAATTATTTATAGGTTGCTTTGCATAGATATTAAGAACTTTGTAAGTGCTAATATTTTTCACTATGAAAAAGGTTTTGTGCTAAGGTGCAGCTTTGACAGCTCTTTAGACTTAAATTGCCCTCTTAGAAGCTACAGCATGGCTGACTGGAGTGCAGGTTTCTCTGGGCTGCTTCTCCATGGGCCAAAAAGATTCCTGGAATCATTAAGGTTGGAAAAGACCCCTGAGTCCAACCATCAACCCAGCACTGCCAAATAATCCACCACTAAACCATGTCCCTAAGCTCCACCTTGACATGGGGTTTGAGCATCTCCAAGGATGGTGATTCCACCACTTCCCTGAGCAGACAGTTCCAGGGTTTGACCAGTGAAGAAATTTTTCCTCATGTGCAGTCTAAATCTGGCATGACTCAAAGTCATTTCCTCTTGTCTTATCACTTGTTACTTGGAGAAGATGCCAACTCCCACTCTACTACAACCTTTTGTCAGGTAGTTGCAGAGAGCAATTGATAGATTGCATTGACCATCCAAACTGTAAAGGCAGCAGGAGCCTTTCTCTTGGCAAGGCTGGGCTGTCAGCAGGAAAGGAAAACTCATCTTTCTGTTTGGCATCCAAGGGACAAAGCTGCCTTCCTTGGGCACTGCACATTGCAGTCTTGTGCACATTTGGGGTCTGTGTTAGGAAGGTGAATTTCCTGTGCAGGCATCCTTGAGCCCCAATGCCATCCCAGCTCCTGTCTTATGTTACATGAATTTAAGGTAGAAAATGCTCACAGGTGGTTTTGTTAGTGTAAATCTGGTGAAGGCATAGAGAAAACTGGGTTACTCTATCAGAATATTTGCCCACATTTTAAATTAGAAATATTAGCTGGTTCATTTTAATGTGTTTTAAATGTGTGTTTAAAAGACTGAAATGAATGGGTTTACTGGTCTTAATGGTTCAAAGAAAATTTTCTCCACTCTCAGTTCAAACCTCATATCCAAGCTCATGGTAGCTACTTTCTGCAGTATTTTTATGTGTGTTTTGACTTTTATAATGTTTTTAAATATTTTCTGAAACACAAAGCAAGATACCTGGTGCACAGCACATTGGATTGTGGTGCTTAAGGCTTACTGAACTTCCAGGCCCCATTACAAAGAACCCCACTGCCTACAAGGATGACTTTATCCTGAGAGCAAAGGCATCCTCACTAAAGGAAAATGTGTGTGGGCCAGAAGAAAATACAGGGGAAGGACTAAGAAAGATCTTTTTGTCTAACATAGCTTGGTTTTGCTGGGGATGGCCTTCAGAAACCCTCTGTTATGATTCATAAAGATGTGGATGTTTGTTAAATGAACTTTTGGGCAGTATTGGTGCCAATGGAAGTGTCCATGCACTTCAGAGCTAGTTGATCACTATTTTTATTCTAAATGCCTTCATGAAGTGACATGAAGTGAGTAGGTAAGAGATCTTGCTCTGTCATGACTGCCACATTGAGGAAGAAGTGAGGAATATGTTAAACCATTTGAACCATAATTTTGATTTTAGATCCCCTCCTGGATCATCTTTTTTTGGAGATTTCTGTGGCTCTGTAATCTGAGAACACTGGAGAGAATTTGTCCCACTCCTGCCTTTCAGCTGCTGGGCAGCTGCCGAGTTCAGCGGTGACAGTAACCTGTTCACTAAAGACAGGAAACTTGGGAATTAATGGATTTTTAAGAGACTATAATAGGCCATGGGGGAAAGCATTCCTGCCATGTAGCTGTTTTGTTCATTACTGCTAGAGAGAATGAAATGGGAAATCAATTTGGCTCTTTCAAAAATTAATACAGCCTGCAGGAGCAAGCTGGGGAGGAGTGTGGTGCCAAGGATTGGGCAGTGCCTCAGTGCACTCTTCTCTTTAGTGCTGGAGTGCTGGTGGGACACATGTGCTGCTTTTGGACTGGGAAAATAATTCTTTGGTGTAAACAGAAGTTTCTGACTTTAGAAGGAGAAATGTGTTGCATTAAGTCATGTTTGGGAAAAACATCACACCCTGGAAAAGCAGAAGTAACACAGTAATGGTCAAATAGGGGTTTTGTGTGTGGTGTTTTTGAGTAGTTTTATGTCTTGAGGACACCAAAATTTCCATAAGATCCTAACCTTATATTTAGAAGCCTCCATAGGTAACCTAATTTCTCCAAAGCTGGCTGGACTCTAATCATTCTCCTGCTCATCATGATTGCTGTTGAGCCTCTGAGTCAAATGTCCTCCTGAGGTATCAACATACGGCTTTAGTTAGAGAACATGTAAAACCCACATGCATTAAAAAGTGGCCTCAGGCATTCAGTGCCATAGCTTTCTATATGTTATGTCTCTGCATCTTGCCAGGATGAGTGAGGAGTCGGGGACAGGGACAGGGCTGGTGGCACGGAGGTCACCTGGGAGAGCAGAGGCAAGCAATGAGTGATGAGGAGGGTATGGACAGTGTGGTGCTGCACAGTCACTCAGGGGAGAATCCCAGGCAAGCAGGAAGGATTTTGGGGGTGTCCCAGGTGGAGCAGGAGCTGGAGTTGGTGAAGAGTGAAAATGAGCCTGGAAGTCAGTACTGCAGAGAAGTGGCTTAGTGGCCTATGATGAGCTGGGAAATGCATTCAGTTGCTGTGGCAGTATCAAAGAGAACATTTGATGAATCAAAGATGACTGGAAGAGGCAGGAGAATTCCTTGGACTTTGTTTCTCCTTGTCTATGCTCTGTTAACACCTACTGCCCATAACTGCCTAATTCTGTTCGCACCAATTTTTTTAAAAACCAAAGAGGAAAAATAAACTTCCCCCTAACAGCCAACATCCCACTCTCACATGTTGGACCAATAGGCTTTTGTAGACTTTCTACAGCCATTAACAAAAACAGATTCCCCATTTCCATTTCAAGCCCTACTCCACTAAAATTAGTGCTTTTCCTCAAAGTAGCTCAGAAACAAGGCAATGCCTCCTGTCGTGACTGTGTCTGCCTGAAAGAAGCAGCTTCAGGGAACAATTTAAAGTTGTAAAAGGTGTGTGAAAACTAGAACAATTTGGACTCCTTTGTGTGTTAAATTTGTCTGTACATTTGAGGTAGAAATCCCTGGGAATTATGTTGAAGCTGCCCTCTTTGCTCCTCCCCATCAGCTGCGTGTTGCTCTAAGGTGCACTGCAGCTTTTTAAGGCTCATTTCCTGGTGGTGAATGCAAAGCTGATAAATTCAGTGCTGGGTCCTTTACCTGCCAGCCAGGCAGACATACCGCAATGACACTGGATTCATAGTGGGGAGCCTTTTGATTAAAAATAAAAAAAAAGGAGAACAGCAGGGATGGAAGTGGGAAGGAAACGCTGCCACAGGGAGCTGTAGCATCTGTGGGGAACTTTGAAGAACGTGGCTCACAACAGAGGTGATTCTGAACCACAGACACAGAACCACATGCACAGTCCTGCCTCTGTGCTGAACAGTTTAAATCCAGTCAGGAAAAGGATCAGGTATTTTTTCATCCTGTTCAAAGTGGCTTGAAATCAAAACCCTGCTGCTCTCAGAGCCAAAGGAAAGGCACTGGTTTTTCAGGAGTTTAACTGGGAGAGGGATTTGGTGTTCTCTCAGTGGGTGTTAGCTATAAAATCCATGTGAATAGATATAAGTAGTGTGACACCAAGAGATGCTCTTCCCCAGCTGACACCTGTGAACCAGGTAAGGGTGAGCTCCAGCTGTCCCCAGCCCCTGGGGAAGGGAACACTGCAGGGACAAAAATTGCCTGTGATAAGCCTTAAAAAGGATGGGCATAATTGCATTCCTGCTGGTTGAATTTGTACTAAAATAAAGTTGCTGGGTTTTTTTCCTTTGACTTTTCAGAGGAATGTAACACAGGCAAGAGGAGGGAGAGAAACAAGAGCTGTGCTCGACTCCTGGGTGATGGGGCAAGCTGGGCACAGAAGAGGGTGATGGTCTCCCTTCCCCAGGAGCTTGGCAGTGTTTCACCATGAGGAGGATTGCTTCTGGAGAAAGGAAGAAATTTTATTTTGCTTGGATCCAGCTCTGCTTAGAAGATGTAGGTAGATAGAAAGGAGACTCAGTTTTGAACTGTAGGAAAAGGTCAAGAAAAAGGGTTTGCATGGACTTGCTGAAGGTTTTCTTAACAGTCAGGCTGATTAAGGATGGAAAAATTTTAGGAAAGAGGTACTTAAGCGTGACAGTGTTCACAGGGGTCCGAGGATGAGGGTAGAGACAAGGATCTGACTCCATGTTTCAGAAGGCTTGATTTATTATTTTATGATATATATTATATTAAAACTATACT
>JAWWMS010000120.1:7770660-7780747 GCA_035048045.1 Chlorospingus semifuscus
AGAGAAGCAAATGAGATAATTATTGTTTTCATTTTTCTCTGAGGCTTTTCAGCTTCCCAGGAGAAAAATCCTGGGCCATGGCATTTTTCAAAAAATGTGAATATAACACCAGAGAATTCCCAGACTGGGGCTCTTTGAGGGGAAGTTCGTTCTCACAAATGGGGCAGGAGCAGAATTTTACCTGTTTTCAGATTTAGGACCCAAATTTCAAAGGTGTGCTTTGCCTGTATTTCAGGCTTGATGCTGAACTAATTTTTATTTTTTTTGTTTTGAATCTTGAAAGAGTTGGGATTAGATAAAAAAGAGAAACACACCAGCATTGCTGATTTTTATAGTTTTAAGTTTTCCCAAGACTCGATCTCTTGGAGCTTTTGACAAGTTAATTTACAAGCCTGCTAGAGATGCACGTTGATGTGGGAATTTTCCTGAGCTATAATTGTGTTTTATTTTACTGGTACTACTGTAAAAGCATTATATTGGTGCACCAAGTGCAACTGCATTGAGATGATGAGCAATTAAAACCACTTCTTACATAATAAAGCACATTCTGTCTTGTTGCTCTTGCTTAATATACCAATTCAATGTGTTATACAGTATTTAGCTAGATTACAGTAAATCACCTATTTAAAGAAGTTTTTCTTTCAGCCTTGCATGTGGGGAAAAAAGTGCTGGGAACAGTAAAAGGATAATGATCCATAATGGCTGAAAGCTAAAAATGGGATTCCAGTTGTCTCCTGGAATTAAAGGCTGCAGCAATGTTGTTAAAGGCAAGCTGTTCTCTGTCCCCTGTTGCTCCTTGTATCAGCATCACAGAGTCTAAGAAATTCTTATTTATTTCTTCCAGGCAAAGTAGCAAAGAGGAAGAAAAAGGAGTTACTGGTGGGGGTAGGTGCATTGAAACAGAGGCAGGGACTGTGAAAAATTATAAATGCCAAACCCTACAGGGCCCATCCCTAAGGAGAGCTCACTGAGGGCACAATAAAGCTGTGAGCATGGAAATGGGGTTTTGCTGCTCTTCCCTATTTGTGATGCTTGCCTCCCACTTTCTGTTATCCCAGGCACCAGGGGACAGGGGCTGGGAAACCTTCCCTGCATTTTCTCTCTGGGAAGCAGCTCACATTAAAACAGTCTTTGCTTCTGCTCTGGGGAGGGAATTTCAGAGGCAGTTGTTTGTTGGGTACACGCTGTAAATATCAAATAGATGCACTGCAGCACGTCTTGAAAGAACAGCAGATCACAGAATTAAATGTATCATCCCAACAGCCTTCTTTCCACCTGAGCTTGTGATTGCATCTCTCTGGACACCTGAATAGGCTTCCATTGGGGGCTGATTGTGCTTTTCTTTTGCATGATGATCTGTGTGGTGAAGTTTTGCAGCAGTTACTGAGCAGGCACAGTCATGGCATTTGCTCAGCCTCTGTTCTCAGTGCTTTTCTGAGGAGTAAATTCTGCCTGCCCCAAGGGGTGTAGGTCTTGGGGGGCCACTCTCCTACCTGACTCCTAATAAGCAGATACTCTCCTAAGTGAGTCAATAATCCTGCAGGCCTGGTAAATAAAACGTGATTTCCCCTTTCGTGAAAGCAAAGAAAAATAAGTATTTCCATAAACCTGCCTGTGTTCATCCTTCTCCCTGCTCATGCCATCCTGCACCTTATTCCTCATTTGGTGCTTTTTAATATTTGCTGGTTTGGAGTCTTTTCCTGACAGTTTCTATTTCCTCTGTGAATTTACCCTGTTCTGTTGTTTTCCACTCTGCTTCTAAAAACCACTATATCCAAAAACCTCATGTCCCCTCTCTCTCAAAACCAGTCTCTGAAGACAGCAGGCTCTCTGAAGATAGATGCTTCTGCTGCACCTGGCAGGATTAAGGGTTTTTTAGGGTTTTGTCCCCTCACAAAACAACCTGTTAACCACAGCTTGTGCTATTCCCTCACCTGTGACAGAAATCATATTTTTACAGGGATTTCAGAGTCCCCCCAGGTTTACTTTCCCTGTGAGCTGCTCATCTGAGCTGCGGGGATGGTGGTACTGAACATCCATGGCTGGTGCTGCTGCTGAGCTGCTCTCTCTTCTCTGTGTGCCTGGGTTGTGGGCGTGGATGTTGATGGTCTCAGCTGAGCCCAGCCTGCCTGGGAAGCAGTTCAGCCGTGAACTGGGTTCATTCAGGCTGCTGCTCCCCCAGACACCCCTGCAGTGTGAGCTGCCAGCATCCCCCAGTCCTGAAAACAAGGCAATCACTGCAAGCCAGTGGTTTTTCCTGTGTGCTGCAGGTCACCTATGGATGGTCTGGGTTTGCTTTCTGCAGCTGGACCCTTCTCTTTGGCCCTGGTGAGTGTGTGCTGGGATGAGAGCTCATGCCCAAGCCCCAGGGCACAGCCACTTCTTTCCCCACTCTGGTCTCCATGCACAATCCCCAGTGGAAGCCCCTTCAACCCTGAGAACAGAGGCTGACCAAATGCCATGACTGTGCCTGCTCAGTAACTGCTGCAAAACTTCACCAGACAGATCACAATGCAAAAGAAAAGCACAATCAGCCCCCAATGGAAGCCTATTCAGGTGTCCAGAGAGATGCAATCACAAGCTCAGGTGGAAAGAAGGCTGTTGGGATGATGCATTTAATGCTGTGATCTGTTGTTCTTTCAAGTCATGCTGCAGTGCATCTATTTGATATTTATGGCATGTACCCAACGAACAACTGCCTCTGAAATTCAGTTCTGGGGCTCACCTGACCCTTCAGAAAATTTGCTGAGCTGCTAAACAAGCAGAAGATTTCTTTTTTTAAACTCCACTGTCTGATCCTCATGCATCTTTCCAAAGGAATACAACTGTACTACATCCTGTTGAAAATACCAAATTTATGAAGAAACATCTGTCCTACCATTGCAATCTTCCTGCCTGTTATCTTGTTAGATGGTGAGTGCTGTCCAGGTGTGTCTGATCAATACCTGCCTGGGAGGACTCCAAGAAGCCCTTGGCTGGTTCAGGAGTTGCTGTCACCTCAGTGAGGGTGGGCTCAGCCTGGCCAAGGGCTGAGTGATGCTGAGCACCACGCTGGGCAGGGCTCCTGCAAGACTCCTTCAGGTGTAAACCACCAAAGATCTGAATGCTTTGGATCATTAAAAACCCAAAAGCATTATTTTTTCCGCCATGAGGAATGACAGAAGGGTGCCAGCGATCTCTTGGTGGCCCTGTGACATTTGCTGTGCCAGTGCAGAGCTCCATCCCAGCATCCCTGCAGATGGCCTGGGGCAAAGTGGCCTCTGTCCCTCGGGAGGGGACACAGAGGTCCCACAGGAGCTGCTGCTCTCTGCTCTCCTGACACAGGGTAATGTTTGCCAACCCTGCTGGTGTCTGGAGTCTCGTTTATCTGAAATGGCTTAGAACAACCTCAGGACTCAAATTTCCTTTATTCACCAATCTTCCTTAATCTTAGGGATTGAAAATGATAATTCCCTCGATGCTGGCTTTCATCATACTGAGACTCATTCAATTATCTTTCATGTCTGTTGATCAGGGCTTAAGAAGTTGCCTTTTCCTCAAATCTGTTGATCTAAGACTGGAGTGGCCTTAACAATTCTTCTCTCTTTCACTATCTCTTGCTGCTGACTTGCAGCATGTGAATTTCATAACCTTTTTTTGTCTACTTTTCATTCATCAGTTATAAAAAATATAGAAAATTACAATTTTATTAAAATTTTTTTAGAGCTGGATTTAATTTTTTTTGTTTGTTCTCATATTTTATTGCTCAGTTTTGCTTTCTGCTTCCCATAATCTCTGACAAATAATAAAAGTTTCCCTCACAGGCATGGTCCTGCTAGTGTTTTATAAACCAGTCTCTCCTCTCTGGTAATGTGGACTTGAGAGAAGCTTTACTGCACTAAATTTTTGAGCACTGATGCTATGTTTTTGTCAATGGATGTAGTTCCTTCAAATTCTTTGCACTCAAACTTAATCCTGCTAGAAGTGAAGTTGTCCCAAACCTTCTTGTCCTCTGTGGTGAGCTGTTTTGTCTGGTGTTCTGTCTGTGCTGCTCCTGGTGAGGGCTCAGTGACTTCAATTGGCTCCCTTTCCCCAGGTCTGTTTTCTCTGCCTGTGCATTTCCTGACTGAATTAAAGACACAGAAGCAGATGGGGTTTATGATTTCACCTGTTCTGCTTAGCAGCTTTTTAAAAGTTTCTCCCCAGGCCTCCCTAATGCTCTGCACTGGCTCTGTACAGCCCCAAGACTGATCCATTATTTTTGGGAATTGTTGTTTTTTGCAATCAGTCACTTTTTTCCAAGTGTGACTACACACCTGTGCCTACATTCACAGTCAGAAAATGTGATATAACACCCAGACAATTTCCTGGAAGGTGAAAGAGGGGTGAGGAGTTGGAAAAGTGAACTTTGCTATTGAATCATAGAAACAGAGAGAGGTTTGGGTTGAAGAAACCTTAAAGACCACCCAGTTCCAACCCCACTGGACACCTTTCACTTGACCAGATTGCTGAAAGCTCCAACCATCCTGGCCTTGAACACTTCCAGGGATGGGACATCCATGACTTCTCTGGTGAAGAACAGATGGAAAAAAATCCAAGAAAGATTGAAGAAATTGAACAAATGGCTGCATGCCTGAAAATTATAATTTTCAACATCATTTATACTGAACACCAGCCCCAAAGAAAGGCAGATATAGAAAATGAGATACAGTGATGACCTTTATCAGCTCTGGTGACAACTATAAATCAGGCTGCAAATTCTCATCAGCTTGCTGGACAGAATTCATTACAGACAGAGGCCACTGCATTGCTTTCTGGCTTTGATTGAGGTATGTCCCATTTAAAAAAAATGTTCTTGCACTGGAACAAATGACAGAAGTCCAGGAATATTATTCATCTTCTGAGGACTGAGACCCAGCTAAACTTCACAGTGTTTTGTTTGGAGTATAATGCAGATCAATTTGTTCTTCTCTTAAGCAGACCAATTTTCTGTTCATTAACTCAGACAGTGGGTTGATGGCTGGTTTTGAATATAATGGCAAGATTTAGAGCCCTAACAAATCAGCACTGCTTCATTTATTCTTTTTTTATGCATTTTAAAAGTACATGTGGCAGATTAGCACCTGATTTTAAACTTGTTACGGTTTAACAAATAGTGGGAAAGTCTGTTATCACCTACTTCCAACCATGGAACAACTTTCATGTAATCTTGAAGCTTCATAGTTTATTAAAATGTTATAGGTGTTTTTTGGAGCATAAGGACCAATAAAATTTGGTAGCAATGTCATTATGGGCAGTAATGTGAATTCCATCAGTTCCTGCAATGTTCAAGAAACAGCTTCACAGACTCATTAGATTAATAGGCTGCTTTACCTGTGTTCTGAACTTGGAGCTGAATTTCATTGCTCTTTTCTTTTCTGTAATTAGGAAATATCCTGAGAGCCTTACAATTATCCAAATGTTTTGCTGGCCATGCTTAAAACATTATTTTTTTTTCTGTCTGGAACTTAGTGTGGATTGGAAAACATTCTGTGTTGTTGACAGAGGGTTATTATTAAAGCAGTAATATTTTTCAGCATGTCTGATAATTAGGTAATAGTCTGTCTCTCAGTTTTCCTATTTTTTTTTCTGGAATGCCTGAAATATTTCTGGAAAATAAAAATTTAGTCTGCATAATTTCCTCTTATAACAAATAATGCTTCAGACTTTGTGGCCTGAGTATATAAAGACCAGGTATGTACAGAACATTAAATCTTTTATTGCCTCACTTCCTAAATGGTTGGCATAAACACCTTTCTTAAGGATCTGGACACAGAAGCTGGGAGTTAGAGTTGTAAATAAGTTAGTGCTGGATCAGACCCCAGGGATTTTCTCTTGTGGCATAAGACTCAGGACAAGGGCAAATACTTAGGGAAGATTCTGAAGAGCAGGTAAATCTCTCAAGTTGAGGATTCAGGATATTCCTTTAGTCCCTCCCAAGGGCTGGTTCATGAGCTTCCTGAAAAGCATTCCCTTTCAAGACATCTAATCTTTGAGGGATTTTTTTTCCATTTTTCTAATTCTAGTTTGGATCCACCTGCAGCCCTGGCACCTGCTCTGCTCTGGGACTGTGACTTCCACAGTTTGTTTGCCTTCAGCAGGAAGAAATAATCCCTTTTATTTGTGTTGAAATGACTGGTGTCATCTGGTGCCTTCCAGTATTTATTTTGGAAAAGGCAGGGAATAAGCATCCCTTATTTATCTTCTCCATACTGCTTATGACTTTTTTGACTTCTGTCCTGGCTCTGTTCAATCAGTTCTTTCTCAAGTTTAAGTTTCTTAGTTTGTTCAGTCATAAATTGTACGTAGGAATACTTTAAAGATAAATGTAAGTCAATCTAATTCAGACCCTTCTTTTTTTTATTTAAGACAGAAGTTGCTGATAAAATCTATTTTATAATTTTAAAAAGAGTTATGCTTTGAGAACTATGCCTATGAATCTGCAGGGCTGCTGCTCTGATTTAGACTCTGAGAATTTTAAAGTCTCTAAAACCTTGTGGTTTTGAGAGGATCGACTGTATTGCAGCAACCATTTGCCCTTCCAGAATCTGATTCATCCCAATCTCAGAGAAGATTTCTTCTTCCACTTATGTGTAAATCTGTGATATGGAGGAGGTTTGTTTTATTGACAGCAATAAGTAGAGCATAGAAGATTTTCATCTGCAACTTCAGAGCCTTTAATAAAGCTGGTTAGTGACTGTGATGAGGATTACCATAACCAGGTTGGAAATAAAAGACTGGAACATGGATAAGGGATATGCTAGGTCTGTACACCCAAGTTTTGAAAGAACCAGGTCTCCAAACCCAGTGTTGCCCTTAGCAGGTGACCCCAACTGGGCAGTGCAGACCTCTGCAGTTACAGTGAGCTGGGTTTGTGCTTGTACCCATCCTAGAGGGTTTAATCTCAACTTTGACTCATTCCAGGACATCCTATGTGTAATGTTAAACCATCCACATGTATTGTCATCTTATTGCAAAGCTCCCATACCTTCTCAGTGAGTTATCGTGATTGTTGTCATCTTATTGCAAAAGTTCCATACCTTCTCATTGATTTCTTATGGGCAACTCCTCACAGCACTGACTCCTCCTTCTTCACAGCACAGCCAACAACCACTAACTCTCTCCTCACTCAGCTAACCCACTCTTTTGTAGCATTCTTCTTCTTACTGGACACAGCTGTGGCCTGTTAAGGGCAGGCCTGTTCCTGATTTTTGGGGATTAGTACAGCTGCAGCTCCTCACATGTGAGATTACCTTCCGCACTGTCTTTATTTTCTCACATTCTATCCTCCCACACACGTCCCTAGCCCTTGTTGGACCATGGTGACACTCCTGGAGCAGCCACCATATGGTAGGTGGTGATGAATTGTTTCCCTAACTGGAACTGGAAGTTTGGTAAGATCTGAGAAAGAAAGCAGAGGTTTAGTAGGATCCATCAGTTCTCAGTTTAGCCAAGTTGCAAAAAAACCATAACCCTAGTCCTGTGCCAAGAGAAACTGCTGATTCCTTTAATGGCAGAGTGCTTGAGACTTAGGTTTTATGTTTTATCTGCAGGGCAGTGCCTGTAAGCACTGATCAGACTTGAACTTCAGTTTATGACATCCCTTTATTGTTGTAATGTTTTTCATCCTGAACCTTTGCCCTGCTACCTAACCCTCATTTGGAGTCCCTTTCAAACGTCTGCCCCAGCCTTTCTGTCAGGCAGGTTGTGTGCTTTGAGAGCTGGACACTGTCCCCAGCATTTTTCTTCTTGTCCCCCTGTCTTGAGAGCTGGAGTACTCCCAAAGTGCACAGAGACAAGCAGATTTGCCTTGTTTCATGTGCAAATGGTGATTTCTCTGCATGTTTCTCCTGCTGGTATAAGTCTGCAGCACAAATGTCAGAGTTGGAGCACAATATTAGGTTCCAGAATCTGCTTTGTTAGGGGGTCATTTGCCTTTCACTTGCAGAGATTTTCCAGGCTTATTAAACTCCTACAGAGACTGAGGAACTCAGAAGCCTTTAATCATAAAGAATGGTTTTTTTTGACCTTGTTTTCTACACTAACTGTACAGCAAGCTATGTATGTACATTCAAACCAGGTCACTCTTGCATTCATCTCAGGGAAAGTGTGGCACAACAAACGCCAACCACATCATTTTATGGCTGTCCTCAAAGCCACTTTTAGCAATAGCTGTGTTAAAAAATAATTTGAGTTCTTCAGGAAAAAGTTCCCAGCAGTACTTTTGGTTTTAAGTCCATAATTAGGTTCCACACAAACACAATTTCAGATTTCCTTAACGACGTTTTGTTTTCCTCCTTGCAGATAATGAATTCATTTATAGAAACCAGAATGGCACAGTGATTCTGAGGAATGTCGAAACCAACAGTTCAACAATATTAATAGAAAACAAAAAAATTGTAAGTATTTTCTATGACAAGTAGCTGAATTTCACAGCTCTCTTGCAGTTGGATCAGTAAAGCAGAAAATGACTTGGGTTTCAACTTCATGTATTGTCAAGGAGAAGCAATTCACTGGTGCTACAATGGGCTATGCAGTGATGGATAATGTGAGATTGAACTCCAGCTTTTGTTATTATTCTGCAAGCTCAGTTTCTCTCATACTTCTGGAAAGCATCATATAGAGATTTGCAGCTAGTCTTGCATATCATATATAATTGAAAGATGCATAATTCTCATCTCTGCATGCTTAATAAAAAGGACAATTGATATCATTTACTGTCTATTGCCATTCTCTACATTCCTCCACACCAATACTTATTTTTATTTGTGCATTTGCTGATTTTTCTTGCCTAATGGTTGAAATGTGATTTCAGTGGTTTTTATGAGCAGTGTTAAGGAAAAGAAATAGAGTTGTATTTGAGAGAAACCCTAATTGTGGTAAGAAGTTAGTAGGTGACTATTAAAATGAATGTAAAGAAAACAAAGTCACATCTGATACAGCTTATAGTGATAGAAGTGTTTTGTAGCATTGTTTTGTGTAGTAGATGAAACCAGCGTTGTGGCAGAGGTTAGTACATCAATTGTATTAATTATTTTTTAATGAGACAAAGAATTTATTACTGAATTATTATGTCAGGGCCCAAATTTAAACTTCACATGCTGCATTTAACCTTCAAACTTTACTGCATCACATAAGCAATCCTCTTTTACCAGAATGTAACCTCTTTCTTTACAATTCTAAGGCAATGGGCTTCCTTTAACGTCAAGGTCTGTTGAAGTCAAATTACTTCCATTTGGCCTCTTGTTTATTCCACTGGATTTTAATTATTGCCATTTGTAAGAAAAGCAGAGTGCTACAAGATAATCCTGCATTTTCATGCCATTTTCCACCCTACTGCCTGTTCTACCTTTGTTCCTCTGCCCTCTCTGTAAGTACATCTGCAGGTCACCTCCACATTAACCCACAAAGCCCCAGTGCAGGAGCCAACATTATATTTACTCAGACACATTGTTTTTTTCCTCTTCCTTCCCAGCCCTGGGGCAGAAAACTTTTCTACTTGGTCATGTTTTCCCTTCCCAATGTTATTAACATAAAATTAAATAAATTGTGTCTCCATTCTGCCCCTGCTGGTGCCCAGGCTGCCCCATCCCTCCCATCCTGAGCTGCTCTGGGTCAGCAGCCTGTGAGATGTCCCAGAGAGCTGCTGGGTGCCTATTCCTTGGAAATGCTCAGGATCAGGTTGGATGGGACTCTGAGCAGCCTGGTCTGGCTGAAGTTGTCCCTTGCCAGGACTCAAGACATCTTTTTGGCTGTCTTGAGCAGCCAAGATTCTTGTTAGGGGTCTCAGAGACGTTGGCACAGAGCTTAAAATGCTGGTAGTTTTGATTATGACTTATGGAGCAAGTTACTAACTTGAGATGAAAATCTGCAAGCTACGATAAATTAAGTAGAATGATAGTGAATTTATCACAAGGTGAAAAAGTAGATTTTGTGTTTTTTTAGAATGAAGATTCAGAGAGCAAGATGGAGGGATCTGGGTGTGTCTAGCTTTTCTTCTTGGCCTCCATCTTCTGGGTGATGTTGGCACTTTTGGATTGGTTTAGAGTAGAAGCTCACTGTCTAACAC
>JAWWMS010000120.1:7786481-7806042 GCA_035048045.1 Chlorospingus semifuscus
CATGTGGAATGTGTTTGGAGATTGTTTACCCACAGGTGATTGTTTCATTGGATTCTGCTGTGAGTTGTTTTCACTCTCTGGCCAATCAGTGCCAAGCTGTGTCGAGACTCTGGAAAAAAGTCACAAGTTTTTATTATTATCTTTTTAGCGTTCAGCAAGTGTCCTTTCTTTACTCTTTAGTATAGTATAGTATAGCATTCTTTAATATGATATATGATATAAATTAGCCTTCTGATGAGATGGAGTCAGATGCATCATTCTCTCCCCTTGTTGGGTTGCCTGCTTTTACAATAGACAGGCAAGCTCTGTGCCCCCCGTGTGCCTCCTGGGGACACACACAGGACTTTGGGCTGGCACCACCTCTGTGGGTACCCCTGGTCTCCAAAAGGGGTCTCCCAAATAGCCAAGTGACAAAGCAACCCTTAAATCTCGAGGCATTTCTGTGACTGAGATAAGAGTAAAGACCAGTAACTAAAGCTTGTGCAGCTTTGTGTGTCTGTCAGTTACCAGTGGAGTTTGTTTAATGGAATCAAAGAAGCAGAGGAAATGTGTGAGAAGAAAACCTTTTTTCTGGAGTGACATAGTGAGATGTTAAATAGTGAATATTTAGTTGCCTTTATTAGGAATCAGTGTTGTCATCACGCAAGAGAGGAATTAAAGCTGCCAAGATTCCTTGTAAAACTTTTTGCTCTTTGTCTCCAATTTTACCAGCCCATTACTGTGTTTGTGCCAGTTAAGGGCAATTACACTCAGAAATTCTGGCTGATTAGCATGGACCAAACTGCAAAGGCTTCTGAACAAAGTTAGGGCTCAGAGGCTTTTGCAGCTGATACAACAGATGCTGTTACCTATTTTGCAGTAAAATAAATGCTCTTTTTTAATCCAAATGGCTGGAAAGAATTAATCATTCTTGTAATTAGAACACACTCAATAATTATTTTTTAGCCTAGTTCATGTGGTGAGTTCAGTATTTCTGTTCTCCCTGCTTGTATCTCTAAGACAAGTGGTGGGAGCAAAGAGAGCTCAGAAAGACCCAGAGCAAACCTTAGAATTGGTATTTAGAGTGTGAATGAAGTAAAAAAAGTATTATTTATAGAAAGCAACATATTCCTATTGTTGTTGTTGCTATTTTTTATTTCTCCAAGTCTGGTTGTTATGTGAAATGAATGGGGTTTGTGTTTATGGTTCAATTACGACCTCATACTAATTTAATTAGTTGTGTAAAAATTAATATAACGTAATGCTTGTTATTTCCAAAACACTAATGGGTATAAATATTAATGAATCCTCACAACATCCTTTTGAGCTAGGTGATAAACATTATTATGATAAATATACCTCTAAAAATTGAACACTGTCATAACTATCATCAGTAATACTGCTCAGACTGTAGTCATGATATTTATTGCTTAATTGAAATGGATTTACCAGGCCTAGAAATAGGCTTACATAAATCTGTTTTCTTTATATGACAATAAATATATTTCAAATTTATTTTTTTCATTCTCACCCAATGTTATTTTCAGGAACACTGAAAGTATTTAGTGATTTCATGATAAAGTGAGCACAGATAGAATATTTCTGTCATAAAATAATGCTACCTGTTTTATTGATTGTTATTTAATTTTTGGTGTTTGTTGTAAATTATTGGTTTTTGAAGGGGCCATTTTGAAGTGAAAAGCTTATGTTTATGGTTTTTCATATCCTCTTTTTAATATGAATACAGTTTGGAATTGTTCATAAATCAGGACTCCTCTATTGGAAAGCTGCACAATATAAGGGCATTGTTCACTTATATCAAAGGCTGCTGGCTAAAATTATTTTTTTCAACATTTTCAAGCCTAAAGCACTGTAATTTCATATGCTTGTGAGAAACAGTTACTGTTATTAGGATAAATAATGGATTAGGATAAAGCACTTACTAAACAAAAAGAAGAAAAGGACTCAATCCAAATGTTGTTTATATTAGTTAAAATATTTCTGTTATTACATCTGTGCATGTGTGCATCTTCAGGAAGAGTATCTCCTCTTTTCTCAATTCATCAGCTGTGTGAATGTGGTTGTGAATGAAGGATGAGCTGTATCACTGCAGTCATCCAGTGCTTTTCTAAAGAGCAAAAGAAAAGTTGTTAATGAACTAGGGGAAACACACAGGCCAGCCACTCAACAAATCTGATCATTTGCTAAATTTTCAGGAAAGCAACAACTTCAGTTACTTCCCATAGAACAAATTTTATTAATATCATTCAGCTAATCCTGAATATTTCAATAAAATGCTCACAGCTTCTGAAAATGGCAGCATTTTTATGTGTGGGCTGTCAGTGGGGTTGTTCTGGGGTGTCAGGGCTGAAGGTGGGGACCACCTTTCTTTTTCCTTCTTCTTACAGATCCTGTTTTGAGTGATACTATTCTAAAAGCCAAGATTAGCAGTGTGATAACCTTGTTTGCTAATTTCTGTTTAACCTCTTTGTGCTAGAACAGCAGTGCTCCAGCTGCATTTACATAACTAAAGCTAAGGCCTGTGTGTCCAGAAGCGTTGCATTAACAAGAATGTGCTAACAGCATATAAGAGGTTAATTTTGTGGGTTATAGTTTACTTTGGACTTGAAGCTGAAGCAGCAGCTATTGTTTGACAACACTTAACGGCAATATTTTATTTTAAAAGGAGTTTGTTGTGGTAATTTTTAATTATGAATCTGGTCTCTGTGAAAGACAGCCTATATTTTCCAATTTCAAACCCACCACGAACAAATTCCCTTATCTGCAGTTTTCAACAAGACAGACAAAACAGAACTTTCAAAGGCATCAGACAAGGTTGATTCAAAAACATTTCCACACTCCCATTTGCTTTTCTGTCCAATCCAGAAAAGTCTGTCTAAGGCAGGAGATGAGCTCTTAACTTTCATTGAATAAACTAAAGCTGCTAACCCTCAGCAGCTGGGAGGTTTTTCCTACCAGTGGATCTCAGCACAGGCAGGAGCAGCAATATCTCTGTCAGAGGTACCAACGTGTGTCACGTGTTGGCATCAGTAATTGTTTCAGGCTAATTAATATTTGATATCTGCAGTGGCACAGAGAGAGAGGGAAGTTTGCCACACAGCTCTCAGGGGATCCCTGGGTTTTCAAAACTCTATTACAGAGCTGTGCAAACACTGCCTTCTCAGGTGTCCTCAGTGTGCCTTCAGCAGCAGGGCCCTTTGGATGCCAAACCTTCTCTTCTTCTTTACAGAATTAAAACTTCTTGCTCTAGGAGGGTGGATACCCACTCTAATTGAGCAAACATGTCATCAAATGGGGAGAATATTTGTTCTTCCACCAATTTCTGTCCCATTGTTTGTTTAGAATAGAAATTTTTGGACACAGTTACAGGCCAGTGGAGCAATAATTAGTGACAAGTTTAATGCTAGAGTTTTCTTTTGAGGGAGAAACTAAAGAAATTAATTTAATATTGCTAAATTTCAGGACAAGTTTTGGATTAACATAGGGGAAGAAAACAGGTCAAATCTGTTCTTTATTTGGTTTGGGGGGACCCTCATGGTTCATTTGAAATCCTGACAGAGTTCCAGCAGAAACTGTACTCCTTCATGTAGCCTGAATGGTTCTTTGCTTTTTACAGCAATTCTTCTGCTTTGGAACAGCTTGATTTAATTAGAAAAAATAGTTTAAATAAGAAGTTAGAGGGGGTAAGGAACTCAAACAAATATATTGTAGGGACATTTTGGTACTTAGGATCCTTGAGCCATGGGGCCATGGGTTCTTATTTAAAATTGAAGGGTTTGTCATTATAACTCAGTAGAAAGTGGAGAAAAAAAAGTGGAATGAAAAGACACATCCAAAGTCTGCATACTTTGTTTTCCATTCTTAATAAAAGGGAAAGGATAGGCACTGAATGTCAGCAAGGAGGAATGGGGCTGCTTGTGTTTATTATCCATGGAAAATATATTTGCACCCATAAAATACAAAGAGTGGGTACTCTCCTCATGTTCAGCAGGTATTCTTGGAGTGGGATCATCTCCACATTTAAGGAACTTTAGAAGGTGTTCCTGCTCTCAGAGAGGTTGGAACTGGATGATCTTCCAGCCCAAACCATTCCATGATTTATCACCGGCAGCCACTGTGGTGACTTAGGGGCTGCAGCTCTCCCATGGCCAACAATAAAACCCCACTGGATACCAGATTTTAGGCTCTACTGCTCCCTGCTTTTGGGGATGTCTGTGCTTCTGAAATGATGGTCTAGGAGCATTCATAAAGCACAACATGAGGTGTTTGCCTGAGCTGGGAAGCAGAGCTCAGCACAGCCTGCAGTCCTCCATCCCCACATCCCAGCTCTGCTGCTGCCTGCTCCCTACATAGCAGTGGTTTTGGGAAAACTGCACCAAACCCCAATTTCAGTCTCCATTCTCTCCACTCCAGGGACTGTTTAGTCTGATCACTGCAACAAAACTTGAAATGCAGAGCATTAAAAACAGAGTCTGCTGATTTCAGTTGCTGAGCTTTAACTGTTTTCCTATTAAAAACAATGGATTAAACCCTTGCTGTTCTCCTAATAATGCAGATAAATTGAATTAGAACTAAACCTGAAGCCTCCTGAATTGAGCTGGGAGACTTCAACAGAAATTGTACAAACATGACTGAGTGCAAAATTGTTTTTAAGACTAAGTTGGACAGCCTTGCTTATGTAGCAAAGGCCAATAAGCTGTATCCTGCATTTATTCACAGGCACCGATACACATCAGTAAACTGCAAAAGAAATCCACAGTTCCAGGGAAGACTAGAGGAGCATCCAAACTCAGGAATAATTAGCCTGTCATGAAAAAGTACATAGGTGCATTATGTATCAGCATCAGCTATCAGCAGTCTTCCTCTGTAAATATTTTCTTTAGTAAATGAGATTTTCATCAAGCAGGGAAGGGAAAAAAAAAGCCTCAAGGCAAAACATTGTGATACAAAAATAAACAATTTTTCTTAGCTTGCATAAGGCTATATTTCTCATTCTGCTTCCTTTTCTGAGTGTATGGATGAGCTAACTTGAACAAATTGGTAGGGGTTAATGTCCTAATAAGATCCAAAAAAATGTCTTAAGAACAAATTGCAATTTGTTTTTGATTAAAGCCTTCATAACATAATGTACAAGGTCTCCTAGAGAGTCAAAATCAGATGGACAGCATTAAAATAACCACAGTTTTCTTTCTTTTCTTTCTTGTGTATGAGAATTTATCTTAGTGAAATGTGGGGTAACTTTGCTTTAAGAGGAATGAAATTAATACTAGTATGAAAACTATTGGAAAAAATTAAAATATAACAAATAATTAGATTCCTTGCAACATAGAGAGGCTTCAGAATTACATTAGAGATGAGTTCCTGCTTTTTAGGATTAATTTTCTTCCTAAGTTTTTAGGGACAATGAACATCGGGTTTGTGCTGGATTGTAATAGGTACACTTGGTTATTTTAAAATGTTATGGAAAGAAATATATTAGGAGTAGCATCCAAAATGAGAAAACAACAGTGATTTTAAAAGCTTCAGAAGGAAAAACTAGAAAGAATTTAATTCTGGTGTCTCTGCAGAAACACATGAAGCAGTCTATAATCTAATTCTTCTGATTTCCAGTCCTTTTTGTTTTTTTATAATTTTTAATCACTGAAATAGTAAAAAAATATATATTTAGTGCCCTCTTCTGGAAAAACAGCTCTTGCTATGCAGGGCACCCCAATGAAGTTCCTGTACTCAGAAATGCAAATCTTCTGACGTAAATGTTCTCCTCTTTAGCTGAGTTACATCCCAAATCCAAGGAGTGAGTGGCTCTCTGTGTTTACCCTGAACAAGTGCCTTTTATCTCTTTAACTGCCTGCAGAACTCTGCTTTTACCAGCTTGATGTTAAAACCAATAATTAATGGTCCTCCTTGGGCAGCTAATGACCCAGATTTGAAAATGGGATCTTCTATTCTTTTTTCTTCTATTCTCTGCTCAAAAGAAGCTCTTTCTTGAAAAGGGAAGAGGAATCACGGGGCTTTAGTCATGTCTTTAAATGCTTGAGTCCTCATATTTCTGTGTGCAGGAGTGATGCTGCTGGTGGCAGGGCTGTGGAGGGCTCTGCAGCAGGCAAGGAGCAGGGCAGGCTCTGTGCTCCTTCCTCTCCCCTTTGCTCTCCAGAGATGCTTTTCCATTTACCCCATGGAAGTTACCCACAGCATCACAAAGATAACACAGAAAATCTTTCCTGCCTTCTGTGTGATTTCAGTTTGTTTTTTTCCTGTCAGAATATAGAATTGTCTCCTCCAGTGAATTAGATCTGTGTGTGCATTTAGGTACAGCTCTGAGTCTTCTGATCTCGTATGGAACTGCAAAATGAATCTCTTGCTGAAGGGGGAGAGGATTTTTGACCAAGGCTCCTAGCATACATCTCAGTATTTTCATTTCTTTCACATCCACTTCACTGCTTTTAAACTGTTGCTCTCTAATGCTTTCTGACAGACTCATATTTCTTGTCTCAGATTCTTTTCTTTGAGCCTTCTAAAAGTGCCCTGAGCCAAGGACCAACTAAAAAATTTCAGTGACAGTGCTCACTTCTTTGTAGTATTCACATTCTCAGCTGCTACAGTAGAAAAAGCAATTTTTACATGTTAAGAGTAAATTTTAATAGAAAGAACATGTGCTGTGGTTTCTGTAGTTGTTAATTTCTGCCTCTAAAGTGAATTATTTAAAAATGAATAAATTAATTAGATATACTAAGCATTCAGCACTTTTTCATGGTTTGGTTCTCACATAATTGCTATAAAGCTTTACCATTTGCATTGTAAACTTCACAAAAAAGAGCCTTTTAGAATATTTCCACAGTCAGTGTCTATACAGCTCAAGAAATGTTTGTTTGAAAGAAGGCATTATCCAATGTTCCATTAAAAACTGTATTAAGCATTCATTTCTCATGCTCTCCTTCAGCCCCCAGACTTGCAGCTCCAAAGACAATAAAGGTGAGAGTGAATGTGGATGTGAACCCTGTAAAATCCCACCTGCACCAGCTAACCCAGGCTGCCTCTATAAAATGTATAATTCAGGGTGTAATTCTAAAGCTAAAATAAACATCAAAGGCTGCTGAGAGGAATCCTAACCCACACAAGCTTTTGGCACCATTGTCTGGGAAAAGGGAGCTGCTGCATGAGTTTGTAGGTGCAAAAAGGGGAAATGCTTGTAAAGAGTGACTGGAGGGGTCAGCAGCAGGGACATCCCTCAAGGCAGACAGCTGCAGAGAGAGGCACTCCAGGCTGCAAAGTGCAAGAGCCTGGGAAGGTATTTTGGGAAAGGAAGTCTGTAAATCAGATAACCCTTGTCTTGTCTGAATTGGCTTTGGGCCACTGAGCCAGGGAAGTGAACTGGATGGACTTTGGGTCTGGCCCAATACAGGGATTATTGTGATCCCAAATATTCCTAAGGAATCACGGTTGTGTGTTTCTGTGGGTGTATTTGTATGGATCTGAATTTATTCTATGTTTCCTTCATTTGGGGTAATTGCTATGTCCTTCTAAATATTTTACTTGGCCTCAGGCTACTTTTGTACTCATAATACATAATAATGTTACTTCATCTTTTATTTCTGTTCCTTAGATATATTGTTTGGTGTGTTAGAATCACAACTACATACTAGATAATTTCATTCTCATTTCTGAGCTCTGATTAGAGGGCGGGAGAGGAAAACTGGGAGTTTATAATGTAAAAATTTGCTGTCATTACATTACAAAGGTTGTATTGTCATTATATCGCAAGGGTTCCATATTGCTAGAGTTTTGTACCTCCTTGATGCTTCTCATAGGCACCTCCTCTAGGCACTGACTCTTCCTTGTCCTCACAGCAGCCAACTGACTCCAGCTCCCCTCAACCAACCAATCCACTCTTTTATAACATCTTCTTATTGGAGACAGCTGTGGCCTGTAACAACCAGGCCTGCTCCTAATCTTTAATAATTAACCCAGCTGCAACACTTTAGGGGTAAGATTACTTTCCATACTACCTTTATTTACTTATATCCTATCTCCCTACAAAAGTTTAAAAAGATAACAAAAGAATGAGCTCATTATTGATAATGCTGATTCATAATTCTTTGTAACTTCACTGCAGCTACCTCCCAATGACCTGAACATCAACAAGTGCACAAAGGCTGGTGCAAAAATCCCACAGAGTGCTTTGCAGCCCCCATTTCATTTCCCAGTTAAAAACATAGCTGTTGTCCTTTAATGCAGTGACTGCAGGGCTTTGTGGTGCCAGGGCAGCCCTGTGAGGGACAGGTGGCTCTGGAGCAAAAGGAGCCTTTTGTAATTGCTTGGCAGGGCAGAGCTGCATCAGAGAGCAGCAGCAGTTGGCAGATTGGATTAACACTCTCTGAGGGGTGAGAGCTGGCACACGAGCTGCCTCTTAATACCTGTGGCCTAACTTGCTGCTGGAGCTGCATTTGCAACAAAAAGAGCATCCACTCCACCCTGCTGCTGTCACAAAGTCATAAATCCTCAAGCTGGCCTCAAAATTCCCTTTTGGTGCTGGCAGCAGTATAAGGCTCTCAAAAGCGTCATTTGAAAACTAATCTTGTTTTCAAGACTAAATTGTTAAAATATTTGAAAAATAGAGACATGTCCGGACGATACACTGCCTCTTGTATTATTGCCTTCCTCCAAATCAAATGCTGAGGTTTCTTCCTGGCTCTGGAGACAGGCAATTGCTGATTTCCTATATGGAAATGAGTGGAATGATGCTCAGTGGTGTGACTGAGGTGAGCACAGACCTGCTGGCTGTCTCTGAGGCACTGACAGGTTAGTGCTGGCTGTGTCACCCCAGCCAGGCACAGCTACACTGCTGAGTCAGGATCCCTCCCCCCTCTCTGCATGAAAAATCTTTGCTTCCCATAACAACTCTAATACATGCATTCCCCAAGTCTGTATTTTCCTCCTTTTGCACAAATGTTAAATTAATTCCTCCGGAATACAGAGACAATTGTAGCACAGGCAACCCGTTGCCAAATTCTCTCTATGTTGATTGATTCAGAGACCCCTTTCTCATCACCTTTCTTGCTCAAACCCATTTCCCCCCATCTCTGCCCTCCCCTGAGCTCTCCAGACTGTCCTGGAGGGTCCCAGCAGTGCCAGGGTGCCCTTCCTGTGGCTGTGAGCACATCCCACATGTGGCTGATCAGCTGGGTACAGCACAGCAGGCAAGATCATCCCAAATCAGGTGTTTGATGACAGCTGTGGGGTATTGGCTGCCAGCTGAAGCAATGCTCAGGAAATGCTCCTTGATAGCATTTCATTATGGGGTTTCTAATTTATTGGAAGCACGAAGAGAAATGGGCAGAGTTCCTTAGAGGGCTGTGCAAGCAGGTTGACACACAGCATGAGACTCTACTGGAGGAGTGATAAAGTGTAAAGGGATAATTCAATGCAGGCACAAAAGAGAATATGCTGTCTCAGAAGAAAGCAAAATAGGTCACTATCACAATGAATCTGAAAGGTGAGAATGTTGGAGACACCTCAAATTATACAGCTTTATTGATTTGTTTTGTTCTTGCAAGCAATCAAGATTCAGTGAGTGCAGGGTACAAAATACCAGTATGGATTTCGGTAGTTTTTCTTTTTTTTTTATTGCAGTGACACAAAAAGAAAAGATAGCATGATGTTTCTGAGAGAATCTAATTCCAAGCTGGTTACTATGGAGTGCCTATTAGCAATAAAATAAAATCCTTTGCAAAAATAGTTGGGGTGAGGAGAACACTGCTGACCATTCTGTCTGCACAGAGGGAAAAAATGAAAAGAGCATTAACCAACCATGCCTCAGACAGAGGTAACCCCTTGTGCTCTAAATCACAAACAGAGGGGAAAATAAAAGCACAAAAATTGAACAAAACATTATACAGAAGTTGGTGGTCAAGTGCAGGAATGGATTTTTCATCTTTTTGGAGGGCCCGTTCAACATGTCATGGCAAAAGAAGGATTTCTTCTCAACAGAGCAGAAGGGTTCAGTGAAACCAATGGTATCATAAAGAATTTTGATCAAGGCAAATGATGTTGACACATTAAGTAAAAATTCAGTTTTTAATGTGGACTTTCATAAAAGATGCAGAATATTCTGCAAACAGGTACAGCAACCTGCTTTAATCCTCCACAGACTATCATAAAGGATTATGGCAGTGAGGTATTTTTAGTCATAAAATTATCCTTTCCTCTCTTGTATGAAGATCTGTATGAACAACACAGTTACCCTGTGAAGTGAACATCAGATTTGCTTATTGGTGGCTGACAATAGAAGAATCCATGTGACACTGTGGTATCCTTTACACACATGCTGTGTCTATGCAGGAGAAGGAAACTCAACCTCTGGCTAATGTTTGCTTGGTATTTTCCTCCTGAACTTGTTTTCCCTTCCGTTTCATGACACTGTGAGAAAACAAGGTACAAAATACATGAGCTGTTTGCCAATGCATAGCAGCAGCCTTCCTGCATTCTACTTTATTCCCTTTTCCCTGTTAATCTGTCAGCTTCAGAGCCTGGTTAAATATCACAGTCACTAAAGGCCAAATGGCAAATCATCTTTTACCTGCATATTTTGCATCACAGTGTTAGCTACTGTTTAAGGGCGCCAGGACCATTTTGAAAGGTGGAATATGTAATTATGTCAAATGCTTGGGATTATTCAATTGGCTTGACATTCATATGTGCATTTGGGGATTTGTCTGCTCATATAAGTAGGAAAATGGGCTGTGTAATCTATTTCCAGCAAATGTCTTTTTAGAGACTCTTTGTGGGAAACCCTTTAAATGGATCTGGCAGTTCCTGTTTCACCAGCCACTTGTGATATATTTTTACTGTCTTACTGCACAGTGTAAAAGCAGAGAGATTCTTGAGACAACCAGGCTCTGTTAAGAATCCTGAGGGGATCTATTATTTGTTGATATACTTTATTGTTACAGAATAAAAAATGAGTCATTTTACCCAGATAAATCCTGGGTGCTTTATGATTAATCACATTAAAATATATTCTTGCTATTTTCAGGCTTTAGCAAACTGTTGTACATTTTTCTTTCTGATGACTATTTGGTGTGTTCAGTTTTATTTGGGAGGGCTGGGATGGATTTTTGGATAAAGTGTGTGATTCCTGAAAAAGAAAGACACTAAACCCTGGAAATTTTGTATTTAGCCTTGCAAGCTGCAAACAGCTGCACTCTGCTTTGCCCTGTACTGGTCCCTTGTGAGCTCTAACTTTTATGGGATTTTTTTGTGAGTTTTCTGGGCAATTCTTTAATGTAAATAACACTACTGTACAAAGGGCCAGGGGCTCAATAGAGCCATTTAGAAAATGGATGTAAAGCATGTTTTATTCCTGTATTTATCAAGTGAGTAACAATAATGAGCTCATGGCAGCCAGTCCACCTGGGTTCAATCCCAGATCCATGAGCTGTTTTATACACTGGGTGGTAAGATCCTAAATCAGCTCTTTTGGTAGCAAAGCCTGCTGGAAGATGAGTGCATTGGGCTGATTTGGGGAGCCTTCTTCCAAGGGCTTTTCCCCCCTTTCTTTGTTTGTAAACTTCCTCGAAATGAGATGCCTCTTCTTTGTATTGATTCAGTACCTTGTCATGCAAACATTAAAGAAAGCCTTCCATAAATGCTGATTATTGCTGGTGCTGGCTTGGTATTAGCCCACAAAGTGAGACAGAAACCCACAGGCAGGAGATGGAAGTGTAAACTAAACTTTTTATTTTTTTCTGATGCTTGGGATAAACCCTCAGCAGGTAGTGCAATCTTTCATACCAGCCATAAGGTGCTGAAAAGCCATTTCACAAATTTCTTGGATGTATGTCACATATTTCTGCAGTTACTCTGGGGCAAATACAAGAGCTATGGATTCTAATTTAAAGTATATGAAGAGTTGCAATGAATAAATGAATCCAAATCCACTCTATGCTTAAATAACAGATAGTTTCTATTTCAGTAAGCCCTGCTGGACAAGGACCTGTGTCCTTACAGCACTTAAACCAGTGTTTCCAAGGAGACATTACCATTCACACCACACTTTGCTCTCTAGTGACAGAGCACAGAAATTGCTTCTTCCATTTAGTTTCTGTACCTTGTTGGAACCCCAATTTCCCTGTTCCTTTGGAATTTGGTGGCCTGAGAGAGGCACATGTCCTTCTCTGCTGCTCCATGTGCTGCACTGTTTCCATTTCTGCTCTCATCTGACCAGGTCCAGGTTCCTTCTGTTGGTTGCATAAAATGAGGTCAGTGGCTTCACAAGAAGGTGTTGTCACATATAATTAGCCCTGCATTCTTCTGAATTTTAGAGAGATAATTGCCTTTCCAAGACTACAGTGGAACAGATAAGTCTGTCTCTCAGTCCCTGTATGATTTCAGTGTAAACATGCACATGTTGCAGAGCATAATTTAGATTGAAAGTAAACAAGATCTGTGCTGTGACCTGGGATGAGAAGCCCAGCAGGAGAGTGTTTCTGGCCCAATGGTTTTGTCATAATGACTTTCACAGCACTTGTTGGTGACAGCTGGCATGGGAGCTTCTGTGACCTGATTGTGGTGATACCCAGAGCCCTTCAGAGCACTCCCAAACCTGCTCTGACTCATGTGGGTGGGATGGTTTGACACACAGAGTCTGCAGAGCACAACAATTGCCAAAACCTCTGCTACCCCCAGATGTGCCTCTCTGCTGAGAGGAGCTGTAAAGCTCCTGGAATCCAGCTAAAAATCAGTGCTGAGAGCATCAAATCAGTCAATGGCATCACCTTTGGTAGAAAAGAGGAACATGGAGTTTATACAGCTATTTTTGTTGGCCAAGCCTCAGCAGCAGTCAGGATTAATGCAGTGAATACTGACTTTTAAGTACTGTCCATTCTCTGAGGCTTAGTTTGGATTTGGGAAGAGTGCTCATCTCTTCACTACACTTTTCCCTGCTGTGGGATTTGCCTATTGCTAAGTGAACAGTCAAATTCATCTTGATCCCAGCAGAAATTTAGTAGAGATATTAAGCAAGCACAGTCATTCTCTCAAATAGCTCAGTTAACTTCATTTAGTTTGCATATCTAAGAGGAAAGCTGCCATTTAATTTCTCAGAAAGACATAAAGTGATTTTTCTCTTGGATTCTTCTCTGCTTAGTGCCATTGCTGGCAGAGTATTTTCCAAACAGGTTTGAAATAGTTGGGCTGAGAGGGATTTTTGAGCTGCATGTGCTTCTGTCCTTAGCAACTGTAATGTTAATAATAAATGTCTGATCCTGAAATCTTTGCTCATACAAGTAGATCTTTTTTACATAAGCAAACCTACACATTGTAAGGATTTATCTGAGAAATTTTTTTCTCCTGTGAGTGAACTCTGCCAGCTGCAAGCCTTTGAAGTCTGTATACTACAGCACAGCTGATGTGAGATATTTTAGAGTCTGGCCAAAGACCCAAGATGATGACAAATGACAATCAGAAAATAAAAGAGCCCTCTGAGTGTCCTGCAACTTTTGTTTTCCTCAGTGCTAAGCTCTCTCAGCAAAGAGAATGTTTTGCCTCAGTCTCTAAGACAGCTCTGAGCTTCCCAGCAGGGCTGTAGGACTCTGCATGTACCACAAGCAAGGACATCAGCAGGAGTCCTGTTCAAAACTCCCCTGGCTGGTTCTTTTCCCTCCAGCCTGCTACATTTTATGATTTTCTGCTGAAGGCATCTGTTCATACTCATTTTGGGGGGCTTGTTTCTCTGTTATCTGACAACACAGCCACAGTATGGTTTATAACCATGAACAACCACCCCAGCCTCAGATCAGAATTTATATATCTACACCATTTTCTCCAACCTACTGCCAGGATGTTGGAAGACAGAAATGTCTCAGTATTTAATGACAATGTATTACCAGGTTTTTCAGATCAGTAGGCAGATTCAGTCTCCCAGTGCATTCTCTTTAAGGAATTGTATCAGTTTTAGGACTTCATCAAAGCTGGAATAAACTCTAAGGCTGCATGCATCAGCCAGGTCTCAGGCATCAACATCAGAAGATTCAAGAGCTCTTTGGTATGATTGGGTGAGGATGAGAAAATGGAAATTTATTTGACATCATCTGACACAGGTGGATCTAAAAACGACACTTGTACTAAAATAAATGCTGGCTTGTGGGGAATTCACTTGTATTCCAAGACCTTCCCTGATACCAACACACCAGACAATCACCTTGTGTGAAGAGTCCTTATGGATCTGAATGCCTGAAAGGAGATAGGAATTGGGGATGTGACCTCATGATGTCCTTGTAATGCAGGGCAAGAAGGAAATCACATCAATCAGCATCAGTTTCTGAATTTCATAGGTAGAAACCCTACTGTGTCATGTTGTCACGTCTGTGCCTGTTTTTCAGGGAGCTCATGCAGTAGTGTGAGGATACAGTGCTTGGTTTCAAAGAGAGAAGTTTGATTTGATGTTTGCAGGATGCTGTGCCTTGTGTTTATTGATGTGCCTCATGTTTATCTGCCTCTTCACTGGGAGCCCAGAAGCTGCAGGGCTGTTGTGGACAAACCCTGCAGGTTTGCTCTCCAGAGGGGCAGGGAGTGAGTGAGTGATGCTTGAGATACTGATGATGTGCTTGGCATGGCCCCTGCTGGGGCTCCCAGCACCATCCAGGACATCTTGTGCTTCTTTGGCATAATCATTAAATATATATATATATATATACTTGTGCAAAACCAGAGTAGCCTAGGAAAAAATAACTTTCATCAAACTTGTTTGGTGAAGCAAGTATTCAAGAAATTTGTCCTTTGTTCTTTGGGACAGGATGCTTTCTGCGAGCTGCTGGACAGCAAAAATAGTTTAAAGATTTAAATAGAAGCCAAATGAAACAATTGCTAGGATATTTCTTTATTTAGTTGCATATAGTAACAGGACAGAATTTAAAAAATTGATGCCCTGTATAAATTTGTATAAAATTATTCATATTTAAACCTTTCACACTAATGTCCTGGCTCCTGATCACTGTAAAGGACTGCTGTCACCAGTGGAAAATCACCACCTCTTCAATCACTGGCATTGACTGCTGTTATTATTTACTATTTAGAAAACAAGTAATAAACTGTCCCCTGCTTTGCAAGCTGCCCAGCTCCTCCCCAAGGTCCACAGAGCACAGACTGATATGAGGATGCAACTTAGCAGGTCATACAAACACGAGGTCAACTCTATGCCTTGACTGAATGCAGTTTTATTTCCTGACTGACAGGGGCCTGGCAACCCTCTCTGATATCACCAGCACCACTCCCTGCTTTATTTATGTGGAAATAAAGCAACAAAACCCCCATGCCTTGTGTCTGGTTTAATGATGGAGAATGTCTCCAGCTGACCAAGGTGTCCTCATTAATGGCTGTTCTAAATTTATCCTTTGCAGATGCTGTGTGCCCCCAGTTTAATCAAAGACCTGGTGGCCATGGCAACGACACCGAGCATCTGGGTGTATGAGCTCTGCCAAACTCCATCACAAAGTGCAGGGTGGGAAACACACAACAGCTCTAAAAGTGGATTCATGCATTGTTCTTTTCTACTACACATTTTGAAGTGGTTAGGAGAGCTTCTCAGCCACAAATGTTAGATTGTTTTTGCAAAAAAAGAGCTCTATTAACACAGGTGGCAGTTACTAATCTCTTTTTTTTTTGTTTTGTTTTGTCTTTTTCTTAATTCTGTTTTGCAGGTGTATCAGCATTCATATACAGCATATTATGTCCTCAGCAAAATACCTCATGGGTAAGCAATTTTTCAACGTCTTCATTTAAAAACTCAGCCATTAAGAATCCTGCAAAACAATGTGCATGGTGACAAATGGCTGCCTGTGACAGCCCTCTGCAATGTCCTGGCTTTCAGCTGCAGCATCCACTGAGCTGTGTGTGCAAAAGATGAGGAAGTCTGGAAACAGAAGTACTCAGCTTCCCCAGAGAGTCAGACTACATGAATTTCACATTCCAGATTTCAGGGTTTTTGTCTGGAATACAGATGTGGTGGTGTCTGGCTGAGAGCCATGGTTGGCCACTCACCAGAGCACTGGAGAGGAGAAGGCTCTGGGGAGACCTTGCTGCAGCCTCTCAGTGCCTGAAGGGGGCCTGGAGTGGGCTGGAGAGGGACTTTCTACAAGGGCATGGAGTGTTGGGACAAGGTTCACACTGAAAAAGGGCAGGTTTAGACTGAATATTGGGAATAATTTCTTTCCTATGAATGTTGTGCAGCCTGGCCCAGAGGAGTTGTGGCTGCCCCATCCCTGGGAGTGTTCAAAGTAAGGTTGGGTGGGGTTTTGAGCAACCTGGTCTGGTGGAGTGTCCATGCCCAGGGCAAGGGGTTTGAAACTGGCTGATTTTAAGGTCCCTTCCAACCCAAACCGTTCAATCTTTCCGTGATTCTTTGATTCTTTAGCTTTGATTAGTTGCAGTTTGTTTCCATATATGGCTGGAACATGAAAATTAGGAGATTTCTCCCCATCAACCCTGTTAGAGCTGTAGTGTCCATGTGACACACTCCAGACTTCTTCAGCCTCTTCCCTTCCCTTCCATGATCTGCTCTTTGTTTTTTGCTTTCTTTTTTTTTTGGAGGAGGGGGTAGATTTGTGTGTGTATGTGTGTGATTTTTTAAATTTGTTTTTGTTTTGGTTTGTTTCAGTTTGTTTTGCTTGGTTATGTTTTGTTTTGTGTCGGTTGCTTAGTAGGTTGGTTGGTTGGTTGAGCTGGCTTTTTTCTGGGAATTTCCTCAATATGCTTAGTTTTTGAAAACTCCATCTCTCTGGCAATATATCTGAGTAGTAGCTTGTGGGCTGAAAGTGTTCAGCAACAGGATGAAGCCACAGCAGGAGCACATAAGCTTTGTGTCTGCAGCAAACCTGGCTAAGAGCAAGAAAGGCTTGACTGACAGCACAGTTCTATTCTAGACAAAACAAAGGTGGAAAAAATAGAAGTATCATGCATAACATGTATTAGAAATGCTAAAAAATAGCAGTACAGTGGTCGCAGAAGTTTTCTGCTACTGCATGATCTTTTTTTGTCCTTGACAAGCAGCTCCTTGTTCCCCCCAGCTCCAACTCTGCTGTGGCTCCCCTTGTTCTCTGTGTTTGGTTGGGCGGTGGTGCAGGGAACTGAAGGGTTGGATATGTCAGAGGAGAAGTTTCCAGCATAAAGGGCAAATCTGGAAAGTGAGAGCACACCAGAGGGCACACAGGTGTGTCAGGCATTGGTGGCCCCACAGCATGATGTGGTGGTGGTGGACCAGAAGGCCACGAGCTGAAGAAGGGCTGGAAGGATCATTGAATCTCCTGTTGGTAAAGGTGTGGTTTGCAGAGTTTGGGCTTTTAGGCATTGCAAACTACATTGTGCAGTGGATGTTTCATTGACCTTCCAGGTGATGATGGTGCACGTGAGTGGTGGACAGGGCAGCACACTGCCATTTCCATGGAACATGGGCATTTGTCCTTCCTGTGGAGCTCTGTGCATATTTTAGGGAGGTGCATGAACAAAGAGGGTCCAATATGAATTTTCTTGGTCATTCACATCCTTCACTAAAATAAGGGAAAGAAAACTTAGTTACTTCAGATCTAGGAGGTGACCAGTGAATATGATGTAACAGGTGGTGAAATACATCAGCTGACAGTAGAGCCTCTGTTGGATGAAGGGATAAAAACCTCTTCATCACCTATTTAACATTTAACACAGGAATATTGCTCTGGTGGATATCTGTGGATGAAGGTTGCTGAGGGCAGGGCAGGGCACAGCACAAGGTTCAGTTCAGTTTGACATTCCACCTTCTTTGGTGATGATGAATTTGCCATCCACAAGCAGCCATCCTTGTCCTCCACCTATCAATAGCAGGAGTGACAAAATCCTGCACTGAGCAATGACCCCTTTGCTGTTTTTAAAGACTGTTTTCAGTTTTTCCTCCTCTGCAAGCAGGCACAGATTTCACCCTGTTGGTGTGTGCCCGTGGCCCTTGGCACCTCTCCAGATCAGTGGCCGAGGCAGTGAGTGCTGGGGAGCAAACTCAGTCCCCTCCAAGTGTCCCTCCTGGAAACTGGCTGTGACCGTGTCCCTCTCCCTCTGCTGCCTCTCTCTGTCCTGTTCCCCATCCTCAGCTATGATGTGGAAGGCCAGGCAATTTAGAATTTGCACCCACTCATGCCCTTGCTACTCCCCTGCGGAGGCTAACTAATAAGGAAGCCAATTAACCTAATCTCTGGAATCACTTTTTAAATAACATGCCATTAATCTGCCAGCATAAATTGGTTTTTAAAGGGAATTTTCTAATTATTTTTGCCACGTTCTGCATGCTCTCCAGATTCAGGCTGTGCCTGAAGTCAAAAGGAGCTCATACCAGTGTTTTCCAGATTTCGTTTTGAGCTCTCAATGAGTTTGACAAACCAATTTGGGAATGTCCTCAGTACCTATGTTCCCAAATGGTATTTTACACAGCACTGCAGCGTTTTACCACAAGAGCTGTTGCCAAAGTAAACTCCTCACACTGGCTCTGTATAGGACAACTGACAGATGCCACTGACACAGACCCAAAGGATCTGATTTAAAAATGAAAACAAGCCCGAGGTAGCAGAAAGACATCACACGGCTTTAGTACCTCCCTTCTGTTATTTCAGCTTTCTCACAGCCTCTTGGTAAATTGGGGGTAAAACCCACCACTGCTTTTGATATAAAATTTTCAATAGTCAATCTGAATTTTATTTCTATATCTTTTATTGTAAAGAAAGCAAGCAAGCAGTGCTGGGTGGCCGGGGAGTCACAGCTCCACTCACGGCACACACCACTTACAAGTTGGGCAAAGTATATATACTGTTTTGGAATTTTATTTCTATATTTCTATTTTATTTCTTTATTTCTAATTTTAGAATTTTATTTCTGTATCTTTTATTGTAAAGAAAAAAAGCAAGCAGCTCTGGGTGGCCGGGGAGTCACCACCCCACTCAGGGCACACACCACTTACAAGTTGGGCAAAGTATATATACTGTTTTTAAACCTACAAAACATTTTCCAATGTGCTTGGTTAGTCCAAATCAGCAAATATCAATAAGATGGGATCAGCAATTTAATGATCTTTCCAGGTAGTCTTTGGCTTCCTGTCCTTGTGTTCATCTGGAGGGAGGCCTTACACTGGCATCTGCTGCATGATTTTGCCAAGTGCATCAAGCTTTTTATTATACAGAAGCATTTAGTTGCTTTGTTGCACTATCTCTTAGCTTCACCACAACTTCCTATATTTTATTTTAAGCATCAGTCATCTTGCTACCTCATCTCTTTCACTCCTCTATACTTCTTTTATTTTGATGCTTTATTTGGTGTGGTGGTGTTCACAGGATAATGGAAGAGATGAGAATCTTGACTCCATGTTTCAGAAGGCTGAATTATTATTTTATGATATATATTATATTAAAAGACAATGATATATTAGAATTATACCAGAAGAACAGAAGAAAGGATTTCATCAGAAGACGGAAAGGAAGAAAGGAAAGGAGAAAGGAAAGGAAAGGAAAGGAAAGGAAAGGAAAGGAAAGGAAAGGAAAGGAAAGGAAAGGAA
>JAWWMS010000120.1:7807758-7869510 GCA_035048045.1 Chlorospingus semifuscus
AAGAATGATCTGTAGAGGTTGAAGTAAAATCTTTATGAAAAGGTATGTAAAACCAAATGAAAATGTGAAATTTGTTAAATAAGTAAAAAAATGGATTTTGTAGTTCATGAAGAACCTGCTGTCTCTACTCCTTTTCTCCTCCTCTCTAACAATTATAATTTTATAGAATTTATCACATTTTGAGACAGTTTATATAGCTAATTAGGGCATTTCTGCACAGTGTGGAGGCTTTTATGCCTCACTATAAATAAGAACATCTTCCTGATGTCAGATGCTTTTTCAGTTGCATTTTGACAACAGATGAATATTTTCCCCCAAGAATGATCTGTAGAGGTTGAAATAAAATCTTTATGAAAAGGTATGTAAAACCAAATGAAAATGTGAAATTTGTTAAATAAGTAAAAAAATATATTCTGTAGTTCATGGAGAACCTGCTGCTTCTACTCCTCTCTCCTCCCTCTCTAACCATTATCATTATATAGAATTTATCACATTTTGAGACAGTTTATATAGTTAATTAGGGCACTTCTGCACAGTGTGGAGGCTTTTATGCCTCACTATAAATAAGAACATCCTCATGATGTCAGATGCTTTTTCAGTTGCATTTTGACAACAGAGAACTTGGAACGGTTACATTTGGTTGCTTGATGGTGGAGCTTGACCTTACATCCTCTGATGTGGACAGGAATTTTTCATCTGAGTTTGCTGGCACTTGGCTCAAGCCCTGATGGAGCTGTTTGGCTTCTTGCTTTTTATAATCTCCTGAATTAAACACTCTGTAAATCACTGGAATAGTGGTTAAATCACACACCAGCTTTCTGCCTATGAGCACATTTTGGGCCTCTTTGAAAAGAAGGAGCCAGCATTTCATTAAGCAAAGCTGCTATTTGAGCATCGCTCAGCTCCAAGCTGTGGCAGGTTGAAAGCAGCTCAGCCTGGGAGGCAGCTCAGGAAGGACTCTTGGCTGTGCTGGTGGGAGGAAATCCACTTCAGCAGCTCAACACCACATCATTCCCCCAGGGGATTTGCTGCTTGCTCACCCATGCAGGTCACTGCACAGCATATTTTATTTTTTTTTATTAATGTGAAATGTTCCTTTCTTGTGTAGGCAAAGCAATTCCTACCACACACTTCTTTCTTCCAGAATCAGTTGTGATGTGGGTGGACACCTTAGAAACCATGTATAGTGATAATAATAAGGAATGGTCCCCTGAGGGGAGGATTTGATATTATGAATTAGAGTAATGACTTAAAAAAAAAAAAGAAAAAAAGAAAAAAACTTGGGTAATTAATAGTTAGACACAAATGTTAGCACTTTAGCAGAGAAAAGCCCAGCAACCAACCTCCTTATGTTATAGAAAAGGTCAAGAGCTTATGGCTCATCAAAAAAGAAAAAAAAAAGGAGAAAAGGTTTGAAGCAAACTCTCCCATTGTGATTTTCTGAGACAGCACCCTCTTAAATGGAGGCAGGGCTCCTATTAAAGTCTAAATAGTGAATAAAATGTGCTTTACTGGTGAGAAATGTCTGCACTTGGAAATGTTTTCATGCCTCAGGATGAATGAGCCCCCTCTGGACCCCAGGCTGTGGTCAGCCCAAAGCACAGCCCCTGCTGGGGGCTCCAGCACCAAAAATCAGCACCAAAAATCAGCACCAAAAATCATCTCCTTGCCATGGGTATTCCTCCTCTTTCATACTCAGTAAGGTTGAGTTAGTGCAGAGTTTTGACAGAAAAAGGAAACAAAGGTGGATGAAAGGGAATTTATAAAATGATGGTGCACAGCTCTGACTAACCACAGCCTGTACAATTCCTGCTTCCATGAATCACCTTCCCGGGAATAAAATTGTAGGTGGATTTTCACAGTGGGAATCAGGAATTTTTGTTTGCGTTTTTGCCATGATATTCAAGGTGCTGGATGGATTTTCCATGAGGATACAAACAAGAAACACAGGTTTGCCCAGGGAGCTGCTTTTGCTCCACTGCTGTGGGACTGCAGAGCCACCCTGAAGGGTGAGCCTGGATTATTCCTTGCTGTGGCTGGGTGATAAACTTTCAGCCCATTAAACACTGTGCTGTTTGATTACACAGGACAAATAATGTTATCTTACAAAAATTAGACTTGATTTGTTTGTGGACATGTGAAAAAAAGTCAGTTTTGAGGACCCAAACCTGCAAGATTTTGGGCATTTCCTCCTGTTGTGGGGTTTAATGGGTCCTGGGCTCAGATCACATAGTGAGGGCTATATAGGGAGCTGTGCCAGCCACTGAGGACTGTACAGTGCCCCATCTCTGAGAATTATGTTCTCATCCATGCCACAGCTCTTGTGCACCCACCATGTCCTGGGGCTCCCTGTTCTTTTTGTTGGTGCTGTGACCCCTCCTCAGGTAATCACTCACCAAATTTAGTAGTGTAAAAATGCCCTGTTATCTCAAAATGGGCATCCTGAACCCCTATGGAGCTCAAAACATATGGAGAAGAAGGGTATGGGGACATTTTGGAAAGCAAGAGAGGACCTCTGGGTGGAAAATGGATGCTACAGCCAGAATTTTCCTTGGCACAGTGACCACTGTGAAAATCTCTTTGTGGCAAAGGTGTAAAATACCTGGGTGATAGCCCAGACTGTGTCACTCCAGCCCTGATGCCTCTTCACCCCTTACCCTGACATTTACTGAATGCTCCACTAGAAATTTGAGGAGATAAGAAAAATAGAAAAAGAATAGAATAGAATAGAATAGAATAGAATAGAATAGAATAAGATAGAATTAGAATAGAAATATTTGGAATGGAAAAAGTTGCTTTCCCTGTCACACATGAGGAGGAGATAAGAGGAATGAAAGGACCTTCCATATGCAGAACCCTGTGGGCAGATGTTATATGTTATATATGTTATATATGTTATACCCATCTCAAATCCAAATATTCTCTCTTGTGTGGCTACTTCAGGTTTCTACATCTCTGTTTTGGGGCAGAAGTTCAGAATTAGAGTGGTGCTTTTGTCCTTTGAACAAGGAGAGTATTTTGCCACCCACTTTCGAACCATAAAAAAACCAGGCCGATTGTGGTGGGGTGGTGTGTAAAAGTGATCACATCACTGTTGATAAAACATGGAAATAATGGCACAAATAAATGTATGCCTTGTTAATTTTAACTGATGATGACACAGTCTGTGTGGGGAGAGGCTGTTTAGAATGGTGTCTTGTCACTCTAGGACATGAAACAGAAAGACGTGGACACTGGATTTTCTAAGTCAAAAAAGAGAGTTTTTAATTTCTGATTCTAACATTTATAGATTTCCAAAAGTGACTGTGGATTGGAGGGTGACAGTGCCACCTCTCCCATGACAATGGACAAGCCAACAGTCCATTAAATTTCTAGTCTTCCATAAAAGAATGCAAAACAATGAATTATTTACAGAAAGTGTGTGAGAAAGTTCATTACAAGAATGTAAACATCAGAAGGCTTAGAAAATCTTAAAAAAACAGGGTGACAGTGTCTAAAAACCCCTGAGAACCTACACACAAACCTCCAGGACCTCCTGGCATGAGTAGAAATAAGATTTGCTCGAAGACTTAGTTTTCAAAAAGAAAACAGAGAATACTGAGTCACTCTGGTTTGGTTTGAAACCAAGTAGCACAGGCTGTTGAATTTTAGAGCACAAGCCCAAGAATCAATCTCTTGCCCAATTAGAAGTGTGACCCAGTGAAGTCTCCTGGTGACGAGGCCCTTCTGCTGTCTCTGGTGGTAGGAGATAATTTCTGTATCTCATTTTATCTACTAATAATCCCAGATTGCTCTCTGCAGGCATCACATCACTGTGCCATATTTTTATTAGTGTTTGAAAGTCAGACAAGGTCAGCTGGATGGAAAATGCTCAGGTTTCATCACAAACATCCTTTCCTGGGGATTGGCAGAGCTGCTCAGAAGAGCCACACTCAACCCAGGCTCATCCAGAAGATCTTCCCAGTTCATTCTTAAACATCTCAGTGCTTATCAAGTTGTTTCTCTTCAACCTGCATTTTTCCCCCCATATTTTGAATAGCTGCTCTTTGGCTAGCTGCAATTCTGACTAGCCTAGCTTTTTACAGCATTCATATATTTTGATTTTTATTTTTTCATGTCTCTGCTGTAACCCTAGTAAATCCGGGTTTACCTCACGCCTTGCACAGTACTGAGGTCAGAGCTGACTGAGAAAGATCTACAGAGTAAAAGAAAATTACATGAGTAAGAAAAAATTGCTTTTAAGTGGTTGCATTTATCACCTGAGTGCTATCACCTCTCATTGTCTCTTTAGGAGACAAAATATTACTCCAGTAACAAAAGTTCCATTTAAAAATACAGTAAAAATTCACTCTGTCTTCTGTGATTTAGAGGGGTCACATGAGAAACATGATAATGTCATCATTTTAAAAGTAATATTACCAGTGCCCAAGGTCCATTTCCACTGTTTGCTTACTTGGGGAAATGCAGTGTTTTTGATCAATGTTTTGCAGCCTCCATCACTGCAGCTCAGGGCTCTGTACCAGTCTCTCATACACTTTTAAATCTTTTTTTTTACACTAAAAGGGCAGGTCCATGCCATCATTTTATACCATTACCAATGGAAGTTGGTGGCTCCTTTACTGACAAATGATTGGTTTTTGTGTCATTGTCCATGGCAGGGGGGCTGGAAATAAATTATTTTTAAAGTCCCCCCAATCCAAACCATTCTATGATTCTATGATTTTAAGGTGGTATTGGTGAAGTTCAAGGTTTTACAGGCTCAGTACCAAATATTACATTGATGGGGGATTACAGACACAGGTAGACTATATTAAAAAAAGACCTCTGAGCTCATAATTGTTGGCCTGAATCCAAAATAATTGCCAGATTAGAGACAAATGCTTTAGATTCACTTCTTTTTAGATTTTATACACTAAATCCATGGCACTTTTTCATCCTGGAAGAAATGGTTGGTGAGCACTGATGTTTTTAAGAGCAGCTGAATGAATTGATGGGAATCTGCAGTTTAAATTAATAAGATCAAATAACTTTCATCACCTCCTTCTACTTTTGTTCATTGAAAAGAATTTTTTTTTACATTGCTGTAAAGAAAATGTGTGTGTGAGTGAGTGAGAATTAAATATTTAATAGTGGATGAGCCCAGATGAATGGAAGAGCCTTTCCCATCTAATTAAGCACTTTTATTAGAATTCCAGGAGGGTTCTTTTAGTTGCATCTTCTAACAGTATGATTTCTTGATTATCTGTTCTGGCAAGTCTTTATTCCCATTTGTATGATATTTTATTTTATCTCACTGTGAGTCTCAGCAGGGCTCTGTATCTCCTGGGGAGAAATTTTCTTAATGGCACCTGTCTTCTCTTCTCCTTGGTGAATTTTGAAGTAAACAAGTCATTTAATAGTGTCAAGTCATTAAAAACAACTCATTAAAATTGTGTGTGTGCTACTCATGGAATTGCATTCCTGCCTCTTAGAAATCTTCCTCTCTTCCTCCATACCCTTATCTATGGTTCTTTGTAGATTTATTAATTAACCTGTATGTTTTACATCCTTTTATTTGGGTTTGAAAATTTCCTCAAGTTTGCTTTTTTTCCTCATCATGCATCAAAAACTCTTAAATACTAAGAAGTTTCCAGTTTCTTATTGCCCTTCTGAATTTATTTTTTATTTTATTTTCTATTTTCTTTCTCTTTTTCTAAGGAAGAAGAAATCTGTCTTAGCTGCTGTCAGATTTTATGTTATTAGAGGTAGATGTGAAGACATTGAGTTCTGGTTCTGAAACAGATAGTTTAGGTAGATAGTTTTTTATACTTAACCATAAAAAATGTTTAAAGTGCTGTGAGCTGATGTCCTTAGGACTGTTGTCTTTCAAAATATTCAGTGCTGGCTTGATGCAGATAACAAGAGGAGATATTTCTGCCGTCCCCACATGTTTTTGTAGCTGTCTTTATTTCTTCAACTTTTATAAACTAATTACATTTAACATACTAATTACACAAGTAATGTTTTCCAAAATTATGACATAGTGAAGTAAGGAGATTTCAAATTTTCCCCAGTAAAACATATATACATAGTTTATATAATTTCTTTAAAGGATGGACATATCAGAGCAGCCTATGCTGAAAATTGTTGCATTTTTGTTCACAGTGAGAGCATATTCAAAGAATTTCCATACCAATCCTGTTGTTCTGTATTTGAAATTAAAATGAAGCTATGAAAACAGACCTTAGAGCAGCAGCTTATACCATACCCCAGAATTTGACTGCTTTTATCAGTTTCAGACATTTTCAGTCTCAAATTGTAAAATATTCTTCTTGAAGTAAAGGGAGCCACTCCCTCAATTACAGTGGAAAATTTCTGGGTATTTTTAAGTTGCTTTTGAAGAACTTTGTACAGAAGAGTTAATCATGTTTGTGCTCAGAAGGAGAACCAGTGCCACAAAGTCTCTGAGGGAAATTTGCCTTCTTTAGGAGAAAATGTCGGAAGAGGGAACACATAGGTATAAAAATTTCAGTGAAAACCAGGACAAACTCTTTTAGACAAGTTCCTCATTAATCACAGTAATTTTTAAAGTCAAATGCAGGTAATACATGATTGATTAGCTTGTTTTATTCTACATCTTGTTCTGAGCTCAACTGCAAGCAAAGATGACTTGGCAGTCAGCACTCTGCCTGCACTCAGGAACTTTCCTTGTTTGGAAATTTTGAGGGGAGACTTTTTGGCAAAAAAACTTCACTTAAACGAGCAAATTTCTCAATTTATTACTTCAGAAATGGTTTTTGAACATGGTGCTGAGGTCATGCCTGTGTCTGGAGCAATTTAACAGTCTCTGGTCCAGACAATGTCATTTTAATGTGGAAGAGTTTATGTAGCACCTGCTCCATCTTCTGTCTGGTCTAAAATGTACTATTCCCTTCTTTCTCAGCTATAAGATCAATCATTTTAAAAGTGGAAGGAATAATGGCAACAGTTTAATAAAGTCTTGCCAGTTCTTTGACCAGAAATTAAGATTAAAGTTCTTTTTTGGGAGGAAATAGTGACAATATTGTGAGGATGCAGGGAACCTGTTTTTTCATCCAAACCAGGAGCCAGAGATGGACAGACTGCCTTCAGAATTGCCCATTTCCAAGCCAGCATCCTGCACAAATGAGCTCACAAGGGACAGGCTCAAATCCAAACAAGGCCTAATTATGAGGGTCTGTGAGGAGCACTGGCTCTTTGGAGAGGCTGAGATGACCCATAATATTGATTGATTCGGGGGAAAAAAGTACAGAGGAATTTTAAGCAGGCTGTTTTGGAGGAGAAGGAAGGGTGTAGCTGTGGAGAGCTGTAGCTTAATAGGCATAACATACTTCCCAGAAGAAGCTGAGTGGCATGAGATCCCATTTATCTGTAAAATGGAAGAGTGCTCCTGGCACACAGGTGTGCATTTGGCCTGATTCCCCTACAGGAATTTAACAAAGGAGAGTTAAATGCCTAGAGTAGCACGGGATAATTGGAAATGTGGTTGATAAATGCTCTCCAAAAGGGTTTTTCAGTTTGAGGATCCCTAAGAGCTTTCTCAAAGAGAGCATCACAGAGTTGTGCCAGTCCTGCGCAGAGCAGCTGTGTAGACAACTCTCCCTCCTCCTTCTCTTTCTAGCTAATAAAATAGCCCAGAGAAGTTAACTTATAGTTAAATTTATCCAGAGAATACCTGGAAGTGTTTAAGGCCAGGCTGGATGGGGCTTGAAGAAACCTAGTACAGTGGGAAGCATCCCTGCCCATGGGAGGCAGGGGGGCTTGGAATGAGATGATCTTTAAGGTCCTTTCCAACCCAAAGCTATCTGTGAGTCTTTGATAATGGATTTGCATCTGTGAGTCCTTGATAATGGGTTTGGAATGGGTTGCCTGGGGCTTCCAGATCAGGACTGAACTTTGCTGCAGGTGGTGAGTGAGTGTGGCTACTCCAGGGAAGAAGATTCTCCTCAAAAGATGAGAAACAAGCCAAGATGGATATGTCAATCACTCAGGAGCATTTCTGGGGGAAAACTGGGATCTTGGTCTGCTTTCATAGCCTGTGGTAGAAGGGAATAGCTCACAGCATGAGGATGGATGTACACAAGATTTTGCTACAAAAGAAGCTTCCCAACCAAATGAAACAACTTAAGAAAGGACTCAGGAGATGCAATTCTGGTTTTTCTTGGCTATACCAAAGAATGAGAAGATTACTTTCCTTTTTGTTTTGTTTTGGATTTTTGGGGGGTTTTTGGTTTTTTTTGTCTGCAGCACAGGTCTTTGCTTTTCCTTCTGCCTTATCAGCTACCAAAGCTGGTTTATGCAGCAATTTTCACTGTGTTAGAGGTTTCCTCTTCTAAAAGATGATGCAATGAGCAGGACTGACAGGACTTGTGTGTGCTCTGGTCTGAATTATTTGCTGTAATTGGCACATCTGTCCCTTAGCTCCACCTGTGTTATCTGAAGCATTACAGCTTTAAATTCTTACAATTTGTATAATCTGTTTATTTAGGGATGGTATTTCCCCCTCTATTTGTAATTTCTTGCTCCTCTTTTCACCATGGGTAAAATAACCCAAGAACTAGGTAGTTCATTTGACAAATAGTGAAGTGCTATTTTTTCTCCCAAAAGAGGTTTTGATTTGATTCACTGTTTTTCTCTTTTCCTTCTACCCTCAGAGGTTACTCTCTGTTAAGATAATCAAGACAGCTAACCAGAGAGATTGATTCCTAACAGGCATAGCTGACTGGAGATTTAAACAGCTAACACGCACAATCCAGAACAAGTGGTGTGGTTCATCTTTCTACAGCAAAGGGAATTTTGTGGCTGCTCTCAGTATGAGCACTATGAGTTCTCTTATCCATACCTTACAAACACAACTTTAGGCTGCTCCCAAAGACACCTTCTAGGTAGAAAACATAATAAAAGACACAATTTTGCTCTACAGGCAGCAGCTGTGGATGACATTTTGCATGTAGAAATGAAAGCTTTCTGGATCCTTTATGGCACACTCAGACTTTGAAGTGTCAGTGGCTCAACCATCCCCTCTTGCCCTCCACACCCTCTGTTCATCCCATCTCCATCAAACCTCCAGCTTTACTGTGAGGCTTCCACCTGCAGGAGTGATGGAAGGGGGAACCTGTGGCCATCAGGGTCCCCACCTTGGGTCTGCCCTGATCCTGGTTGGCCTTTGAACAGCTCAGAGGAAATGAGAGTGGGAAGATTGCACAACATCAGTTCTGAGCATTCCCCTTGCTGCTGTGCTGTCCTTGCTCCAACAGCCCCAGTGCAGAGGAAGGAGCAGCCCAGGGACTGTGACTGGGGGGCTGCACCAGGCCCCAAACAGGCAATAAAGATGTGAAAAATGCGTCTTTTATGACTGGCTTTTTGCAAATATTAAAATGAATATGATATGTGCTGTGTTAGAAAGTTATACTGTATTAATTCTCTTTTAGTTTTAGGTTATAACAAAATGTTAAAATAGAAACTATGCCATGTAGGATACTTTTTTTTTAAAGAAAGGACTCACACTGATATAGCAGCCACAGGACACCTAAATCTGTCAGAGAAAGGGAATTTATTGCCCTCTTATCAGGAGAAACGAACTTCTTCCTGCCTCGCTCAGCCCTGAAGATGCTGTTAGGATTCAGAGGAAGAAGCTGACACTGACCAGACAGAATCCTGGTTTTGAATGGAATTTATTTATCATGAGATGTATGACTATGCAACAGGTTATTGTTTTTAAGGGCTAATCCTCTGTTAGTGTGGGTCCTTTTTCAGGCCTATGCTGCCCAGAGAAAGGTACCCGGACCATCCCTAACTCTTTGTTTCTATTGTCTCATATTGTCATAATTCAAATTGTCCAAATTATTATTACTCTAATTATATTGCTATTTTCATAACCATTTTATTCTTTAAAACTATTAAAATTTGAAAAGCAAGTGATTGGCGTTTTTCACAAAGAGAATTCACTTTGTGCTGAATTACTGCATGCAGTTCTGTTCTGTTTTGAAAACACAGTCTGGAAAACACTGTGCAAGGCCTTTTGCTTAAAGGCCAGGCAGGGTTTGGCTCTTTTCTCTGTTTTTTGGTGATGTTGGCCTCAAATTGCCTTGTTATTCCTGTCTGTGGACCAGTGATGATAATAGCCTCACTTTTTCAAGCAGTTTGAGATCTTCTAATGAGGCACATTTTATATAGGCTTTATTAGAGTTCTTGTTTGTAGGATGTTACAATACACAGGGTTGTTGCAATGTGACTTCAGAATATGTAATGTAATTATTTGTGCTGAGTATAAATACAGTTAAGGCAATGCTATCTATGCTGGGAGAAAATGACATAATGCTGCTTTGACATTTACCAAAAAAAACTCCTTTTTCTATATTGCATTTGCTGTGTGTCACTTGTGTTCTGCTACCAAAATGAAGGTAATGGATGAAAGAACAAGAAAAACATTTTGATTTTATTTTCTAAAAAAATAGAAATTTTGTGTTAATAGGAGTTTTTCCTTTGAACCCAGTCTATGTATCAGTTGTCATAAAGTTGCCAATCTTTTCCATCATATTCAAAGGAAATTTATGAGGCAAAAAAGTCTTTGGGTGCAGAAGACAAAATTTTATTTTTCTTGTGGCAGTTGGATTAAAATATAGAATTATTGTTCATCCTTTGTGGACATGATCAGAGTTGATAAATACGATTACATTGTTTGCCGTCCCTGAACTAATTCTTAAGGCTTAGGTGAGTCAGCAGTGGAACTAATATGTTTAGCTTCTTATTAATAAGAAACAGAAATTGTCACCTAAATGCTTGACCTTACCAACACTTGCTAGTGTTTAATTTACTGTTAAAAAAGTCTGCTGAAACCTGGCTGAGAGGCATCTTACAAGTTTGTGGTGTATTTCCAAAGCACACCTGTGCAGCAGCTTAAACAAGGACATTTCTGAGGCTGAAATCTTATTTTTCTCTTTTTGCAGGGATCCCCAGAGTTTGTATCCCCCTGAGGTCAGCAATGCAAAGCTTCAGTATGCTGGTTGGGGTCCAAAAGGGCAACAGCTGGTAAGAGAAAAAACAAGTGTGCAAATGCATTTAGAGACCATGCTGCTATTGCTTGGAAGTAAAGAAATAATAATTCCTTTTTTGAATAGCTTCTTGAAGCCTGTGTGGTAGCTTCTAGCATTTATTTATGATTGTTCTATCATGTAATTTATTTATAAAATTCCCAAATATATCCGTTCACTGCAAAGTAATCGTGTCTAAAAATGCAGAGAAAGAACAGTTCATGAAAGCTTTTTGAGAGGACGCACCTGCTTCTCCCAGTGTTGGACACAGGACAGATTATAGAGATAATAGTTTGATTTATTTAGCATCTCATTGTTTCACAAGGGCATCTTCAGACTTGCAAACTTGGCTCTGGGGATATGTTAATATTAGCAGCCCCATTTGGAGAATGCATCTCTCCAGAACAGGGCTGCCCTGAATTTGCCCTGTGGTTGTTTGCAAAATAGACAGAATTAGAAGAGGATCCTGGAAAGTTTTCAGAGCTGCTTAAAAAAAAAAAAACAACCACATCACTTGTCAGGGATTCATTATATCTCATGGAGCTGTTCATGCTGCAAAAATCTTTAAATCTCCAGTATTTTACCCCTCAACCACTGCCATCCTGGATGTGCCCATTTTTCAGAGCATGTATTTCCTGGCCACATCCCCTGGCTTCATTCCCTGGTGCAAATCCAATATTAAGTTTTTTCTATATTCTAAACATTCTCTTTCTACCATAACAAGAAATGAAAAAGTGGCAACTTATTTTTTGATATGGAAGCTTTATACCAAGAAATGAGATTTGAAAACTCATTATAAAAGAAAATCTGTCATGGATCTCCTGTTCCCAGTCCTCTCCTGGGGACTGTTTGTCTGTGTCCTTAACTAGATTGTTTTAAATTCTGTGATTAAAAAAAATAAAAATAGGAGTCATTGTCATTGCAAGCCTGAAAATCAGGTTGGAGAAAATATAAGAGATACAGACAGGTCCTTCCTCCATCAGGAGGCTTTCCTCCTCCTGCTGCTCCATCAGGAAAATTGTGTTTGAGAGTCATTGACCCCAGATCTGATCAGAGAGGGGACTCAGCAGCTTTATCTCTGTGCAAAATGTCCTCTGAGGAGCTCTTTGCCTTCACTGCACACAGCTGGGGGGACCTCACACATCATTCATTCTGTTCCAATTCCCCCCAGGGAATACCTTTAGGACCTAGCAAAGAAAGCCAAAACATTTTTCCCTTCACTTCTCACTAGCTCTATTTTAAGTCAAACAGAGCTCCACAATATGTAACAAAAACTACATTTTCTAATTAAAATCTAATATTGAGCATCATTTGTCACATTCTCCACCCCACAAGTGAATCTTCCTTCCTTTAATAGAGTCTTGTGTGAACTTGTGTGCCTTCAGCACCTGTGGTCGCAGCTCAGTGCTCACTCACATCCATGCTCATTTTACCAAGTGCAGGGCTGCACCTGATTCCCACCTTGGAAAGAAAATCTAAGGAGATTTTACACCAAAACAAAGAAAAATGTTCATAACAAAATAGACAAATTAAATATGTTTCCAACGGGAGAGTATGCACAATCCAGGAGAAAAGTCTTCCTTACAACCAACTTTATAATTTAATGTTGAAGAGGGTGATACCAATTTCCTCCATGTTTTTAAGCAATTTATGCTGAAAACTCAAAGCCCTAGGAATTCGTGAAGACATCAAGTTCCATGCATTTTCATTCTGTGGGGTACATGCTATATATGTATATATTTTTTGGTACCTTTAAAAATCCCTTTGTTTGTTGAATTCCTTATGAATCTCAGAAAAATCTTGCTACAGCAAAATTGTTCTGCGTACTTATTTTTTCCCTTACATTTTTTGTCCTTTTTTGTCCTTTTTTGTCCTTTTTTTGTCCTTTTTTTTTTTTCTTTTTTTTCTCTTTTTTTTGCTTCAAGATTTGCAAAATTATTGGCCTGTAATTGAGCTCTATTTCCTGCTCTTGCATTTGGAATCAGGGCAGGTGAGGAGCAACTCACTGGTAGTTCAAGCATTATTTTTTCATACTTCTAACATATGTGCCTTTTTGCCCTTTTCTTTGCCAATCATTGACCTTGAAATACAATTACAGCTGTAGTTTATAAAATAAACATGCTTTTACATACATCAATATAATCTTTTTATATCGAATAATCAGCAGAGAATAGCCAGAGGGAAAAAAAGAAGCTTTTAAAATTTAAAAAAAATCCTACAAGAAAAATAAATGAGATCTCGAAACACACCATGTTCATGTTCTGTATTTCAGCCCTAATTAGGTTACTCAGAATATAATTGCCAGTGAAATTCGTGTCACCTTCTTTGGAGATACAAAGACAGAGGAAAAATTAAAGCCTATTAAAATTTGATAGTGGGAATGTGTTTGCTAAATGTGCGCTGAGTGGTGTTGCAGGAGAAGGAGGGAAAATGTGTTGAGTGGGAGGGAAAGGATTTGTGGTTTGGGAAGCACAAATCAGCTCCCCTGGTCCCAGGAGGCTCCTGGGGGTGTTTGAGGGGGTCCTGCAGCATCAGGAGGACCCCAATTTTGTGTCAGCCCTGGTGCTGCACCCCTGGGCACAGGCTCCATCCTGCACCTCCCAGCAAAGGAGGGAACCAAGGGCAAGTGTGCTTTGCATCACCTTGAAGATACCCCAATTTTCAGGAAATAAAAAAAAGCTTTCCCCTTGAAATCTCCTGGTTTGTTCTTTTTTGGCAACATAAAGGGAAAGGCAGGGCAGGAGAGTAAGAGGGCTTGGTTCCAGAATTTTTATTCTCTTTGTAGCTTCTGTTTCATCCTTCCTAGGGGAACTTTGGGTTGCTGAGCCTGACCTCTTTCTCTCTTGCGTGTCTAATCATTCAAAAAAAGAAATAAATCTGAAATAGAAGGAGCCTGAATGATCTGCATTCTCTGCAATTAAAAATATAGCGGAATATTCCCAGGAGCAATTTTCTATTTATCTTGCTTTATTTTGTCCTTTCTCATTAAATTATATGCCAATTTTTGGATGATTAAGTCCTCAGAGCATGTTTCTTGACTTCTTACTAGCCTGCAGAATGCCACACATGCCAACTGAGCTGTTTAAATAATGGCAGATACTGGATCAGAGAAAATCTGTCAGAAGATCAGAATGCAAAAAAGCTCTCACTTCTGGCATCTCAGAAAAAATGCTTCAGCTTTTCTCTGATCTCAGCCAAAGTCTTGACAAATTAAGTCTCACAAAGCTGTTGGAAGAATGGGGCCCTCACCAGTGTGAGCTCCAGAGTCATTAGAAAGAGAGCCACTAATTTCAATGCAAGAGGGAACACATTCCCTAAATTTGGCTGTTAATAAAGGGCTCATTCCTCTCATTTGTCCTACAGCATGAGTCATCATTTATGCCTTTCCAGAATAAGTGAAAAACACTGTTAACTTGGAATAGCTGTGTGATAAATTCACTATTTGTGGGTGTAAATGACTATGCAAAATGCCTATGGGAAAAATCCATCCTTTCCATGGAGCACCTGACAGCCCAAAGCCACACTTAGAATTCCATTTCATCGGCCTGCTGGCCTGCAGCATGGTGCTTGGTGGCTTTTTAGTGAACAGACTGTACTATCCTCAGTTTGTGTGATATTTTCCAGCAATATGAGACTGTGGGTGGCATGACAGGACTGCAAAAAAAGTGTTATTCTGTACCTTTGTCCTGTTCTGGGTATGCTTATCTGCACAAGAATCTTCAGTTCTTGGATTTCTTCTCTTTCTCTGATCATGCCATCCATGACTCAACAGCTACCCACTTCTGATTTTGCCACCAAAATATAAAAACCTTCTGTTAATTGATCTTATTGGAATATTTTACCAGTTTCATCATGTTCCATCTCATGTTCCAAGGCTCTGCCCACATGCTGAGAGCTCAGCAATGTTCCTGTGCTACATTTGCCCCAACAGTATCTAGGAAAAGGTTAATGGTGCCTGAGATCCTGAGCTCAGCTTCGTGAAACTTGTGTGGCTGGCAGGCCTGGACCTGTCTGTTTATCAAGAAAAGTGAATGCAGTGTGAAGAGGTTTTCTTTGCTGTTTTTCTTGGCAGCAGAGACAAAATCAGGGAGTGCTTCAGGAGTGCTTCAGGGACTGTCCAGTGCATCTCTTTAACTGAGATGCCCAAGGAATCCAATAAACCCAAAGATTTCAGGAGGCTTTTATCTAAGTCATCCCAAAATGAACACATCCAGGTTCAAAGTATTTGTATTAAGGACAAGCTAGGAATATCCAAGAGCCCTGCTGCCACAAGGAGAGAGGAAGCAGGAGGCTGCTCTAATAAAATGCAGGGAATATTTGTCTGCATTGACAACACTAAATACAGTTCACAGGAGCTGTTAAACTCCAATATCAAAAGCAAAAGCACTTCTCTTGTGCTGCTATTTTCTTGGTTTTTTTCAAAATCAGAATCTGTAACCATCCTGACAGATATTAATGGCAATGGTGACACATCAGATGCTGGGGGAAGCAGTTTTGCACAACTTCAGAGGCAGCAGTTATAATTCTAAAAAATCTCTCTCATAGATCATAGTATTTATTCTTCTACAAAGAGAAATATTTCTTTTAAAGTTCTGACCAGTCAGTCTATTATTGTTTACACAGTTTCTTTAGGTACAAAAAACATCCAGAAAGCAGATTGGGGTTGCTGGAAGTTTTGCATGTCCTTGCATTTACTGCAACCCACAGAAGGGTAAAAACAGGTTTTTCCTGCTTTCATAGCAATAAGCCTTTTTCAGTGTCAACTCTTTTTGGAGCAGAAACTATCTCTTTTTCTTGTAGATTGTGCTGCAATCAAGTTTATAATTGGTTCTAAGGTAACAGAAGTTAAGCTTCACAGCAGGTGCAGAAGATGCAATAAGAAATCTCTATTTCAGGGAAATGCAAATGCCAGGGGAAAAATGGAGTGATTCTTTCAGCCTCTTCCATGTTAGGGGTTTGCAGGTGCCTTCAAACAGTGAATGCTGATGCTGGTAAACAGCTTAGTGTCATAAATATTAAAAAGTGCAATACAATTAAGTGAACCATTGGATTTTTTTAATATACAAAACATTTGAATGATAGATCCTGCTGCATGACCAGAACCTACCCATTTCCTTTACCATTTTTTCAATGCCGTAGTACATTGTTTTTCCAACTAGCATATCTAGATGCAAAAAATAAGCTGGTTAAGTGATGACACCTGGAACTAAACTGGAGTGACTCCTCTAATTAGGAGTTTTTTCCCTGCCTGAATTTGTGCCTGTCATGCCAGCTTAGTTCCAGGCAGAAGGGCTGCACAGATATCAAGGGAAGGGGACCATTTCCACAGGAGGCACTGAATCATCTGCTGTTGTTCCCATTCCAGCAGGGCTTTTCAACTGCTCTGTGTATAATTGCTGTAGGTCTATTTGTCTCTACCATTCTTTCATAGATCTTTGCATCATTATTTCCAAGCTGTTGTTCCCTCACCTTTTCTTTTTTGCAATGACATATGAATCAATATTTAGCTGTGGTCTACTGTATGTAATTATTCTGGCTTGCTTATCTTGGTAGTTGCAAAAATAAAAAGACTTCTGCCCTGTCTCCCTCTCCCCCCCAACCCCAAAGTCTATGTAAGACCTATTTAAGCATAGTGAGGGATATTGAGACAGATTTTGACATGGTCTCTGCATTCTGGAAAAGCAAGAATTTCAGCATGATAATGTGCCATCTCCTCATCCCCTTCCTGAGCATCAGAATATGATTTTTTTAAGGAAAATTTAGTTTATATATATTACATAAACACTGAGCACCTGGACAGGTTGCTTCTTTCCCCTCTCCCCTCACTTTATATTCAAATAATTCCACTGGAAAAGTGTTGTGTTTAGGTTTTGTTTGGTTTGATTTTGTTTTGTTTGTTGGGTTTTATTCCTTTGATGCTCTCTCTTTGTTTACAGTGGCAGCAGTCTCCTATTTTTAACTTTTCACATCCTTGTCATTCCTTTGTCACCCTGGGCTTGGTGCTGGGTCCTTGTGCCCTAAAGGGAGACTTTGGCACAGTCAGTGTTTTGTTCTTTGCTGAGAAATGGTCACATCTCTTCTCCTCCCAGCAACCTTGCTACTGCATCTTCATTAGGTGGCAAAAGAGCAGGATATTTAGGATAACTGCAGGTGCTGCAATAAAACGTTACTGAAGGAATATTTAGGTAATTTTATTTAAAATAGGATGTTGCTCTTTCTGTGGTCATGAAATATTTCAGAGGACAAAATGAAATTTGCTATTTGCCATAGAATTTCACCACTAAATCAGAAAGTAATTGCCCTTACACCCAAATATGACACAGAGGATGATGCAGGCATTTCCCCTGGGGGTGAGACACTGCCACAGGCTTCCTCTGTGATTTCTTATATGTCACTTTGTTTCCTGGTGAAGTTTGATTTCTAATATGCCGCTTTCTTTTCTGGTGAAGTTACAGCAATAGATTCCTACTTTTAAATGGACTTAGAGAATTGATGCATTAAATGTCACTGACGTTCACACTCTGCATTAAGGAAACTGAGTGTGTTCTCACAAGCAATGCAAATATCCATGGATTTGCTAGGATTTAGAGGAAATGACCATCCTGTTCCTTTACAAGGAAAGTACTGAGTTCTCTTCCTTTATATGTTACCACATTTCCTCACCTGCTTCTGTACAATATTCCTAGTGGGAAAACACTCCAGCATTGGCTCAGTACCACTGGAAGTTATTCCCTCCCTTTACAGAAATTTCTTGAATTTCAATTGAGATTAATGGATATTGAACCACTCTTTTTTATTAGGGGCAGTTTTCATTTCAGAGATCTGACCGCCAAAAAATATATTCCTGTCTGTGCACAAGTGTTTCCTGACATCTTACAAATCAGTGGTAGGTGGAGGATGTCCTTTGGAATATGTGCTTAGGAAAAGTGTTGTTCTTGAAAAGTGCAGTGAAAATATTGACCTTTTCTTTTAGATAGCGGCCATGAAAATATTGACCGTATCCTTTAGACAGCAGCAATTATTGCTGAGAGTGTGGGGAAGTTGCAGACATTGGGATGCCACAGGCAGGACTGGGCAGTGCCACCCAAGGAGGGTCCCACCTTGGCTTGTGGTGCTGCTCTCTCCTTCCCCAGGAGCTGCCATTTCCCAGAGAGATGAGGAAACTTCATGGAAAATTCTGTTAGCTCTCCTCCTCACCTGCTGGAATAGGTGTTGAGTGTTTCTACAACCAAGCTTCTAATTAAAGAGGAATATTGCAGTGGCCAGCTCACTGCCCAAGGTCAGATGTGCACCTGGAGGAATCCTAAATCCCAATTGCCAGTTTCTTTGTGCTGACACAAATAATCTTTGTGCTCTTCTTAGTCAGGTGTTCTCTCTATAACACAATAAAGTATTTCAAATGGAACACTGTACCATCTCATATTAAATAATCTAATTTATAGTCATGCCCTACATAACCATCAGAGATATTAGGTTATGGAATACACGATAATCCATCAAGCAGAACTTAAAAGCAGAAGCAGAGTTCCATACTAAATGGGACATTTACTATTACATTCTTTTATATAACAAGGCAGTTATAAATTAAAATAACCCCATTAGAATACAGGGCAATGAAATACAAGCAGACATGGCTCTTTCTCTTTGTTGAGGTGAAACAAACCATCCTTTCTTCCCTGAAGAAGAGAAAATAGGACAGCACATTTTTCTTGAAACAGACATTTTTAAATCTCCAGAATTGCGATAGCTGTTTATTTGTCTGTACTTTGGCAGATTGTAGGTGTGATTAGAATCCATGCATGTTGTGGTCTATCCTGCTCACAGAATACAAATGGAAATGCACAGCATCTGTAATGATGCAATGTCAAAAATATTTTAAAAATTGTAAAAACTGGAGAAGAATATTAATGCACTGAAGGACTTCAACTGAGAGAACCAAGAAGAAAAGAAAATCTCTTCTGTACCCAGTTTAAAAGCAAAAATTTTGGGAATATGTCTCCGTATCATAGAAATCTGCCATTACTTCTATAGTCCATTATGTAAGACTTTATCTTGAGTATTAATTTTGACAGTTTGGCATTGTCTAAAGGCATTTAAACCCACAAGATCTTAAAAATTCTACTGATTTACTAAGAGAGAATGCAAGGGGGATACTTCCAATCAAGTTTCTGAATAGGCTGAAGTCTGCTCTCCTAAATTCCAGGGCTTTATGCTTTTCTTTTTATATATTTCCTCTTGTGATCCTGAACTTCACCACCTCATGGTGTGTGCAGCATCAGCTACTCCCAAGCTTTCACCTTGCCCTGAAGTTTCTCAGGTTTGAAAGTGTGAGGTCCAGCAGAGCATCTCCACCAGCTCCTTCATCACCTGTGTCAGGACAAATGCCCTCCACAGACCTCCTGGGTTATTGTGCTTGTGGTTTTGACCCTGCAGGAGATAAAGGTTAAGGATCCCCGTGAAGATCAGGGTATTTAAATGTGAGCCTTCTACCATTTACATGGAGAAGGGCACATCTCCTTCCTCCTGACCAGAAAGCCGGGATCAGGTGCTCCCACTGCTCCTTTCCTTCCTCCACCCATACCCACGTCCCACAAGGAGATCAACACCCCCAGCCCCAGCAGGAGTCACCTCCAGACCTGGAGAGCCACATCCTCTCTGGGGAACCCTTCAGGCTCTGCTCTGGAGCTCTGGACACTGTCCACAGAGACAGGAAATGTTTCTTTATTTGAACATATGAAGGAATGTTTTTTCCATTCTCTCTTCTGTTTCGGTCGCTTTGTTGATCGCACATAACAAAAGCAAAATTAAGTTCTTAATGTTTATTTTGCAAGATATATTGGCAGTTTCCAAGCTATGTGGCTAAAATCAGCATGATTTACTGTGGTGACTCTTCTGCAAATGACTCTTTTCCCAAATATGCAACAAGGCCACTGAAGGCAGCAGATTTTTTGTTTGACTTTTGCAGTGGTCCTGTTGGTTTCCCTTGCACAAACATCTGCATTTCTTTTCACTGCACTGATTTCTGTACAGCCAAGCTCTTACACCACTGGAATCAGGTGTTTTCAAGTCTTTCATCCCCAGTGATGAGTCATGAATATTGGTTTTGATGTGTTCATGGATCAATATGATTCTTACATGCATCTTCACTTCTGTATTCTCTGCCTGCAGTGCTCCCCTGGGTTTTTTTCACCATCTCTGTCCTGAAAGCTTCCCTGCAGAATTATTTTGAACAGGTTTAAAATTCCCTGTGATGTAAACATTACCTTTGCCTATGTCTGGGCCAGGTAAATTTGAACTAAACTAAGCTTTATCTCTTTGTGGCATACCTTCAGAAATTGCAATGTCTTCTAAATCCCTGGTGTCTTAAGGAGTCAGCTTCTTATTTTGAATTAAAACAGACAAATGGTCTGGTATGAAAAACTGCGACTGTAGCTTTTTCTGTCAATTATTTATTAAGATGTGATTCTCTGCAATGTTCTGATTGTGTGGAAGAGTTTAATTGTGTAATCACTGGTCTTAATAATGACATTTTCATTTTGTGAAGAAAAAAAGTTGATTTAAAATTCTTTTATCTCACTCCTCTGTCACAATTGTATTCTTTCTCTTTCCTAAGTTATGAACATGGACCAACTGAAAGAGAGAATGAAAATATTTTGAAGTTTTTTGTCTTGTATCTTTTTTTATCACATCCTATCAAACTATATTTAAATGGCAAGAAGAAAAACCTAATTAAAATACTAGATCTTATTATGCAAGCTCACTGGTGAGGAGCAGTTTATGGTTTTATTAGCCTTTTTGAAGAACTGATAAGAGCTGGTGCAATCACATCATATGCATTAGGAAAAACACTAATGACAGAATACATTAATGACAGCTATTTGAACATCAAAGTTTGCATTTTATGGGGCTCAAAAGAAGAAATTGGCACAGTATTAATTAAATAATGCATAATCAATCAGCAACAAGCCTTAGAACTGATTTTGAATTGATCACACATTTTTCTGCTGAAGTTGTTGTAAGAGCAGGAACTGCAAAATGCCAAGACCTTTCTGGTACAATGCTTGTCACACTTCCTCGGGATCACAAAATGAAAACACAATTATTGTTTCTGCTTCAGGATGCTACATGGATGAGGACAAGCCCAGGCTGATTCTGGGTGGTACGGACAGGATTTAACTCAAACAAACAGCAGGGAATCTCTCTCTTTGCAACTTTTCATTCCCACTGTCCTCAGCTTCCAGGTTTCCTATGGCAGCATAAAAACAAAACTAATTTAAGAGGGTATATCTCCAAAATATTTGAATGGAATTAGAGAGCACTAGAAATGGTGCAGTGGGAAGGTCTTTCTGTTTGAGCATTTCCAGGAAGGGTTTGATCACAACCAAAACTACTTGTGTCCATGGTCTGACATTTCCAAACCACATTTACAAGCTGTGGCTCTGTTACAGACCTCAGCCAGCTACTTAGCATATAAATAAAGACATAATACTTTTCCACTTCCTGAACATATTGGAAAGATAAATCTGTGTATTTTCCAGAGGCATTCTGATCAATGTGATGAATAACACCATATAAATATGTAGTCAGCTAATATACAGTTCAGCACAAAACATTCCTATCATTAAAACCGAAAAGAAAATGGACAGGAGTCAGACTGTTCTAAGGCAGTGTCTTATGATGAAAAGTTTTTTAAAAAGTCCTTGATTAAAGGGACTTTAAATCCCCTTGTGAGATTATTGTGGTGGGTTGCCCACCAAGCTACTCTATCACTCCCCCTCCCCAGTGGGCCTGGGGGAGAAAATTCTATGAAAATCTCATGGGTGAAGCTAAGGACAGGGGGATCACTTGCCAGTTGCCATTGGGGCAAAACAGACTCCATTTGGGGAAATCAGTTTGATAATTTGCTAATAATTGTAACAGAATTGTGAGAGTGAGAAATAAAATAAAAATAACCACAGCTTCTCTTCCTACCCTTCCCCATCCACTGGTGACCTTGGTGTTTGTGGTGACTGTGTTTCCCTCACAGTTTGTCACTCCTCTCATATACATACAAACCCAGCATTTTCACCCTTTTATAAATACATTTTCACAGATGCACTAGCAGTGCCCCTGATGGGCTCATCTTTAACCAGTAGCAGGTCTTTATTTTTTTCATAATTTTTTTTTTGTTTACTGATTCATCAAAATAAATACAAGTGTTTCTGAGAGGTGCAAAAAGTTTTAAAATTATTCTGTTTCTTTTTTTATTATTCAGAATGTGCTCTCAGGTAAACTGGCTTTCCAACAAAAGAGCAGAAAGAGAAAAAATAAAGGTTTGATATTAAAAACAAGAAACAATGAAATACATCATGTTCGATGAGGAGAGAATAGTGTGTTTATTCGTAGTTCTATTTCTCCACTCACTGTGTCTTCCTTTTTGTACCTGGTATTTTTAAGCCTCAAAGGAAGATTGAACTGATTCTGAATTTAAAGCAGGGTTCTGTGGTTTAACCCCAGCCAGCAGCCAAGCCCCACACAGATGATTGCTCCAGTGGGATCAGGGAGAGAACCAGAAGAGTAAAACCCAGAGCACTCGTGGGTGGAGATAAATGCAGTTTAACAGGGAAAGCAAAAGTTGTGCACACAAACAGAGCAAAACAGAAACTGATTCCCTGTTTCCCATGGCTGGACAGGTGTTCAGCCACCTCCAGAAGAGCAGGGCCCCATCACATGTATGAGTGACTTGGGATGACAAACACCATCTCTCCAGAAGTTCCCCTCTTCCTCCTCCTTCCCCCACTTTATATATTCGTGATGCTGTGTGGTCTGGGACAACCCTTGGGTCAGTTTGGGTCCCCTGTCCTGGCTGTGTCCCCTCCCATCATCCCAGGCACGCCCAGCATCCTCGTCAGCGTGGCACTACAAAAAGCAGAAAACTCTGTGTAAGCCCTGCTCAGCAATAACAAAAATATCTCTGCATTATCAACACTGTGCTCAGCACAAATCCAGAACACAGCCACTGGGAAGAAAATTAACTCTACCCCAGCCAAACCCAGCACACAGTGCCAAGGAAAGGTTTGTCACTCTGTACATGAAAACCAGTTCTTGTTGATCAGACTCTCCATGTCAGAGTGCCAACCTTTCCATGTCATCTCTGCTCTCACAGGTAAATCCTGTGGGCTCACCTTGCAGTGTGAAAAGGTGCCTTTAAGGTGTAGGAAACATTTGCACTTCTCAATGTGCTAATAACTTGAAGTAATAAGCATCCAGCCATTAACTTTATGAGAAATTTGAGTGATGCAGCTCATGCAGTTGACAAGTTAAACATTAGGAATTGTGGGGTAAAGAGAACATAAACTTAGAATGCCACTCTACAGCTGGAGCTGTAAAAATGCAGATTAGTGCACATGAATTTATTTTCTTTTGATCTATGGAGAAGTGGGAATTTCACACACCTCTTTGGCTGGATGGAAGGTAGGCAGACCAACTGTAAAAGGAGGTGCTCACCTACTCAAAATAGTTGGTCACTGTGACTTTTTAAGTCTTAAGGAGATGATTTTTGTTATATTCCAAAAAAAATCCATAAATTAATCCATTTAAAAGTACCAATATTTTAATTAATGCAGCATAATTTCTGAATACCACTCTGGGTCAGTTTGGTGGACAGTATTATTTTAGAAGCCCTTAAGCAGTTGCAAAAAGCATTTTAAATAAATCCTTTAATCAATCAGTATCATTAAGGCTCTTGCATGTTTGAAGAGACTTAAGTTTAATTTGTTGTTAGATCAAATATTTACCCTACTGTATAAATTTATCTTACTGGATACTTAAGCTTTGACTTTTCTTCCTGTCTCAGGCTTGTGGTCCAATCAGCCTCATCTTTTTTCTCCAATTTTACTTGTGTGGTGCAAGGATGTCAAATAGTTTGGGGTTATTAATTCTAACTCCAGTCGCATACAGGCAGAGATTTCTTCCCAGATCACAGGAGTTAGTGATGTGCTGATACCTGAGGATAAAGGGGTTACAGCTGAAAGTCACAAACTGAGCCACACAAAGCCAAGAGCAAAATCCATTGATTTTTATTATCCTGGGATTAAGTGAATGCATTTGAAAAACCCAAAACTTCGTCTTAATCCCCTCAGATGTTGCAGTTATTTTCGTTAAGTGTTTAATCTTTGGGGCATCTGTTAAAGCATCCAGCAGAAAGAGAGGTCTTCTGCTAGATCCAGTGGCAAGAAGTTCCATATGTTAATTCTGATTTCATTAGGAAAAATATTCTAGGTTTCATTGGTTTGCCTGTTATTTTTGAGAAATAAAATGGTGAAAATACATTTTTCTTTTTATTCTGTGTCTGTCCATCATCTTGTAGAACTTATATCTTCCTCGTTTATTTCTGTAGATTTAGCAATTTCTGTTTCTTCAGTCTATGAATGGATGTTTCCATTCTTCTTACTTCTTTCACAATATCTTCTCTTTAATCTGTGTTGGATGTGTCATGATGAAAAAGGACATGGCATTCAGCACAGGGCTCTCCTGGCTTAGCACAGCTTGGTTTTCCATGCCAGCAGTTGTGTTCAGTGTTGGATTTTAAGGCACATGTGCTACAAGAATGTCTGGGTTAAAGTCTTGCTCAAATATGCACAGCAAAAGAGAAGACACAAGAAATTTGGGCTCTGCTCTTTATCTCCTGTAGAGAGGCATAAACCTCAACTTCATCCCTTCTGTCATCATTTTAAATTTGTCGAGGAGTGCTGTGCAAAGCTGGCATGAAGTAATGTAAAAGTGATGTCTGAACATATTTTTACTATTTTTCTTTACTGAAATTTCTTATCCCCTAATTAGCTGACAGGATTGATCATTTGATAGAAAGCACTGCTTTGATGCCAGGAAACCAAAACAGGAAAAATTGTTACACAGGTATTTCACAATAACTTCAAATCTGTTGCTAACATGGGATGTGAGGTAATCCAAAGACATTTCTCTCTTGATGAATAACAGAAGTCCAAAAGCTTTTTCTTAATTTATAAGATACATTACACAGAAATCTTCCTTGTGCTGCTTCGGTTATCTTTTATCTTGATTATGGTTGACGTTTTTAGGGTACAAGGCACTGTAGTTAGGAGGATAATTTTCAAATCTCCATGAGGTGCTGCAGTTTGGCTCTGAGTTATATGGGAGGCAGTTTGAAGTCAGAGCACTATATTATTTTTCCACTGCAACACCAGATACCTCACACAGCCTGATGAGTGCAATGAAGCTTTGAAAGATCAAACAGTGAAGATGGAAACATTGCAATACTTTAAAAAGGGAAGGGTGGGAGCAGGTTGTCAATCTACCTTCTTTATTTTTCCTGTAAACTCATGAAACATTGAATATAGTACAAAATATTGCAAACCTTATTTTGCTGGAAGAATGTGGGCAAAGGAAGGGTTGCATCACTTGAATAAATCCACTTGATTGTGTGCCTGTCATAGAAGAGCTCTTACCCAAGCACCCCTTAGCACATTTAGTGCTCAGACACAGAGATTTGGATTTATTTGAACCCTGAGTATCTTATTCTGCTTAGTCTTCACAATTTTTATGCACATTTAAACTTCAACAACCTGCCCATATGCAGATTAGCTGATACATAAAATTCTTTACTTGGAATACCTTATCTGGCTGCTCTGTTTACTAAAATTCAAGGTAGGAAAGAGAATGTAATATCTTTCACAATGTATTTTTTACTTTTCAAATCTATTCATTGAATGCAGCTCTTCCTAGCTTAAAAGGAAGAAGAGCAAGCTACAGTTTCAGTAATAATTTTTACCTTTAGGCAAACCTGCTATAACTCCTGCCAAAATTAAATTAAGATCTATACTTTCTTCTGGAATCTTTCCAGCTCATCTTTGGGTGAAACATATACCGTAATAGGATGTGAAACAGAAGATGAAAGCAAATATTTTTCCCAATTCTGCCTTTTCATAACGTGAGAAATTGCTTTCTAGTATCATGGTAAAAATACATAACATTTATTCCAATATCTTCAAGTGTAGAAAAACCCATCTATAAATGTCTACTAAATTATGTTAACAGTTTGCATTTCAGTCTAAATAGCTTACTGATAACATTGTTTCAGTTTTAATAGAGTTTAGAAATGTGTTAAAGACGGGGATGGGGAGCAGAATAAAGGGTCAGTGACCTGCCACACCTCTCAGACACACACAGTCCATGGGACTGCATGGGATCCATCCAAGGGAGCTGTGGGAGCTGGCAGAAATGCTCACTGAGCCACTGCCCCATCATTTACCAGCAGCCCTGGCTAACTGGGGAGGGCCCAGGTCACTGGAGGTCAGCAGATGTGGTGCCTGTCTACAAAAAGAGCCAATGTGAGAGGCTCAGCAGGACCAAGTGCTGAATTTGGGTCACAACAACCCCAGGCAGTGCTACAGGCTGGGGACAGAGTGGCTGGAAAGTGGCCCTGGGGAAAGGACCTGGGGGTGCTGGTTGACAGCAGCTGAACATGAGCCAGGTGTGCCCAGGTGGCCAAGAAAGCCAAAGGCATCCTGGCCTGAATCAGAAATGGTGTGACCAGCAGAACCAGGGAGTCACTGTCCCCCTGTCCTGGTCACTGGTGAGGCTGAGCCCCGAGCCCTGTGCTCAGCTCCCTCACAACAAGAAAGACTTTGAGGTGCTGGATCATGTCCAGAGAAGGGAAATGGAGCTGGGGAAGGGTCTGGAGCTCCAAACTTGTGAGGAGTGGCTGAGGGAGCTGGGATTGTTTAGCTGGAGAAAAAGAGGCTCAGGAGAGTGGATGCCTTGTGAAGGCTGACCTAGAACACAGATTAGAACAGATGGAGTTAAAGAATAAAGCAGGAATTTATTAAGAGGTTTCAATAGAGACACCTTGGGCAGCACAAGAGCCCAGCCAGGGCTACACCCAAGATGAACCAAAATGGTCACAAAATGGTCGCCGGGTCTCTCACTTTTATAAGTTCTGGCCCATTTGCATATTGGAGTTGATTGTCCAGTTACAGCTTTAGCTTATGAAGTCCCATCCTTCTTGTTTTTCTCTTTTCATTGTGCTCTTGGGCCTGAAATTTGGATCATTTGTCTTTGGTCCCCAGCTAGAGAGGGAATTGTTTTTTCTCTCTACTCTGTAAAGAGAGCTTACTACCCCTAATGTGAAGCTCAGAACTACAAACTAAAGCAGTACAGAATTTAAAAATACAAAAGCTAAAACCTGAGGCATTGGGGGACCTCATCACTCTCCACAATTACCTAAAAGGAGGGTGTAGCAAGGGGGGATCAGTCTTTTCCCAAGGAGTAACTGGTAAAACAAGAGGAAATGCCTTCAAGTTGTGCCAGGGAGGTTTCAATTGGATTCCAAGAGCAATTCCTTCACAGAAAGGGTTGCCAAGCATCGGAACAGGCTGCCCATGGCAGTGCTGGAGTCACCATCTCTGGGCGTATTTAAAAGATGTGAAGATGTGGCAGTGGGGGACATGCTCTGGTGATGGCCTTGGCAGTGCTGGGTTAATGTTTGGACTCAGTGCTCTTAGAATCAGAGAATGGATTGGGTTGGGTTGGAAGGGACCTTAAAGACTTTAAGGATATTTTACAACCAAGTGATTCTGTGATTCTGTGACTTTACTTAGAGCCTGGTGTGGTTCACTTTGGGGTGAGGGGACAGGAATTGTGCTATCAGTGACAGAGAAACACAGAACAATTTAACCATGTGATAAAGACAGATGCCATGGAACAATATTTTTATTATTGGCTGACTAAAGCTTTACTTCCTGATCAGCATTTAAACACATGAATAAAGAGCCTGATTCACAGGAGCATTTCACAGCAGTAGCTCTAACAACTCTAAAACCTGAGCAATGGAACTCTTCATCTCATGCCCTCTAACCAAACTGTTCAGTTTCTGAAATGAAGACAGGAGTGAGAGAAATAAAGCTTATATCAAAGCACCAAGGCTTTAGTTTGTTGTAAATTAGCATCTTTCTATTAGCTGATGGCACTGGAAGCAAGCTGTGGAAATCCTTTTTTTTTTACAAAAGACGCCATAAAACTGTGATATGTGATTTTGTACTGCCAATTATTGTAAAAGCAAAATGCAACATTTTATGCTGGAGCCACTGCTTAATGCTGTTCTCTTTTTCTTTTTCTTTTTTCCTTCAAATCAGATATTTATCTTTGAGAATAACATCTATTACTGTGCCCATGTGGGGAAACAAGCCATCCGAGTGGTCTCCACAGGAAAGGAAGGTGTTATTTTCAATGGGCTCAGCGACTGGCTCTATGAAGGTAGGACACAACATTTAGGCCAGCAGTTAGCCATGAGTTAAAGTCACACTTCGAAATTACAGACCTTGCTGAAATTAGACATCCAGCATTGCATTTCTGGGCACTGGAGGACCACAGAGCTGAAAACCTGCTGTTCTAAGAGTTGCCTGATGTGCTGGAGTGGAAATAATGTGAAATGGTGTAAGAATTCTGTTTTCAGGCTGTTTTCTTTCCCTTAGTCCAAAGGTAATAAATCACTGGGCTTTAATGAACAGAACTGCTTCATTATTTAATGGCACCTGCAATCACTCATGAACGTGGCAGTTTTCAAATCACAAAAAAGGACAGAAATGGGGAGGGAAAGGGGCTCTATCTTAAAGGAGAAAGCGAGGAAACCATTTTACTTGATTAGCTGTTTTCCACAGAACTAGGTGGGCCTTGGAAGCTCCCCACATCTTGCCACCTAAAAAAATTTCTAAAAGCAGACCCCAGTAATTGGCTTCTTTCCTGTGAAAATGGGCCTGACAGGGTGGAGGGTCATCTCTGGAGCACTGTTCTCTTTGATCCTTTCAGCTGGCAAATGGCCATTTTGGTGTGTGTGAGCAGCTGCTTGAAAAGTGATCTCAGCTGCTTATTAGCTTGGGAGAGGATCCTCACCATCCCCAGTTCTTTTGGGTGTTGTTGCAGGCTTTTAAAGTAATATATCAGAATAAAAATTTAAAAAAAACCCACACACACATATATGTATATGTATATGTATATGTATATGTATATGTATATGTATATGTGTATCTATATATCTATATCCCTACATCTCTATATCTCTATATCTATCTATATCTATATATCTATATCTATATCTATATCTATATCTATATCTATATCTATATCTATATCTATATCTATCTATATCTATCTATTGTATATGAATTGCAGTGGAAATGAAGGTTGGACAGCCAGATTCTTGCACGCCCACCAGCTCTTCCCAGACAAGAAATTATCTCATGACACTGTTTGCAGAGTTCAAACACTTTTATGCTTATTTGTAAAAGTGTAGCATAAAATGCTCTTGCAGCACTGTCTAATCTTTTGTGTATGTGTTAATGTACAGAGACTTCTGCCCAGACATTCATCAGTTCTCCCTTCTTCCTGTCTTCCTCTCTGTCATTCTTTGAACTGGAATTTGACTATTCTTTAGGACTCCAAGTCCCTGATCAGGATTTTGGAAATGTGGCTTATTCTTATCATAACACCAAAATATTTATTTTTGTAGATTTGAAATACACTTTTTCAATATTATTAATATTAGAACTCCTAGTTAATTCCATATTGTGCTCCATCAAAATTATTCTGATAATATTACAATTTCTACCTACGTAAAATTTTCATTTATATTTATGCAATATTACCATTTCTACTTATATACAATTTCCAAACATTCTGAAATATTTTCCTCTTCTAATCACGGCTTCTTTTCCATTAAAACAGGATTGAAGTGCCAAATTTCCCTCAAAATGCCTATTCTATTGGTCTTTTATTCAGAGAAATAAAATAGTTATGTTCTACACATACACACACACACAAGGGATTTAATTACTCACTGCCTTGCACCTAGTTTACATTTTTGTGCAAAATAAGTGATGCATATGAATGAGTAAAATTGGCATGTAGTGATTTTCATACAAATAAATGTACACACACACGCATAAACAAAAAAGGAGAATCAAAAAGGCAATACTTACAAAAAATGCAGGAAAATATTACCAAGGACACGGCCACCTTATCTAGACTGATATGAAGGGACTCATCAGAATTAGCCAACAAACACATTTATAACAGTAATCCTAGTCTAGACAAGGTCTTATAATTTAAAAGAAGATTTTCAGAATCATCTAAGAGCTATTAGTCCTCTTAAGTCTCAAGATGGGATCCCAGAGGCAGCAGTTTCAGGTAAGAGCAAAACATGACAAAACAGTTTAAAAAGGTCAGTTTAGAACAGACAAAGCGAATAAGATACTTTTAGCTTTGTGCTAAACGCAAAAACACAAAAAATCCCCACCCAAACCCAAGCCAAAACCTGAAAGATTTAAATATCATTAGGAAATTGGATTTTTAGAAAATCTTTGATATGTGTAAAACCTTGTTCCTGTATTGAAGACATTTGAAAACGAATCCTCCAAAATTTTTATAGGAGATTTAATTTCCTAAAATAGATTAAAGCAAAAATTCACCTGTATAAATCAAGTTAAGACTAAAGAAATTATGGAAGACAATTTTTTTCCTATAAGTAAGTTGCCAGTGCCTGACAGCTTTCCTATTGATTTTTATTTTAGAAACTGCTTAATTCCCCTCTAGCAGTCACAGGTATAGAGATCTTATTCTCAGGATGTTTCCTAGATACTTTTTGCTTCTACACTAATTTTTAAAAAGGAAAATATATCAAGGAAAGCAATTCCTATAGGTTGACATCCACAGTTAAAAGAAAATCTACATTCTTGCTAAAGTAAATGACACCATCAGAGACTTCTGTTTCTGGCAAGACCAGGAGAGATAAAAATTACTTTATTTAAAAACAGACTACTCACATTAGATGGACATAGAAGATGATTCAATCTCCCCTCTACAAATGCATCCCCAGACACACTTGATTTAAATCTTAGAGAGAATGAAAGAGTTACTGAATGTTATATTAACCACGAGGTTTTCTTCAACACCTGAGCTAAAATGCTTCAGTGTAAAAAACTGTTGAGTTTCAAAAAATCTGGTAATTTTAATACTAACTGAGACTAACAAGTGCAGCGGTTAAGGATGGGTACAAACAGTGTGCAGAAGGGAGGAACCAAGACAGAGTGTGGTCAGGGTTTCTATCTCATCTTTTGCTGCTCTCATGAAAAATGAGCATGCTAGACCATTTTTTTCTGTCAGAAGTTTCTTGCTGCCACCTTGCTTTATAAAAGTACATTTATTTAGTCAGGCAGCTGACCTCAGGAGAAGCAGAAAAGGCTTGTATAAATCCAAGTGTGAGGCAAATATTCCTTCTCTAAAATGTTCCATAAAATATTCTGAACAAAATATTAAGTGGATGAACTTCCTCTCAAATTATATTTTGGATAACACACTAATTTCTTTGTGGTGCCCTTCACATTCCATCAGTTTATGCTATGTTGGATAGTAAAACATTAGGCACAGGTCATTTATTTCCACAATAATCATCTGTGTAACAGCTGAGGAGAATGTTACTTCTCTAACAATAGCGACAGGATAACACATCCCACTTCCCTTTCATTTGGCCACTGAATTGTTGCTCGGCACTAAAAGGATTAAGTATTGCATAATAATTACAATATCAAGATAAATGTGGCTAAGGCAAAACACATTAAGGCTGTTTCAAGGCACACTTTCTCTATTAATCCTTATACACAGACTCAGAAACTCAGCTCTTGTAGCACATACAAACTAGGAAAGTTTTTGGAACATTTAATAGAAAATATACATGTAAAATTTGCATTATTGCATGTTAATTCTGGACGTGCAAGCAGCCTAAAAATAATTTTGTAAAAAAAAGTATTAATAAAAAATTATTTTATCTATTTGGGCACCATGTGTAATTTTAATATAGTACCTGATTTGATAGAACTGGAGTATTTATTGCAAACTTTTTTATCAGTCATCAGTTCCTAGAGATAAGCACTAGCAAAGTCAGAAACTTATATATCCCAAAGCTTTTGGATCTTAGGTAGCCTATTTCACAAAACTCTTTCCACTGGCTATTTTTTCATAAAAAAAACCAAGCCTTTGAATTTTAATTAAGTTTTTATTTGAGCAAAAATTACTCCTGTACCTGAGATTTTCAGTAGGGTCAATATAATGATTATATCAGTGATAGGTTACTGCATTTCCTTTCCAACACCTTTTTACCTAAAAAATCCTAATTTTCTCACATTGGCCCAAGAGCTACATGTTGCATTTTTGAAAAAAATGACTGTGGTGTTTTTGTGACAGAAAACCCCACTTTTTTCTTGCAATCACATCATGCAAATAGAAAACCAAAAGTGAGGAACCTGTTGAATCAGAATTTTTACATTTGGATTTAAGAGGTTTGATTCAAATTTGCTTTAATTAAAATTACTGTAACCTTAACCTACTTAATCCAGTGTATGCTTTAAATGAAAGTATAAACCACAAAGGTAGTTAAAATTGTCAAATGAATGATACAATAATGAGAGAATACTAGCAAGATTACAACTGTGTAAAAATCACAGTCGGTGTAATTCTGAGCTATTTTTTTAAATTATTCATTCAAAATTCTAGATTAAAACTTTAGAAATCTATGACATAGGAATACAACATATGGGAATTCTGGTCTCTTTTTTACCTGTTAACTATTTCATTCTATGCACTCCGTAATATTGGGTTTTGTTGGTTTTTTGTTTGTTTTTTTTTTTTTTTCTTGTGAAGAGGAAGAATTCAGGACCTGGCAAATTTCATTGATACAAAATTACAAATTTGGTATGACTTTGGAACTATGATATGAAACTATCCAATAGAGACCAACACTTTTGTTAGTTAGGGAATTTGAATGTTCAATATTTTTACCAGGTCTTTGGAAAACATAGTTCTCTAAGATCAAAAATCCCTCTTCCAGCAAATTTTTAAGGCAACAGCACTGACTATTTTCACTTAAAAGTTTTGCCAGTTGCTTCAAACATAGCCATGAGATTTTTATTTTCAATACTTCTGCAATACCAAAACCTTCCACAGCCAGTGCTGCATAACTTATTTCCATGTATGTGAGTTCTGAAATAAAAAAATGTTCATAGCAAACGTGCTAAGACACCTAAAGGAATTTGAGGGGGTTTTGAGGAGGTTGTGGCGTGGAGAACTCGAGACTCATGGGACAAAGACAGCAGCTGATGACAAGACCATGGTGAGGAGCCCAACACCGGCAGTGGACCCAGGAAGGACTTGCCTTCAAGAGAACTCATGGACACTGGAGAGTTTGCTACAGTGCAGAAAACCAGAGCACTGAAGGACTAAAATGAAGTCCAGGACCCACAAGGAGGCACCCTGGATAAGAGAGGAGAGTATGAACCCATTTTACTCTGATCTGGTCAATTTTACATTTGAAATCTTACTTATTTTTATAGCAACAGCTGTCTTTAAAAAGCTCCTGATTTTAAAACCTCTTTTGTCTTCCTTGGGGATCCAGGACATCTAGTTCTGTTCATCTCCAAACAGGGGCGAGTTTCCCATCTCACCAGGCTGCATGTTTGACAATTTTTGGAGTTTTATTTCTATAATATTTTAGCTTTACTTTCCACTTTGTCAAGGAGACTCTCTCCTTCATAATAGAAATCCAGGAAGCAAAATACTCTTAAGCTGTTTGCCAAGACTTTTAGAGAACTGTTCTAATGGTGCAAAATGGCATGGAGATATTCTTCTGTTAATTACAAACTGTAAATTCTTTGGGGAGGTGGGAAGGAAGATACTAATATTAAACTATATCCATGTATGAAATATAAATATATATGATGAATTTGGGTTAGATTTTTATTTGGTGTGGTCAGCATAATTCTTCTGACTTCAATCCATCTAGCATGTACAAGATGATTACCTTGTTCATTAGTTTTCTTTTCCATGATTACATCTGCCAAAGACAGACTCCAACCACAGCCTCCATGCTGGGTTATTCCCTATTCTCCAAGACTGGCTATGTAAACCTCTAAGCTTGTATATCCATCAGTTTTGAGGAGAAGTCACACAGGCATAGGGGTCCTTGTGCCCAAAATTCTTTCTGGAGCTGGAAGAGATTTTATGTTTACTCTTTTCAAAGTCGATACTTACCAAACTCTACAGATTGAGACTATTTTGTTTCTCAGGGCAGCCCTTGTCACATTCATCAGAGTAACTGACTACTTCTTCACTCTTTCATTCATCTTTTCCTGTTTTCCAGACTTCTCATTCCATTGTAGCAGTTGCAGTGGATCAGAGCCATATGGCTCTGACTTTTAACTGCTGCAGCAAGCTGCTCTACCACCTGGCAAAGGAGTGATACAGACTCTGCTCCTTATTTCCAGAAATTCCCTGTCTCCTTTCACAGTGACTAGGCTTTTCACAAAGCAGTGAAAGGAAAGAATTAATCTGAACCCACTTAACAGAAAACATACAAATTTTTATATTGATATTTATTGAAATTATGTGTCTTTGAAGGCTGAATGCAGTACAGGAATTAATTTCTTTTTAACGTCTTAACAGTTCAAAAGTCAAGGATAAATATAATGATGACCAGAATGTGCTTTGTAGATATTTCAAGTAATCTTGCATCCAAAAGCAGATGTGGCATTTGATCTTCAAATACCACATATTTCAGAAGATTAATGGCAATGTCTTAAAAATAAAAAATAGAAAAGAAAGTCCTCTTCATTTTTTTAAATTTTATTTCTAAGACAGTGCAATAGAACCAATGTTTATCCCTTCACCTTAGCCACATTTCCATATAACATGGAAAAGTTAGACCATGTGGTCTATCTCAAAATATTCAGTAATGTTTACACATTTTTTCTTTTTAGTACTTCTGAGTGAAATCCATGTGTCATTAACATTTGTACTGTAACTGAGGAGCAGCTTGAAGATCCACATGAAAAAGGAAATCCACCAAAAAACCCACAAGAGCACTTCAAAAAAAAAAAGGGAATTAAATATAGGCTCAGTGTCTTTACTTGAGGGTGCACTTTGCTGCACATGGAGCAGTGGAAATCTTCACAAACAGCTTAAAATATATAAAGTTTCTCTACTTGTGTTATGATGCCAAAGTTTCACATTCATCAACACCAGCATTTTGTGGAATTGCATTTTCACCCTTGGAAAATCTGGCTGATCCTTGATTTTATATTATGCAGATTTCTTGGGGCTTTTATTTTGTTTGCAATTCATTGGTCATAACCTAAAGTAACTGAGTAACAATCTTACTGATTGAAATGCACGCCACATGAAGAGGAACTATTTGTTTGTTCTCAAAGATTCAGCAAAACTGTCATTTCTTGTGAGTAAGAGAATACTTGGTGAGGACATCTTCAAGGAGTTGAAGGTGAGGGTGGAAGAGTTCAGAAGAGTTAATTCCTCACATTAGACCATAAATCACTGACTGCATATGTTTTATAACAAGCCATTTGGGGAAAGGAAAAAAAAAGAAGAAAGATGAAACATGGAAAGACAGAAAAAGCACTATGGAACAGAAGGAGTGTGAGGATAAATAAGGAAGGCAGGAAGGAAAGACTACAGTTTCAAGAAATGGAGAGTCCTGGCTTCCCTGTCAGAAAGGGAGCTGTTTATGTTCTAGAGTCTTGGTGAAGGAACAGAATATGGACTCTGCAACAAACAGTTCCATATAGCCACACAAAAATGACATTACAGTGACTTCTAACATCTCCAAGAAACTGGAGGTCCCTAAAAGAAAACCTCATAAGATTGGAGGAGGGGTGCAGGGCAGGTTAGACTTGGAAGAAAATTACGAGCCCCAATGATTCTGATTAACAACCAATGTTTCGTTACTGCTTTGTCATGTGCTGCTCAAGGCCCTTTTAAATTTCAGCTCACTGATTGCTGCCAAGCTATAGCACGTTTTAAAAGGAACTTTGGCTTGAGTGAAGCCAAACAAACTGAGAAATGCAGAACCCTCTCTAAGGTACAGGGGAGTTGCATTACATGCTGCTGCTCAGTGGATTTCACCAGCTCCTCACCATGTGCTGTAAAAGGACACAAAAAGAACTCAGGGGGCTTTTATCCTCTGGAATCCAAGCTGAAATCCACTATCTTTGTGACACCAAATAGAAATAACTCAGCAGCACTTAGGAAGTGGATACTTTTATCTACTGTTCTGACACCTTCTGGTCATAACAAGCCTTGACTTTCAGTCCTTGTTGATTCGGAGGGGTTAGATACTGACCATTCGTACTGTGACAGAGGACGAGCTTTTTAGAACTTGGTTTTAGTCTTCAGCACTGCAAAATGCCTGTTTTAATGATGTCCCAATGGAATGGACTAGGCAATTAAAAGTTTTTTGCTGAAAATCCGGCTATTAAATTATTAACACGTGGCATTCACATGGTACAGTGTTATAAATTACCCTGTCCAGCACCTGTCATTGACTTCACATGCACAACAAGTTGTTGTACTGCATCATTCTTGACTCTGATGCTTTTATTGTTACGGAAGATGACTCACAAAACAAAGATTTCCCTCTTTTGCTCCGATTCCAAACTCTTCCTTCATCCCATCCTATCCCCTTTCCAGAGGCATCAGATTGATCCAGTGTCCAAAAGATGAAGAGATCTCAGGAGCAAAGACTGAATACCTGACTCATTTACACTTGCTCATTAGCTATTTAATTGGCAATTTAATAACTGTTTAGCTAATTTCAGTATTTGTGATTTCTGTTGTGAACCAAATCATTGTCATGGTTACCATGCATTTGAGACACTACACACACAAACCTCGATTTTTTACAAATTTTTACCACATCTGGGAAAGAATATCAATAATAATGGATTGTTGTTTCAATCCAAAATACAGAAAATCCCCCACTACAGAAATGTTTCTCAGGTGGATTATCTTCTAGAATCTGGTAACTACCCCACTTGCCACATTCAGTAAGCAAATTACACATAACAGATGATTTTTCAAAGCATGAAATAGGTTCCTCCAAGTGTATAGGCCACAGGGATGTTTGAAAATAATGGGGAAAAAATGTAGTATGCCCAAAAGACATTCTTGCAAATGAAAAGGCAAGAATAAAGTACTTATGGGAAGCAAATGAAAGTTCTGCCATAACTGGGCAAAATTGGGCAATGATAAACTAAATTTTTCTGGTAAAGGCTTGACATATTATCAAAAGGAGGAAAAAGATACAGTAACATAAATTAAGGATGAATGATCATCACTGAACTGTAATTATGGTGTGCTTTTTTCTCTTTTTTCCCTATTTTAGGCAGAGAGAAACACATTGCAAAGTGTGAAGAATATACCTTTAGAGGATAGAAGTTAGAAAATGCATGTCTAAACTTGCTGATGCAGGCAAAATATTAGGTGCTCATGCACCTCTCTGTTAGCATAAGAGTTTGGTTTGGATTTTATGAACAGATTAGTGTAAGTATTTTAAAGGAGACATACATTATTTACTTCATTCAACTGCAGCTTTAAATTGTAGGACATGAAAGCCAAATGATTTTTTAACATCTCAGTGTCACTCTAGCACTGACTTATGGTAGCAAACTGACAGATGAAAAATATACACACTTGCCTGAGTCAGTAAAATAAGGATATGATAAATATTAAAAACTATAGCAACTTCACATAGGCATGGGTTTATGGGTCCTTGATCAGAAGGGAGGAGAGGAAGTAAAACCACCCATTTGATTATTAATATGATGTTTCTATAACAATGCACATTTTGAAATATAAAAGGAATAAAAGTTTCACCTTCAGAGATGGCTTCAAAGTGAACCTTATTCTTGTGTGTCCAATAAAAAGCAGATGCAATATAATTTAAAACATAAGCTCGTGGTCTTGCATTATTATCATAATCAGCTGCCTTAAGAGACTGTGAGGGGTTTTAATCATCCAACATGAAACAAATTGGCTCCTTTCTTTTCTTGCTGATCAGTGCTTTTCCTTCCACTGTCAGTACCTCATGTGTTTTAATTTCTACTTCCTATTGATTAGCTTAGTGCACAAGCCAAAACAAAAATAAACTATCCCTTTCTGAGAGGCTTTCTGTTGGTTTATGAGTTCCACATTCATACTTTGGTGTAAGGAAAAGCTTGACTGTCAGTTTCTGACAGAGGCATCCCACTCTTTTTTTCTGATATCATTGTTGAGCTGCAAACGCAGTTTAAGAAATTTTTTTTTACCCTCCTTTTTCAGACAGCAAAAATTTACTTCTGTACAGCTGGTGACTTGTTCTTTTTTCTGATTCTTTTCAGCATTTCTTCATACTATATTGTTTCTAAGCTATGGTTTAATTTTTTGGCCTGTGTTCTCATAGCAGTGGAGCTCTGAACTGGAACTCAGGGAAGGTTCCCAGATGGAAGAGATGCCTGTCTTCTTAGATAACTTCTATATTTTTCATGCTCCACAAAGATCCCAACACTATTTTATTGGATGGTCATATCCTCAATCTTCTTTTTTCTTCCCTTAAATTTTCTCAGTGTTTTCAACTCTGTCCTTTCCAGGGTCCTTGTTAAGTTACCTCTCAAAAATCCTGAGGCAGACTTTTACAAAAGAATCCATTGGGTAGCTTTGTCAACAATGCACTTGTTTTTCCAGACACTTTCTTTGAATCCACTGTTTACTCAGGAATTAAAAGTTCCAAAACATCTTCATTTTTGAGAAAACAACTACTGGCTTGTCACACTCAACCTGAGACACACCTTTGAAAAAATATCCAGCTTATCTCACATAGCTCTGCTTTTGAAAAGAGTAGAAGGCAGACCTGAGGACCACATGGAGATTGATCTCATCTTTATTTGAAGGGTGCATAAAGAAAACTTAGGCTGTTTTATGGTCTGGAAGGTAGTTTTCTGAATATCATGGAATTCTGCACTAAAATTTCCACATGGAGATGCAAGAAATTCTATCAGCAATTTTTAAAAAAAATCTTTTTAAACCAAGATCATGTTAAAAATTCTAATAGAAAATTTTTATATTGACTATCTATGAATGTCATCTATCAATAGAAATACCTTCTGAATGTAGGATGGGGCAAAGTTTTTTTTTGAAAATGTTTTTTTTATGTGCACATTTAGAATTTCAGCACAATTGCATTGTCCCTTACCACTGGTGAGTGGTATGACAGTTTGAAGAATGTCAAACACATGTAGAGAAGAGGAAATTTGCCAACTTTACAAAAGTGCAAGCTTGTTTTGGCAAAGGTCCACAGAAATGGGCATGAATTTACCAGCTTTGTTAAAAAAAAAGTCACCAAATGGATGAGATATGAGCAGATTAATGGTTCTTCTTCCCTTTTTGATAAAAGTCCAATGTGCCACCAGTGCCACGCTGGCTCTCACCTAAGCAATCTGCCACCTAGGGCTAGGAAGGGGATGTTTAGTGGGAGGGTAAGGAAGATCCTGCTTTGGAGTCATAAAATTATGTTTTCCTCATAACCAAAAGACTTATCAAAAAGTGAAATATGCAGTACAACAACTGCAGTGTGCATTGAAAGAGAGCTGGACAGCATACAACAATTCCTGCAGTAACCTACTGCAGATTATATGTGAATGTAACCAGCTCTTCCTCAGATTGCTCATCCTTCATTAAAACAGCTGTTCAATAATTTGATATGTATTACAATTGGAATATTACCCCTATCAATCTTACTTATCTCTCTGATATCTAACTGCTCTGATCTGCACAATGCAGAAGCTGAACTATTGTTTGGAAAAGAACAGGTCTGGTTTTGAAAAAATCCTACATTGGCACCTCTCCATGTTTTTCAACTTCTCTTCATTGCAAGAGTACTTACATAAATCATAGAGTCATGTGACCAACTAATGGACCATATCAAGGATACATTTTAAATACAATCAGCTAAAATACAATCATGTAAAAATACAATTGTGCTCTGACCTGTCTGTCAAGGCTTTCCTTTCAGAATGCAAGCACTCACATGTGTTGGAACACCTGCTTATCTTTCATAATTTCATTTGATGGGAAATTTTTCCAATCGTATTTATTATCCACAGAAAAGTAATGTTTCTTCTCCCCCCACTTCTCACCCTAAGTATGAACAGTATGACAGATAGATAGACCAGGATTTAGTCTACATCTAGAATAAAATATAGCAGCCACAAGTTATTGCTGCTAAAAGTGTGTTGATTACACTAAACTTCCTCAGTGCTTAAAGTAATGAGTAGACATCTTCTCTTCCAGTCTAGAGGGATATCTTTGCAAGCTGATCTGTCTGCAAACCTCATGGACCATGCTCAGCTTCCAAAACAGATACCTAAGACACTGACAACACACACACAAATCCTAATCCAAATTTGCCTCTTAACAATAATCATGTTAAGGAGCACTTTCTGTAAATAACCCAGTTAGACGCACAGCTACTCCAGTCAATACTGCCTGACAGAACAGTCCTTTTAAGACACATGGGGAAGTAATCATTTGAGCCAAACAAATTAAAGGGAATTAGACATCCTAGAAATCGGTGGGAATTAGTGTTCGTACCGTTACAGTTTCAGGGTTTTTTTTTTTCCTTCAAGTGTTCTGCACTCAGTGGAAAAAGGGGATTTATTTGTCAGCCTATAGCATCAAGGTTCCTCAGTCTGTGAATATCTAACAGGAGATTGATTGCAGCTGGACGTACAAACTCATTACAGAGGGATGTTTAAAGAGAGTCGTGATGAAAAAAGTCCCTCAAAACAAACAGTAAAGCCAGGGAAAGAAGGATGTTAACAAGATAACCCACAGAATGTAATTATATGGGCACAAAAATTAGAGGATCACAAATACAGGAGTTACTTTCATGTGTTGACACTCGTTTAAACACCAGTCAAATTAATCCCTAATTTCCAACTAACTGTGGAGCTTGTTGACACCAGGTGACTCTGTGTAAGCATAGGTGCTTTTGCCTGGCCAAACAGAGGTTAATACCCTGAGGCTGAAACTCTTACATGCACAGGAAGGCTTTTAAAACCGTATGAAAGAAATTATGCAGAAAACCTGAGTAAAAAAAAAAGGTAGAAATAAAAAGCAACTAGCATTTTCAATACATTAAGTACACTAAATTTCAGTAGATGATGACCAGAAAAGCTAAAGAAGAGGATTTTAAATCACTCAAAATTTGAATGCCTTGTATGTTCTGAATCTTTACCACTGTTTAAAGACTGAGAAATACCAGGGACAACATACAGTTATTTTCCCTACTTAACAGAGTTAATTATTTACATCTGATACCTTTTATCTTAACATTATATTCTTGAAGTAACACTTTGAATTCATAAGAGCTCTCTGGTACAAGGTCTCTCTCAATAGGAGAATGTCAAAAACCAGCCCCTACTTAATCAACATTGAATTACTAAAGCTTTTTTCTGTATTGAAAACTACCATTTCTGCAATCAGGAGAATAGACAAGGAAGAAAGGGACACTAGATGTCTCAGGAAAAAACTAGTATTTGTCATGACCAATATTTCAAAACAGATAATAAATGCAAGCTATGTCAAGACTGGATGTCATTAAGCTTGCATAAACCAAAGATTTATGTACTGGATGGGCCAGTGTAAAAGTTTGTAGTTATGCAGGTAAAATGTGGATCATAGATAAACAAATATTACAATGTAGGAGCATTTGTTATTTTGTGATGTTTGATCTTTCTTGTGAATACAGGAATTCCATAGTGTTTTTTTAAGTAAGGTGTCTGAAATAATTTGTATATCATGGTTGCCTGCATTATCCAGGAGCCTGAACTTGAAAATACAAAAGGTTCCCTTCTGCCATGTAGTCCTTGGTAAAATACTCTAGAATCCTTGCCTTTACTATGTCTATTATGATTGTCTGTTAAAAACAAGATCAATATAGCTGTAACCATTTGGAGCACTGCAGGAGACCAAGTTTTACTGACTGTCCTTTATTTACACATTCTGAGAAGCTAATGATAGTCAAACTTCATATTGAAAACACCTCACAATCCCCACTTAAAGGTAGAAGGTTCAGAACACACATATGGACTAGAAACATATGGAAAACAGTTTCTTCTCAAGTGTGAATCAGATAATAGCTCAGAAAAATGCATGTTTTCACTCTCTAGATATTAAACAATTGTGGGCCATTGTCTCATACAGCAATGCCTTTCATGTGGTCAGCTGTGTGCTATGGAGAATTGTTGGGAGCTCACACTGAGGCAATTACCCTGGATTACCCACATATCCACCATTGGAGCTCCCAAAACAGATTCTCCCGTCCTCTTGGACTAACTGTGCCAGGTGCATTTGGCTAAATTATAGATGTTTCCTAATATTTGGTCTTCTGTCCAAGCGACTCAGATTTTCCTGGCTTTATGTTAAGTCTTATCCCATGGTTCTTTATTATCTCTGACCATGATGAGCAGGACTGTGCAGCATCATCTGGATCAATGACTGAAATATCACACAGCAAACAAGCTCTGATGGCTGTGAACTGCAGTTGATAGGATTCTGTACATCCTCCTCAACAGCTCCATCATGATTTCTGTCAAGTATTTAATCCATCTAATCAATTCCCTATGTATATATCTGTAAACCTACGGACTTTCATGTCATGTAGTATCAAGATGAATGTCAGAAAAATCAAATACTGGATTAACACATTTTCATTTATGAATCAGATCTCATCTTGGTGGAAAACTTCAAACCATTTTATCTAATATTAATTATAATTTGGCCACTCTTTGTTTTGTTTATAAACCTCAAAATTATTTTTTCATGATTTAATGTGTCCGGATAATCTTTCTTGCCTGTCTAAATTCTCTTTAAGTACGATTACAAGAGAAAATAATTTTCCAATTTTTAAAAAGTAGTTTGAAATAATATTGATTCAGATTATTTCACAGGTGATTCATTAAGTGAAATTTATGTAAGCCAATTTATTTGGAATTTTTAATTTTTTGTCTTGAAATTTAAAAACTTATTAGAAAAACTTTTAAATTGACTCTAGAAACAAACAAAAGAGAAAATAAAAATGAAGTTTAATGCTACCATATCTACTCCTCATCAACCACATCTGAGCTACAAGTATCTAATTTCAAGATGAAAGGAGAAGCTGGTTTCCAATTTAGGTGCATAATTCAATTGTTGCAATATAAGTTTATAAGAAATTTGTATAAAAATTGTGCATTTATTCCTTTTCCCAACATTACATGAGAGGAGGAGGTGATAGCATTCCCAGCTCCTTTCATAGTGGCAATATTTAGAATACATTCAAGATATGAAAGACACTGTAAAATAACAGAATATATTTAAGTCCAGATCTTCACCCCTCACCACCATTAAAGAGCTTTATAAATTTTTATTCCATGTCTTTTGAGCTAATAAATCTTTCCTATTCTTCTGCTAACCAAAATGACGTAGCAGGTGAGAATAGAAATTGTCCTCTTCCTCTCTCCCATGCAGACATGAAATAAAATATAAACTGGTGATTAGATCACTGCCTAGGAAGAAAAAAAAATGGAGTTTGGACACTACATCTTCTAGAGAGACTAAGCTTTTACACACAAGTGATGCCCATTCTGACTAGGTGAGACCTCTTGCAGGATTCAGAGGGGCAAACATCTATTTCAGGAACTGATTTAACTACTATATAGCTCAGCACTAAAAAGACTGCATCAGTTTTAGGTCTGAAATGAAATTCTACCTAATCCCATTGTATGTAAAAAAAAGTAGATTATGTATCTGTCTGTCTTATCCTCCCATTTTTATTCTGTGCCTTCACATTAGGTTATAGCTTTACTTGCTTTGAAATCAGTACTAAAATCCTTAGACTGTAATATTAACCTATTAAAATTCAACTAGGCCAATAGAAGACATAGCAATTTACACCTACTTTACTAAAAATGTTCTTTTGTATAAGTGTAAAGAGGTTTTAGATACATATTTTGCCTTGCAATCTGAAATCAGAAGAAAGGCATTGGTTATGAAGCCTCAAGAATAAGGATCACATTTATCTCAGATATAAATTCATTCATTTATATTTGGCTTCACATATTCTGTCTCAACAGTTTCTTAAAGAACCTCTCCACTGTCTTCCATGTTCCCAAAGAAAAGCATCATTTTGTGAGCAGGGGGTAGATTGCTTCCACACGGAAAAACTAGTGAAGCCTCTCGAAATTGCTGATTCACAAATTGTAGTGATTGAAAGTTAATCTCAATTATGGTACTGAGGTGTATTGTTGCACAGCGTGATAATGGTATTTGCTGCCTTAAGTGGATTTTGATTCAAACACCAGCTTCAAATAAAGAAAAGAGAAAAAAAGAAAAGAATCAGACATTACTATATGCTCATTGTAAACCTAGTAGACAGGGGCTTTTTATATTTATAGAAGGTACAAGGACACCTGCACAGAGAACAGAAATTTGTTTAATTTTTCAAGGTATTTTCTTGAACAGCAACTTGAAATATTTTAAGAAGGACGTGTTGCCATACTAACTTAAAACTAGTTCATAGTAATATTAAAGCTATGTCTCATTTAATTATTGGAAGAAGCAGAAAATAATCTACTGATAGCTTGACAGTTGTTTACAGGGGTCAAATAGAGGAAATAAAAATAAATGCAAGACTATGCCCTAAGCTAAGTGTAGTTTCTAACTCCAACAGAAAAAGTTTTAAAAAGGAGAAATCCCAGGAGCAGTTCAGTAGTATTTCCTTGCAAAGTAAGTGTTAAAATAAACAAATAAGTGCTGAAAAGGCACAATCTGGAAATAATGCAGTACTATAAAGTTTACTATGATAGGGAATGTAGGAAATATTGCCTCACTCCAGATACAGTTCCTGATTCACAAATCCCCAGAGTAAATGGTCAAATAACCTGCTATAAAGAACAAGCATTCACCTATTTTTGGTCTTTTTCTCAGAGATATTCTTTTGTAGTCACTGTCAGAGAAATGACATGGTTCTTAACACGTCTTTGGTTAAAATAATTATTTTACTGGAATATTTTAAGCTGAGCATGAATCAAGTGTAACTTTGCTTTTTGACATTGATTAGAGCACATTATATTAATCATCTTAAGCACTGCCAGCAGAGCCTCCTCCTGTCTTCCAAAGCATCCCTGCCTTTCCACCTTCTGAGTGAAATTTTCCTCCTCACAAACAGATATTTGGTACTTTTGAACTCAGTCCCAGTGACAAGATAACTTGCTTAGACCCACAGTATCTCTGTGCAACACCACTGCCACCATCAATGCTCTCATACATCAGCAGGCTTTAAAAGAGGAACACATTTTAAGTGAATTAGTGGAAATTTCAAAAGATGGATTTGTCTTCAGGTGAGCAGCCAGTGAACTAAGCACGCTCTGAATTTCTCTGCAAATATGAGTTAAGCAAGAGAATGGAAAAAGAACATTTTCAAGCAGATTAATTCTGCTGGATACTGAAGTAGCTCCCAGCAATCCATCAAAAATGAGGCTTCATTTCACCACATGAGGATCCATCCCCACGAATACAAATTTAAGGTACTTTAAATGTTACAACAAGGAGAATAAATTTGCAAAGGACAGAAGGGCAAACCATGGTCCAGAGAGAGAAGTGAGCCAGGTGTTTGAATTCCTACAAAGGAGGCCTAATTATCCAGAGCAAGGAGCTTGTCTTAAATGTCAGTGTTCATAAACCTGGAAAGTCTGTGACTGAGGAACTCTTTAGAAGCTCTGCAGCTGAAATGTATCCAGAAAAATGTGTCTGGAGAGCTAGATGTCATTTTAAACAGCATTATCTAGCTGGGCAGGGGGGAGAGAAATGCTGTTAATAGGAAGTTAAATGCTAGAAAGTCTAATGTGTCTTTTAGTCTGTTTTGATTTGTTCGTTTTAATACCATTATTCTATTTTTAAGGAATAGCAAACAAAATAATAAGTCACTAAACTCCATTGTTCTTAACAGAGAAGGATATAAAATTAGTATTCTTCCCTGAATTGAACATATTGCATCTGATTATCACGGCCAGGCTGAAATCTGCATTATTGTTATAAGTAGATACATGCTCTTTACCACCTTCACAGAAACTGCAGCTAAAGAAATCCTATTTTACAAATTATTTCGATAAAGAAGCATAAGGGTCTAATATAGATTGTGTAACAAATATCAGCATTAAGTACAGTGATGCAGCCTTCCCTTGCCCTGCTTTGCAAAGCCAAGACATTGGTGGGAAGTGAGTCACATTCACAGTTAGAGTAAAGCAGGCAAGGTCAGAGATCCAAAATTTTTATGCAGAAAGGCAGTGGAATTGCTTGCAGAAGCCCTGACATCAGAATTCTTCTCCTTTCCCTGCCTTTGCCATGGGTAACTTCATCACATTTTAACTTTATCAGTGAAATAGGGCAGCACTAGATCTTCCCAATTCCTTAATTGCAATTATAATACTAGCACAAGCCATTTTCTTAACCAAGATGATGTTTGGACAGCAGCTAGAGGGACAGAATTCACTTGGTGCATATTTAGCTGTGCACAGACTACGTAAGAGACCTAGTGGAGTTTGGCAACATTTTCTCTGAATCTGGCCTGTACCAAAGCCTTTGGAACTGCAGCAGCCTCAGTGAGGATACAATGCTCAAAAAGATCCTGTCAGCCCCTGATGATGCTCTACTGAACACAGGTTAATTCTGATTCTCAGAGGTTTATACCCCAGCCAAATCAAAATGAATCTTAGAGATAGAAAAAGTCTCTTTGACCCAATGACTATTCTCTTGCCAAATTTTGGGTACCTAGTGCAAAGCCAAAGAACCACACTTCAAAGAGATGATTTTACAAAAATCTGGTACTGGCAAAAGGGTCTACTTGGCTTAAACTAGTGGGCAAAGTACAATTGTAAACTATAATGACACAAGGTAGGCATACATTTTTACATTAGTTAAAGATTCACTGAAAATGGAAAGCTGTAAGGTGTGAAACCATCTGCAATTTTATGCTCACTTTCTCAAAAAAAAAGGGTGGGCCAAAAATTAAACTCCAGTAATCTCTTAGTATTTCCTTTTCCCTTTTGAATTGATAGCTTTCCATTTCATTTTGGGAATGTTTAAAGTATGGTCTATGTTTAACATCAAACTTTACAAAGAGGTGGAAGAATATTAAATAATAACAACATGAAATTAAATCATTGATTCCTAGTCGTATTAAAAATCAGTTCTTAAAAAAACCCACAAAATTTTAATTTCTAAAAAGAAAAAAAGCTTCAATTCATCCTCTACTGTTTCTTTCCTTGTTTATTCAGGTTATCAAGGAAGCTTACCATCTACTTTCTCAACACCTGTACGAGTGCTTTGGTACATAATTTCACCAGGAAATGCAAAATACCTTCTCTCAAGACTGCCAAGAAGTTGAGATCCTTTCCCTGTACTTAAACACCTTTTTACCTTATGCTGGCTCTGGTCCTTGCCAGGCTGCTGCACTATTCCATTCACTTCCCTAAAATGGCATAATGCAAACAATTGGGGGTGAGGAGGGGTGGTGAAAAAAAAGTGGTTTCCTACTCATTTAGTATGTTAAAGAAATCATCACAACTGCTGAGCATGTAAGCTTAGGGTTTTTTTACATTTTCCTGAACAAAATAAATTATACGGTAAATTATATACATTCACTTGAAGATAAGTAAATTTCTAGAACAAAAAATGAAATGCCAGGTAAAACCAGGGTCTTGTTTTCCAAAAAATATTTCCCAGAAAAACATGATGCAAGTAGTTATTTTTACACTTTGCCAGAAATGCTTTCATACTTATTAAAACATGCATTGTGCTAAATGACAGCTCCTAAGAACTTTTTATATTTCTCACATTCCTGGTACAAATTTTCCCAAACTGAAGTGTGGCAAGCCTTTTTACTTCACTAGGTCTTAATTTCAGACACTTTGTTTGCAGTGAAGGATTTGAATTTGACATGAATATCTGGCAATGAAGGCAAACAATCATATGTTCATCAGCCTGAACCAATAGTAGCAGGCACAGCGTTGTGAATTCACCAAATGAAAGATCTCTGCGCTGAAGCTGAGATTATAGACTGCAAGAACCACTAGGGATGATGAATGCCCAAGTGAGCACTCGCTGCTGGTCTTGGACTGTGAAACTGCAAGAAACACTGATATGAACAAATCTAATGCAATTTCTGCTACTTTAGGAGCATTCAGCTGTCTGCTGATGTGAGCACAGAGTTGATGGACACAACAATCTCTGGCTACTTGCTCCCAAGAGGCAAATAAACTCTACTTGCAGTTCTTTATTGTCCTAAATTTTTAATCTGAGAATAGTGGTATAGTCCAAGAATCCCCTGGGGAATAATGATTGAAAGTGAAAAAAAGTACAGCAAGTTTATTAATTGCTCAGCTGAGCTGGGATGGTTTTTGTTGTAACTGTTTTCTTACATCCAGATCTTCCAACGAGTAGAAACATGACAGATGTTTACAGGAGCTGAACAGCACCTCTTGAAATAGTTTAAAATTAAAGAATTCATCATGAAAAGTTGCTCCCACCTGAAGTACAGCAGCATTGTCTGTGTCTTCACTTATGGCTCATAATCCCGGCAGCTGGAGGTTCAAGGTTCAGAGGATTAGTGCCCTGTCAAAGTCTGAAGGGAGCGTGCTCCTTTCAGCAGCATCAGAGAACCTGAGAAGCCCAAAGCCTAATTGCATTTAGGACCTCAGCATCGTTATCTCCTTTCTGATCAAAGAAAACTGTCTCAGACTCCCAGAGGTGAGTCCCACAGACAATGCAGTCACACAAACAACAGTCCCACAGACAGCAGCCGCCAGGCTGCAACACGAAATCCGTGCTGCAAAAGGCGCTCAAACCTTTCAGGCTGTGCCTCCCCGAAGGGAGCCTTGAGGAGCCAAGTTTTCACAGTTCCAGCACCAGCAGAGCCTGGCTTATCCCTTTTACAGTCTGCATTTGTTATAGGAATGGTTCAGGAAAGCAATTGGAATGCAGAAATATATTAGCCTCCATGTGACTGAAAACTGTACATACACCATTAAGACCATTTTTGAAAATGTCAGTTCTTTCTCAGTTACTGTTTTGTAGGTGCATGGGTGTGCTGCTGGTTTCTATCAGATGTGAGTGAGAAACTGATAAATAAATTATTTGGTTTTACTATTTTCCCCTATAGAATGTCTGTTTTGGACTGTGTTAAGTTTTAGCTATTGAACAGACTTGTGGGGGTTATTTTTTCTCATGGTTTAAATATTGTTCACAAATTATAGGTATGAGCCATGGACCGATATAGCCAAAAGATGATGATGAAATCTCCTCCTTCTTTTTGATGAAAGAGGAGATTAATTAGTGCTTGATGACTGCTCATGTAGCTATATCAAAGTCCTGTTATTTTTAGGATTTCAGAGGAGGATTTTTTTGTCCTTTGGTGCGGGGATTTTTATTCAACCAAGCCAGGAACACTGAGGTCTTGTGTTCCTCTTGCTACTTTTACCATTTTTCATTTGTTTGTTTATTTTCCCATTATTTCTTTATTTCTTAATTATATGGGTGAAGTTGAAGCTGGAAGGACAGAAAACAAACATAATGACACAATAAATCGTGAAGTGACCAAAACAGAGTGGAGAAAGACCATCTGCAAGCAAGGAAAAATTTGGCCTTAGGAAATGTAAAACATACTGAGAGAAAATAAATAGCAGAGATAGTGAATGAAAGGATATGAACAAGCTGCAGAAACAAGTGGATTTTTGTTTAATTCTGTTTTAGTAATGCTTTTTCATGTCACCAAACACTGCAAATCACAGGTAAAAGTGGTTGATGTTCACAAAAATTTTGTTCTTTACTTTCTGTGGGAACAAAATACAGAAATAGCAGAAGAGTTCAGAGATTTTAGTACTGGTTGAGATCTAGAAATTCATTCTTAATCCTGCAATATTATTTGTAGAAAGCCAAAGTGCACAGTTAGGCCACTTTTATCAATGTGTTATTTTTTTAGATATAAATAGCTTTCAGAAATATACTGCATTTGTACAAGTATTCAGAAGTTACACATAAAAGGAGGTTAGGCATTTCCAACATTATTCCATCTGTGCATCCCAGGTCACCAGGAAGAGTGTTCAGCCACCAAGTTCATCAATTTTGTGCCTATTATACATCCTTGACAAATTTTCTGCTATTTCTGTGGTGTTGTGATAAAATGAATTCCAGTATGCAATATATTTATCTCAAATTTATTTACAGCATAGGGGCTGGCAAACAGCTTTCTGATGATAGCAACATTTTATTCAATATAGCCTTGTGAAAAAGGTTAACAGCTTCCAGATAACTCAGTGGCATTCCTCCAGCAGATCTTGCCTCCCAGGGGTTTATGAGTGAGTTTAGTAGATTTAAGCTAGTACTTTTTCCTGGCCTTTCCAATATGTACCTTATCACACAGATGCCTTTCTTAGATGTCCTCACTTAGATGCCCTGAGTCATTTAGGCTCTGCATTGTAGTCCCTGGAAGTAAAAACCCTAAGTAGCCTGATGGTGGTTTCTCCTAATGCCACTTTACACCCTTCTAATAACAACAGAGCAATAAAAATGATGTAAATATAAATTACTCCTGCTTTAATGCCTCTTTTTATTACCAGAGTGATGTGGAGTGCCCTTCTCACAAATGAGAATGAGGCCTTGGGAGCCTGAATTGATGCAACTCTCATGCTGATGGGTGAGATGGGAACAAAGCAAGCAGATTTAAATCTCTGGTTTGCTCAGGGCTGGTTTAATGGGCACCTCCTTGTACTTTCCTTTGGCTCCTTGGGCAGCACCTCAGATGCCCTCATGCTCAGGCAGCTTCCAAAGAGGATGGATAAGGAGTATGGTTGTCAGGGCCTTTCCAGGTCGCTGCGATCCCGAGATTGTTAAAAGTCTCTTTTCCCAGCCCAAACGCTTGAAGAATGAGTTGGAGCTCTTCAGTTCCCAGTCTCAAGGTTGTTTATTATGTCTTATCTATAAAAAATTATCTCCTGCCCTGCTGAGATCCGTCCAGGAGGACAGTTCCAGGCACTCTGCCTGCCCCCGGGGCAGTGTTATGTCTTTATACTAAAAACTCTGTATACAACGTTTACAATTACTTCCCAATACCCATCACCTATGTTAGACAGTGAGCTTCTACTCTAAACCAATCTGTAAGTGCCAACATCACAGCAGAAGATGGAGAAGGAGAAAGGCTGGACAGGCCCAGTTCCCTCCATCTTGCCCCCCTGAATCCCCATTCTGAAAACCCCAAAATCTACTTTTTCACTTTGTGATAAATTCACTATCATTCTACTTAATTTCTCATGGCTTGCAGATATTCATCTAAGGTTGGTAACTTGCTCCACGGGTCATAATCAAAACCACAGGTGTTCTGGGCTCTGTGCCAGGGTCTCTGAGCCCCCTGGCAGGGGTCTTGGCTGCTCAGGACAGCCAGAGAGATGTCCTGCGTGCTGACACCAGCACATTGGCTGGTGTGAACCAGTATGTTTGCCCTCCTTTTCAAAGATAAGGATTTATAACTATGGAAATGAGTGATTAACAGAAATCAGTCTCTACACCATCAAGCAGCTGAACACAAGCCAGCAGTGTGGCCCTGAGGCAGAGAGGGCCGAGGCCATGCTGGCTGCTCTAGCCAGAGTGGACCCAGCATGCTGACTGAAGTCATTCTTCCCCTCTACTCAGCACTCCTGAGACTGCATCTCTGGTCTGGGGTTTTGTCTTCCCAACACTGAACCTGGAGCAGATGCTCACCACAAAGGTACAGAGCTGGAGCACGGGGCACACAAGGACAAGGCTGGGATGCCTGCCCAGGCTGAGGATCTGGGGTCAGCCTGGAGGGAAGAGGCAACAGACTCTCCTTGGAGGTGCAGAGCAAAAGAAGGAGATCCTAAGTTCCCAAGTTTCTGCAAGGAAAATTCTCCTTAGATCTGATCAGGAAAGTTTTCATAAATAGTAATTCAGCACTGGAACTTGTGCCCACGAGGCTGTGAAGAGGATGGGCACTTGGGAAAAGCCTTGGGCTACCCCATCTAAGCTTGAGATGGAATCTAATTTCCAAGGTGCATCAGCTTTGAGTGAGGGATAAGAAGCAGCCTTCAACCTAAATTATTACTCAATTCTGCATATGCAACTTTCTACTTTGTTTCCTCTGTATAAAAACACTGAATAACAGAGAAACATCTGATGACTGATGCAGCCCCTGCTCCTGCTAAAACACTCTAAAAGATCTAAAACTCAAAAAAATATAGAGACTTTTCAGCTGATCTGTGTCAGAAGTGCTGTCCAGACAAGGACACACTGAAACAGCCTCAATGCAATTAGCCTGAAGATTTAAATTTTTTTAACAGCTCAATTAAAAGTGGCACAGAATTGAAGTTCAATACACAAGACTAACAGAAATTAGAGAGGATTTGGAACAAAGGGGAAAAAAAAAGTAATCAGCAACAAAATTCTGCATGTCATATTCAGTGATAAACATAAATTCCCTAGTGCAGTTTGTGTCTGTATAAACACTCACAGCAAAAGCAATTATGATACTTGCTGGAGCTAAAACAGAGAAATTAGCCCAAGTCAAAGGACTAAAAATAGATAACATTTGGCAACATAAATGGGGAATGCAGCTTTTAACATAAACTCTATGCCAGTCCTGCTCAATATTTTAATCTGTGAGCCAAAGGTGACAGTTTGTAGGGAATGCAGTTTATCAGCATAATTATAAAGGAACAATTCTATTACTTTCAGAACAGGCTTAAAAAACCACCAATATCATACCTGTTAGTAAATTTCACACCATTCTTCTGTGTATCAATGATTCCATATTTTGAATTGTTACGGAGAGCTTTCTCCTCCTTACAAGTTACTCTAAAGTGATGCCCAAACTGTGAATTTGTCTCCAGTTTGATACTTTTGCCAGCTTCCAAACCTTTCAGATGAAAACAAAGAAAAAGAAACCAGCTGTATTATCACAAATCCTGCAGCCTGTGCCATTCCTGCTCACCAGCCCTCAGTTCCCATGATTTAGCCTCTCGTACATGACCTAATTTAGTAGACTTGTTTTGGTTCTGTACAGCTGTGAGAAATAGCCAGACCAAACACAAATATATATGGATTCATTCTCTGCTCTTACTTTAAAATGCTCTCAAACTGCAAAAAAAAGGCAAGCTCTTAAAGGTGTAACCCAAAGTAAGTATAGTGTTGTCACTTTTCCTTGCCATATTTGCATTAAAAGTTGGTGGCTTCTTCTTTTTCTTAAAGTTGATATTTCAATGCCCGATTCATCAGCTGCACATGGCATTTTCTGCATAGGATAATCAACACTTTAAATGTCTCATTTGCTTATGAACTACATTTTGCTAGGAACATCAAAAGAAAGCTGAATGGACACTCAGGATAATGCACAGAAGGGGGGGAAAAAGTGCAAGTCCTCAAAGAATGTAAAATAGAACTAGAGCTAGCCAAGAGTTTGAGGAGTTACAGTTCTACAAAATGGATTCTGTAATATATATGATCATTTCTGAAATAATTTGGAATGTTGTTTAAAAAAAAATTAAGGCAAAGTTATAAGCCAAAATCCCTGTTCTCCACAGCTTGTACTGCAACAACCAAAGTCAGCCCAACTCAATAATATGATAATACAAACATCCTTTAACCCTTTCACTTCTTTATACCAGTTTTCATCACCTGATTGCAAAACATTTCACAAAAGAGACAGGAATGAAAGGCAGTTCCAAACCCTACCTAGCTCTTTGGCTGCAGTCTTTAGTAAGGACTGCATTTTTTCTTCCAGTTCATTCATCTTCTCTCTTAATTCTGTTAAATTAGGATCAAAAGAAGCCTTGACGAGAAATTCATGATTCTCCACCTAGAGAAAAAGAACAAGAAAAGATTTATATGAACATAAGTAATAATAAAAAAAATCTTTCTGATCATACACAGTGAAATGAATTTACTTCATAATTCACACGAAAATTTTTATAAATATATAATGTTGTCATGCAATGTTGTTTGTGATAGTTGGTGTCTGGTTCAACTGCAAAACAAACACATCTCAAATACTTGTTTTCTCACATAATGTACTTCATACACACAAAATATACCAATTTAACAGACTCCTTTCTGCTGAAATGGAGTTGTCTGCACATTTATTTGCAAACAAATGACTGAGCAGTAGGCAGGGCAAAAAGGGAAGCCAGAGGGAATGAAATTGTCATGTACATGATAATTTCTGCTACCCTGGACTTAGGTAGCTAATCAAGACAGAGCATGGGGTGTTTCAAAACAAGAAGCCTTTGGAAACTGAAGTTTCTGAATCAGTAATTTCTGCCCCAAAAGGGACTCTAGAGGTTTAGGAAGCAACCTACATAGTGTCACCAAAAATCCTATCAATTTCAACCCAGCTCTTGAGTTGAAAAGCAGACATGGTTCCTTCTAAGCTTAAATTTTCAGAGGCAAGGATGAAGCATTTCATCTTTTTGTTGTATTTCATCTTTTTTCTCTCCCTTCCCTGTGCTTCCACTGCCAGGTGGCTGTGTACCAAAAGCACCACCAAACTTTGATGCTGCCCTGACTTGAGGAGGAGGTTGGAGTAGATGGTTTCTCAAAGGGCCCTTATGATTCTGAGATAAATAGGAATGGAAGTGACAGTTTCTCAACTTTTATTACAGCTAGGTAAATGAATAACCATATCCCACGCTTTTTGAACTTAGATGTTTCTTTTTATATTAGAATGGATTATTGACATAATTTAGTTGCTATGACAACCTATCCTTCAATTGCACTCAGAATAGAACTGCCTATTTTATTTGAACTCCCTCAAAATCCAAGGGGAATTTCAAGTCAAAGTTCAGATTCTAGTGTTCATAGGGACAAGGTTTATTCTTCTGGTAAAACCAGTGTTGGCTTATCTATAGACATTTTCCAGTACCTTGAAGGAGGGGAAAAATCAAACTTAACATGCCAGATTCTATGGGATTTGACTAAAAATAACTGACTTGTTATTCTGTTTAGAAGGACAACAAAACATTTTTAAAGTAGAACCTGAAAAGAAACTTGAAGAGCTGGACTATGAAGGGTGAAGGCTTAAACAGCTGTTACTTTTAAAGAAAACAGAGTCCCAGGGCACACAAACTGCATCAACAGATGGTCTGTAACTGGTATAAAGCTATAAATTTCTTCATTACCATACATCACAAATTACAGCAACATGTCAATCAAACAAGTCCTTCCATAAACAGCAAAATGCAGTTGATGGATGCACAACACAATACAAAGGAAGAAAACACAGTGCTCCTGCCTTTGGAGAAAAGTATTCATGTTCTAAATTTTTAACCCACTACAGTTCTCACAAGTTCAATAAATGGCCCTTCCGACCATGTCTGGCACATGTTTAGGTAGTTCTCTTATTTCTGCAGTCAGCTGAGACCTTCACTTAGGATAATCCTAACCCCTAGTTAATAAAAGAAAAGAAAATCCTAAAAGACTCCCCAAGTAATAAACATATCCTAGGCTAAATCTTGGATTTGAGACATATCACTGTAACTTTAAAAATAGAGTAGAGAAATGACAAAATTACTTCTCCACTTTTAATACTGATGAGATCTTTAAAAAATAGTTTCAGGTCCACAACACCAATGCACCCAAAGCATTTTTTCACTGGCTGGATAATTTCAGATAGTGGGTGAATATCCTGTTGAGTACCCTATATATTAATAACAGCCTTCATATATTTCTAAATGCAACATATATTCCTATATGCAGCTAAATTATCACTAGCTACTTAATACAGATGATCAATTAAATTTAGTTCATATAGAGCAGATTGCAAAGCTCAATAAGCAACTTTAATTGCTGAGTAAACTCTGCCCACACAACATTTCATACCTTTTCCATGTCCAATGTTGTTTCTATCATCTCCAGAAACTTTGAGAAGTCAGAGCAGATATCATTAAGAGGTGTTATAAATACAGCCAACAACAACATCTGGTGAGCTCCTGTTAGGAACAAACAGGAAAAATTATCATTCACAAACCCCCACAGATTTACCAGAATTCACTTACCCAGATAAACAACACAACTGCTTAGCTGGTTAATTTTACCAAGATGGGCTATGACTATTTCACTGAAACACATGTACCTTTTTCTAAAATTGGTGGGATATTTTTCTAAATATCCCATCTACATTCTGATTAAGCCTGTATCTATTCTGTCAGCTTTGTTCATAACTGGGGGTATTAATTCCCTTCTACTATGAGTAAAACAACAAACAACAGTATAAAAGCAAACCCATTGTCTGAATATTACCAATTCTTGCACATAAAAAGTTGACATGCCTTCTGCAAAAAATGTGGATCTTATCTTCCACATTCACAGCTTTTAATTCTTCTTAATAAAATATTACATAATCCTGGGAATAATGGTAATTACAACATGGACATAGCAACTGAAGTGTATGTTATCAGCTTTTGTTTTCCACAAAAAAAGACCACATATTATAACCAGGTCTTTACAGTAACTTCCTTCCACTAAACAGGAAGGCATCAAAATTAACAGAGATACTCTGTAGCACCAAGTCAAACTGCACAGAACACATATTGGCAGGAAGTCCATGGAACACCAAAAGCACTGAACGCCAAGAGCAGTTCATAATTAAATTAACATGCACAGATATTGCCAAATTTGTGAGGGAAGTATTTTCTTCAGGTACACATAAGCTACACATAAGCACCTATACCCAGCAGCCAGCTGTGGAAAGGTTCTGTCAGTAAATGCATGTTTACATCTTTGCAGCCACTTCAAGTTATGATTTAATCACAGACAGATTAGCATTATTGAGTATATGATTTACAAAAATGCCTCAAAATGAGTCCAATACTATGAGCTTAGACTCACTGAATTACATACAGAATCATGTTGCTGCCTCTAATGCTTACAGGCAAGGCTTTGCACATTAACAGAGAAATACAGAATTAAGCTCTGGATATTCCAGAGTCTCTCAATTTCTTACCAGACTAAGAAAAAGTGCCACAGAAATTTATAGAAGTTACACAGTGAGGACACGGTTACCCAAGTGAATCTCTCCTCTCTCCGTTGAAGTAGAAAGAAAAAATTTGGTTTGATTTCTTTTTCTACCATGCCTTTTTGCTTCCCCAGTCCCTCAAACTTTTAAAGTGAAAGCTCTAAACTGACTAATATCTATTAATAGAAAAAAATATTACATCTTGTTGAGAGATTACTGAACTTGCAAAAATGGAGTTTTCTGCTGATTAAAAATCTTCAAAACCAAGCGATATGAAAAAAAGATTGTTTTCAATTCCAAATTTCTTGCTTGCTCTCTTAATATCTTGGTTTTTTCCCTCCTGTAAGAAGACACATCTAAACCAACCTATAAAATAAAAGCAGCCAACAAAGAAGAAAGAAACTGAAGAGCAGAAAAAGTTTCATGTCCATTCTTCAGAGTGGGCTTAGCAGTTCCCAGCAGACAGAATACATGGCACACACAATGAAATGAGCTTCAATATTCTTGAATCAATGAAAAACAATTGTGCTTGGACTTAAAGTAGCTATTATAATTTGTTTTCTTGAGTAGGGAAGCTTTTTGATACCATTTCATTATTTAAACTAGAAGGGTACACCTTGGACACCACAGGAAGATGTCACATTCAAAAGTTGGAATATATTAAAATTAGAATTTATTATTTATTAAGTAAATAAAATACTGATGTATTTACATACATTCATTTATATGGGTCCAACTGATACACTGCAAAATTTATTTTCACTTTTAATCCAACTTCAAACTTGGTATCCGGCACTTGAAGGAAGTAAAACAGTGGAGTCAGCAAATAATGAGGGTTTACAAAAGTTATTTGCACATGCTTTTCTTAAAACACCTGGCATTACAAGAATATGAGCAAGAAACACCACTGAAAAATTCTAAATTAAACTCCAACATGCCTTGCACCTGTATTCATTAACTCATAGAAAAGATGCATAGTAAAAAAAAAATGCTCTTTTGCACCTACTCAACATTACTAGGATGGAAAGTAACCACTGAGAGCAAGACTAACAGAGCTTTGCACCATCAAAAGCAGAGATGCATATTGATCACAGAGCCTATCTGTGCCCAGGTGCAGGTTTTAATTTAAACCATAATTTACCTACTGAAGCACAGACAAGTGTTTATTACACATGTTAAAGACTTGACTATTAATATGCTTTAAAAATGTTGTCTGGCAATTAAAATAAAACACTAATCTTCAGACTTCAAACACACAGTTAGTTTGGCAGCAAAATGACACTGCACTATCCAGGCAAAACAGACCAATCCCAATGATTAAGTGTACCAGTCATTTTGATAGAGCAATGGAAAGTGGGATGAAAGGAAAAGAACAATGGAAATTGGGATAAAATATAGGACAGGTTTTCTACAGGTAGATAATATCCATATGGTGCAACATCTGCCTGAAATAGTGAATGCCTGAGACAAAGGGGACTCTGCAGAGCTAATTTGGGCTCTTCTAAAGCATTCAGCATGGTGTCACAGGAGGTGCCAAGGTGCAAGATCTGTGATTTATGCCATGACCAGAGTGCAGATAAAGAGCACATCACCCACTTGCAAAAGATGAACAAGCTGAAAGGACATCAGTTCCTCCAGGGCTCACAGAAGCATTTAGCTTTTTAAGATGTGTGAATTCATATTAATGCAGAAAAGAAGGCTGCTTATAAATGTCACTAAAATAAACAATATGGAAGCTGTCAGTAGCTCATATTGGAATAAGATAAATCAGAAATAGATCAACACCTTGAAAACTGGGCTAATAGAAATGAAGTAAAATGTAGCACTGAGTAAGACGACACATTGATAGATAAATGTGTTTCCACTACGAGTAAGGAATAATCAGTTGGAGCTGACAAAGGGTGGGAAACAGCCAAGTTTGATCACAAGAGGCTGGGAAAGAACAGGACTGAAAGAAGCAGTAAGGGGCATTCAGTCACTGTATACAGCATAGTACAAACACACCTGACACCCAGCACAGAATTCCTGTATCCTGCATATTTACACACTTAAAGAGTGTTTGTTTGAGATGGGAAGGAAGATGCTTCAGCAGCTTCTTGAAGACAGAAATCTTGTAAAGGACCCAAATTTCATGCCCCAGCAATCTGAGTAATGAACAACTGCTCCCTTTTGCCAGCTAGAGCAAAATGATTTGATGACTCAGAGTTCTTTCCCATCTTATGCAGACTTCTTATGGCCAAACCAGAAAAAAGCCATCTTCACTCATCAACCCCCTCCTCAGCTTTCACCACCCATAAAAACAAGGATTTCAACAAAACAATGCTTCATTTTGAGGGAAAGCCAGTCACAGCTGATGGTTTTGTGGTTGTTCTGTATCGCCATAGCTGCTCTATATCCCCACAGCCATTCATAGGCAAGGGAGATCTGAAACTGGCACATAGTCAGAATTGTCAAAAATCTTTCTGACTTTGCATCCCTTGATGAGTTACAACATTCTGTACAGTCAGAAACAGAGAAATTACCAGATCCAGTCTGAATCACTCATGTACATTGAAAATTACCAGACCATTCATGTACTTTGAACAGGTGGCACAAGTACAAAGAAAAATAAAAATAACACACCACCTATTTTAAACTATCTTTAATATACTGCTGGTGCTTGCCCTAAGTCCAACTGATTCAGGTGTAGAACAGGAAGAACCTTTTGCAGTCTATTAACTTTTCCATATGGTGAGCAGTTTGCCTTACACAGCTTGCTACTCAAAACTCTAAAAATGGAATTGTTTTCCTACCCCAGTGCTGTGACACAGGAACTCTGTTGATCCAAATGGCAACTAATATAAAAAGAAGTAAAGACAGAAAGCCAGCATTCTGAACTAACACCTCACTATAGGATGGGAATCCAAGGGCTCCATGTCAAGGCTAAAACAAGCAGAGTCTGTTTGGAAAAGCCAAATGGACACAACTGAGGCAGCTGAAGAGTGACACAGCTCTTTAAAAATAAAAACAAGCAAAAGATTTACATCTGCCAGTTCCTTCAGAGTTTCAGATCTAAACTGTTCTTCGAAATAATACAGCCAATAACCAAAAATTGATTTAAGATCAATATTGTAGAATTGTCATTACTTGAAGTTGTAAAATTGTAGTACAGAAAAGTATGAGACACTGGGTAGCTTTATTTTCTACTCAAATAGAGGAAAGAAATTTTTGTAACCATACAATTTCAAACAATATTTGTTTTTCAGGCTTTGGCGCTTGTTTTACACAAAGGGAATTTCTAACAAATTAATGGGCTTCAATAGAAATGAGCTTTCTGGTAGGTTAGAATTGCTACTGCTAAATTGAATGCTGATCTTATTCTGTATTTTCTTGGTAATACACAGAAAAAGAAAAAAAAATAGCGGCTTTTGTACTTTGTAGACTTGCTTGTCACAGCATTGTGCTTCTTACTAATGAGGACTGGAGGAAATCCTGCCATGTTACTTGTATCAAACACAGGAATATTATGATTAAAAAAAAGCCATTTGAGTTATACCACTAATCCTTAAACTGGGGGGATTTTGTGTGTAATTACAACCCAAAGTGGATGACAACACTATTGTATGAATGGCATCTTGTTTGTAAGATCACAGCACACACACAGTTGGCCAGGAATTCCTAGAGACAAATCCATGTCAAAGATTCCCACACCACCACCCAACAGCTCAAGCATCCCAGCTACACACTAATTGGAACACATTTCCCTGCAAAGATTTGGCTATGAATATTCTTAAGCATCTGACTGGCATTTTGGAATTTCAGCTCAGTTAAAATTCAGATGTGTTTAAAGCTTTATTCCTGCAACAAAAGCACACAGGGAAAAAAAGTCATCTTTGGAAATCTAGGCTCTATTTCTTTGCATCATCAGTACACCACAAAACATTGGGAATAGATGGGGGTAGCAATACCTTCATGTTTCTGCAGTGCTTGTACAACATTGGGCAGCTGATTGATAGCCTGGAACATTTTGTAACAGTCTTGTAAGTTTGCTGCTTGTCTCTGAAATTTCTTTGCCAGCCGGTTGAGGTCTGGAAAGCGACGTAACAGATCTTCCTGGAGGCACTGACGTAGCTCTGGATCCATCACAAAAGCTTCAACCAAATTCAACCTACATGAGAAATTCACAACCATGATTAGCATGGCAGGATCTGTAATTCTTTTATGTCACCAGTTATCTTACAGTTTCTATCTGTATTTTCTCTATGGCTGTACCCACTGGTTAAAAAAAAAAACAAATGAAAACAGGACAACACATGAGCTGGAGAAAGCAAGGAGATTTAACCCATATCAAGCTTCTGTAGTTTTGAACAGTCAGGGTTTCTAATGAACAGCACTTGTTGGTATTTGCAATTGTTCCAGGTGCAAATACCAACATATATCCTGTAGGTAAAGCTGACTCAGAACTGACTTGGAGATTAATCCTTTTCCTTCACAAGCAGAAAAGTCTTCCAGCAGTCTATGGAAGAAGAGGAATTAAGCAGGAAAAAAACCCCACTGCTGGCAGAGTTTACCTCCCTGTGGTCAAGGCCAACATGGACACTGCACTGTGCAAGCCTGGACCACAGGATGGGATGTGACAGTGTTTGCAGGGGTCCGAGGATGAGGGAAGAGATGAGGATTTGACTCCATGTTTCAGAAGGCTTGATTTATTATGATATATATTATATTAAAACTATACTAAAAGAATAGAAGAAAGGATTTCATCAGAAGGCTAGCTAA
>JAWWMS010000120.1:7869610-7883195 GCA_035048045.1 Chlorospingus semifuscus
AGAGTGATGTCTGGACGTGAAGAACAGAGTGCTGAGCCTGCAGAGATGCTGAAAACCTTTGTCCCTCACCCTGAGCACGACATAATCTGAAACCAAGACCCCGAGACGGGAATCAGTGGAGTGTTGTGAAATTGGGGATACACCCTGCTGCTGTCGTGAGGACAGGACCTCCAGCTCTGCTCCTAGTAGACAAAGCTGTGCATATCCTCCTCCTCTGAGTGAGAGTGAGGGTGAGTCACGCTGGTACAGACCATGGAGACTGCAGACCCGTTGGGCTTCCCAATCTTGAGCTGATCACTTTTAATAAAGGCATTAAAAGGAGAATAAGTCTCCTGCCCTGTTTATTTCAATTACTATCACTTGAATGATCTGCCAATAATGGGTTTGTATCTTTTATGCGTGTAATGGGTTGGAAAGAAATAGTTCTATGGAAACTACACCACATCTGCAGAGAGTGGCAGGTGCTCCATGGTTGTACCTGAATGCCCCCAAGATCCTTAGAGGCTATTGTTCCACATGAACACTATTAAGAATCTTCATATGAGGAAGTCTGTTATAATCACCTTCATTAACCAAAGCAAAATCAAAGCCAGCAAAGCCGAACCCACCTCATCTAGAAAATGGTGGGCACAATTCAAGCTTTTTTTCACATTTGCTTAAGTTTGGTTGACTTTGGCATAACAGTACAGAGCCTTGTTTGATTTTCATGAGCTTTGTTCATAGGTCTTTTCTAGGTATATATAAGATCTGTGCACAGCACGGGTGAGCTAAGGACAAAAGAACAAACCTTAACACTGAGTTTCCTGGCTGATCTTAAAGCACTAGTGCTGTTTTAACATCCTTTCCTATTTCATGAGCATGCAGCCACAGACAGCCACATAAATATGTCTGTCTTTGATAAATTAAAATCCTAACAGGAGTGTGAATCCTTGCCAAGATAGTTACAAGCTGGTCAGCATATATTACTTGCACTTGGAAATGGTGCATTAGAGAACACTTGAGTGTTTCACTGTTTATAAAAATATGGACTTGGCATTTCTGCAATCATTTGCAGGAGGTAAGAAAGTAATATATGGATAAAATTAAGTATAGATCATGTTTCAGAATCTTCTAGATTAAATTAGCTGATCCTTTAACATGTTCATTCCTGTCTATCTTTTCTGATCTTTTGTATCATTTTGGTTTGATAAGAGCAGCAGAGAGATGAAAGATATTCTAATGCTGTGGGTGCTAGCCTGAGACCAAAGAGCACTCCAGATCAGTTCCCTTTTCTGCCATGAACTTTGTAAATGACCTTGAACAAGTTTCTTAGTCTGGTTGACATCCAAAGAAGCACTTAGAAACCTAAAGTGTAACTCAAGCTTAATGGAGACATCTTTGTTCAGGAAAGTAGTCTGTAAGAACTCAGCCAGCCTAGATGCCTGAGAGGACATGTACATTGGCTTTGTTTAAGACAGAAAAGACAGAAAAAGATCATTTAAATGTATTCACAAGCACCACTGTCCTCAGATGAGTTGAGAAGCAGGCTAATTTGCAGTCTATTCAGAAAAGACATTTCCAATTAGGTTTCTAAAAATCCTGGTCTGTTAGGTGCCCTCTGAGGGCTTGCCACATGCAGACAGTCTTGAGTTCAGCATGAAATATGATAGTTTTGGCAATATGTATGCATATATTTTACAAGCTTGAAAGAAGAATGACCTGTCATCCACCACTTGTATATTGTTCCAGTTGATATAATGCTTTAAGAAGTGGAAGGAAATGGTCCATGCATCAATTTGGTTACTAAAAAACATCATGCCTTGTAATTTTCCTTTTCCTTGTTCTTCCCTTTGTTTTTTTAATGGGGACTATTTTGAATGTTTCAGTTCATAAATAGCGAAGTGTTTTAGAATCACACTGATGAGACTAGTAGTTTTTCCCTACTGGATTATGTCACAGAATCACTTTCTTCCCTGCCTTGTAGGCTCCTATCAGTATATGGCATTCTACCTCTTATTGTGGTCTGCTCTGAGAAAAAAGTAGATATCTCCTCTCTTTATTGGGAATGCTGTGTTGTTGTGCAGAATGGACAGTCAAGGTTCACAAAAGGAGAAATTACACTTATATATGGATGAGACACATAATAGCAAAACTTGTGGTTACAACGTAGAGCTCTTATTTCTACTTTGTATTTCCACCAAAAAAAAAAAAATAAAATCTGTCAATTTTACCCAATGACTGCAGTTAAGCGTGGGGAAACAGTTCCTTAGTAGGGACGATTTAATCACAGTTCTTTTTACGGTATACACCATTTGTCTTACTACTTGTGGTTGTACTCCTCTCTGATATGAACTTTGGGAACAGAGTTCATATTTAGGCTAGATGTATTGCTCATTAATGTTCCAGAGCCCTGACTTCTTCCCTCTCAAGACCACAGATTTTATTTGGTATGTTTTACCTGCTCCTTTTCCTGGTGGGTCATCCTACACAACGTCCTTTTCCTCTTTTCCTTTTACTTTGGAAATTAAGAAATTTTTAAAAGTCTGAGACATGAGTTTCAATTCTTCAGATTTAGGAGGTCTTAAAGTCTAGACCTTCCTATTTCCAGGTAAATGTGCTCTAAATATTTGCCTGCAACCATCTCACTGTGTCCTCTTCTACCTTTTTAAAAATTTCTTGTTCTGTATCTGAGTATTTGCTTCAGGCTTCAGCCACAGATTTGTGGCTCTGAGCCTGTAGAGATACCAAACTCACAGATATCTTTAGGTAGAGCGGGCAAGATTTGAGGAAACATTCAAATTCTGCGTTTTGTGCCTGTAAATCCTGTTTTAAAAGATAGTCTTGTTTTTCATGGCAAAAACATGATACTGGGAACTATATATTAAGGCTGGGAACTGTGTTATGATTATATTCCTCTGTCTCAGAGATTTTGTTTTGTAAATGAGATATGGAATAACTTGGACTAGCAGTAACAGTGTGACTCTCTTTTGAGAAAGGACAGGGCAATTGAAATCCTAGATGCTTCTTGGATGCCAGAGTAGCAGGGACCATGCAAAAAGGAAGGATTGTACATTGAAATTGAAAGGACTGAATTTAGCTTAGCCCATAAAAACAAAAAAGAAAAAGCCCATTCTTCTTCCTTTAAAGCATTTCTTGGTCTAATATGGGAATAATAGAAATCAATCTAATTCCAGTGTATGGCAAAGTGTCTATTTACTGCATGAGCCTTAGAAGTGATCTCGAAATAACAAACTGGTCTGAACAGATATTTCAAAGGCTCTCCTTTCTGACCACCACTATTTTCTTAAGTCCCAGTTCTCCTTGATAATACCATTCTTCTATCATGTGGTGTGTTCCTTTAGTTACATTTATGTTGTAGTCATTGCTATTTGTATTCAGAAAATTGCATGAAAATTGCATGAATTGAGGGTCAGGTACCTGCAGCAGTATGGGACTGAGGGCGAGTTTCAACATCTGTGTGCTTATAAAGCTTTCTGACTGCAGTTTTCAGGTGGGCCTTGAATTCCAATTTGCTGAGTTGCATATTTATAATAAGCTTATGTGGCATATTTGTCTATCTTGCTTAGCTACTGTGGTTGCTTCCGACTATTAATACCATTTGATGTGGGTTCCTTGTCATGTAGGATTTTGGGTGGTCTTTTCCAGAAATAGAGTAAACAAAAGAAGTAATCTTTTTTCTTTCTTTTTTTCCCCTCCATACTTAGTGATAAAGAGGGCTTTTTGGATAAAAATTATAGATCCAAAACATATCACACATTTTATTAACATGCTTGCTCATAATGGCACAACTTATAGATACAGACAGACTTTGAAATTAGACTGGAAAAAAGACTAGAAAGCAATCTTGAGGGAACAATGCTCTACTGGCAGGAGCAGTTAATCTAATAGACTTTTTCCATTTGTAGTGCCCCTGAATCACAATTCCAATCCACATATCTTAAGCAACAGTATTTCTGACAACTTGGCAAATGTATGCTCAAACTGAAACACATTTAATTATGAATTTCACTGGATTAAGGTGATTTCAAGATTAATTCATGTGACAGAACAAAAAATATTTTCCTTATTAATTGTATTCTAGCCAAAACTCTATGGTCTTGCATCAAGGTAACAAAAGTTATTAATCTTATGGGAATTTTGGAATGAAGGTTAGTAAATGTAAAACATTCTTTCCCTTCCTCTTTCCTTTCTAAGAAATTTTTTTAATGTGAAAATGTGTATATAATATTTGGCTCTACTCTTGGGGCATCATTTATTTTGATGTGATGATAAATACCCTCAAATTATTAGAAACATTTCTCATAATTTTTTACCCATAATTTATCTATAATATTACAGAAAGCACTAAATGTGGGATTTAGGAAAATTGTGACCAGATTGCTCTATCCATTTATTCTCATTGTTACAGCTAAAAAAGGGTTGGGCACAACATCTAGACCTTCTCACCAACAGGCAAACAACTGCAGAATAGACATCAGACTCGGTGCTCATTGTTTTATACTCAATGGAGGAAGACGTGTATTTGCAAGGTGCTTGGATCATCTGACCATTTTTAAGCAATACCCTTACAACTGAAGAGTTGCTGTCTAAAAATTCCTCTTTCAGTGGAGGCTGTAAAAGCCATTCAGTCAATTGGCCAGAAGCAATATACAAAATCAGGTAAAATGGGACACCTTCTATTCCCAAACCTTGGCACTTCTGCAGGAGACTTGCAGCTCATGAGCTTAGTAAGAGGAGAGGCTTTGCATACTAAGTGTCCTCTGAAGCAAGCAGAAAGTGTAAGTGATGAGGGTGCACGCCATAATGACACCACAGTCATCAGGCTCTGCCTTAAAGCCACAGCTTCTTCTGCAGCTCTCTGGTGGTGATCTCAACTTACATTACAGATGAGGTTAACCCTTGCCTTGGAATAGAGATCTGGAATAGATCTCTACAACTGGTGCAAACCATGGTGAGGATCCATTTGAAAGCGTTGGAGTGATGGTACTTACCTTGGCTGAGGGTATGTTCCATCTGTTGTTGTTTAACTGTAGACAGAATGACATCTCTTTGTTTGACAGCTACCAGAGAGATAATCATAGCAGGCATATATCTCTCTCTGGAAATGGAACTGTGCCCAGGTTATCAGTATTCAGATATATCATCAGATTAACTTTGAGCTTGGAAGCTTGGAGTTGTATTCTGTTGATTTTCTTTTTCTCAGTACTGTACAAGCTGGATTTTTTTCTTCTTCCAAAACTTTAAAATAGATTAATTTGTTTTGAGGCTAATTTCATCCTTGAACTTTCTGATTCCTGCTTTCAATAATTCACATTTAAAAACAAAGTGAATCATTAGCCTGATCTCAGCTGTGTTGAGATTTGTTACTTATTTTAGCAGGGATTGCAATTATTTCTGTTGTGTGGTCACAATGGTTCAGTCCTGTGCTCCAAATTATTGATCCAATTGGGCCACAGTTCCTTTCTGAGTTTTCAAAATAGTTTTTCAGTTTCATATGCAGATATTCTACTGCCAGCAGAGCCTTTTCAAGGCTCCTGGCAGTTATTTTAAGTGATTCCAGAGCAGGGCAGAATTGCAAACTATTGCTCTCTCTCTGTACCTGCAACATTTAAGGCTGTTATCCCCAAAAGTAACCCTTCCACAAGGGCAAAGGCTTATTAGCTGTAGCCAGAATGCATTTTTAATTTGATTCTTGAGATGCAGAGTTTTGAGAATTTAAATGGAAGATGGGGTAGAGGCACTTTCCAGTTCCTCTGATATATCTATATCTAATCTATATCTATATATCTATATCTATATCTACATCTATATCTATATCTATATCTATATCTATATCTATATCTATATCTATATCTATATCTATCTATATCTATTTATCTATTTATCTATATCTATATATCTTTATCTATATCATCTATATCTATATCTATATCTATATCTGTCTATATCTATATCTATATCTCTGTATCTCTATATATCTATATCTGTATCTATATATCTGTATCTATATCTGTGTCTATTTATCTATATCTATATATCTTTATCTATACCATCTATATCTATATCTCTATCTATTTATCTATATCTATATGTATAACAGGTACATATCATGCATCCCTCTCTCTGCTGCTGACTTATTCTGCTGCCAGCAGCTCCTTCTCACAGGGATCCTGGCTTTTGGACCTGGCAGTGTCTCTTTGCTGCGACACAGCTCCCCTCCAATGTCACCCTTTCTCATACAGGTCCCAGCATAATCCCAAGGTTTTCTTACTTCTACAGAGAGAAATTCCAGATACATCTATGAACTGTGTCCTGTTGGCTGCTCCCAGTTCTCTTGAGGCCTAATGGAACAGAATAGGTTACGAAACGCCATTAACAGTTAATTGGTGAAAAAATAGGAATCACTACTTAAATTGGTCTGTATCACAGCTAGACCAGGGCTCTTAGACTCAGAAATGAGGGAATTAAAATAAATGAGTTTGTTTGCCCCTCCTAAAGATGATGATCTCACAAATCAGTGTACAAACTCATCAAACACATCAGTGGAAAAATCAGATACAGGTTTATTATCTTTTACATTTAAATACATATTTCTACTGCAATACAGCATATTTGCAAGTGTCCTCCTTGTGCTGTGAAAGTACTTTGTAACCAAAGAAGTGGCTAAGAAGTTACAAAATGGTAATTTTCCTTCACTTTATTAATTTGCTGATGAAGTTGTGGGCAGGCTGTTTGACTCTGGAGGTCAAATATGCCTACTCCTACTACCCATATTTGTCTGATAAACATCATTTAGTACATCAGGTCTCCTTGCAGAGTCTCACACACAGCACCACACTGAGAGGAGTTTGTCAAGCCCATGAACCCAGAGCACATCAGCAAGCCCAGGATGACACTTGTTTTGCTGACACCTATTTTTATTCAATTACAGGGTTGCTCAGGCAATTTCTTGGCTGACATTGACTTTCAGGTTTGCCCTCTATAATGAATTTGCTTGTTAACTTTATGTTAATGCGCTTGAGTAAGAAATGAATGTGTGATCGAGTACAACCTGCTTATGCCAAGCCGGGTTCTGTAACCTGTGAGGCAAAAGGCAGATTAGGACCATGGGACCTGTTGTTCACTGGGGTTATGTTTGAAAGAAATTAGGATTTGGAAATGTCACATTGTGTCCTGATTCAGTTTATATTGAATTAAATAATTCTCTTTTTTCACAAGCAAGGTGTAGAAGGTCCCACAGGAAAACCCGATTTAAATGTTCCCAGCTAATGGGAATCCAAAATCAAATCCAGAGCTGAGCTGTGTGAGCTGAGCTCCTCCTCTTGTCATCACTTGTGCAATCCTCATGGAGATAAACCTGGGACTGGTGTCAGGACTGAGGATGTGTGCTTGAACCAGCTGTGGGGCCATGGTGTCATTGGGTCTGCAGCGCTCAGACACCAGCTGTCTACCTGCATGGATGGATGCAGCAGGACCCAGAAGCAGCTGGATATTCCATGGGGATAAATGGATAAGGACAACTGAGAAATGAGAGACACCTCCCCAGAGGGCTCCAGGAGAATCCAGTTGTGCTTACCAGTGAGATTTAACCTGGGATACTCTGCCAACACACCTTTGTTTTTCCAAAGCTTTTCCTTTTCTTGGATGCCACCTCTTCAGTGGGATGAACTTGAACCACATTTTAACTCCAAACTTACCTGACTGGAAATGCTTGAAAACTTGGCAAAGACCGAACTGTGCCGCCTCAAGACTATTTTGCTCTTCACCCATTCCTGCTGTGGTTTGCAGCCCTGCCTTCCCCACCTCCCAGCCGAGCTGGGTGGGATGCTCAGGCCCGTGTTTGTTTGCACTGCTGCCATCTCAGCGAGCACCAGGATGAGTGCTGAGCATATGCAGAACCCTCCCTCCATCTGTGCAGCCAGCTCCAGCAGGCAGTCTGCAGAGGAGCTGTGAGAATCAGGATCACGGAGAGTTCAGCTCACTCCTCTTCCCTTCCATGCTCTTTTTGTTGCTGAAGTTCTGTGACCCCTGGCAGCGACAGCAGAGCCTCCTTGCAGCACCCACTGGGTTTCTGTCACAGCTCACAACCTGCTTCTCACTTTCCCTGAGTGCAGCATGGAAAATAAACCCTCAGTGTTTTCTATTTGGGGAAGATGATTTTTAACAACTTTTAACGACTTTTATCTATGTAGCAAGAGCACCCCGACAGCAATTTCCCCTTCCCCTTTGTGAGAGCTGTTTGCACAGTGAGCTCTGCAGATGGCAACCCAGGAGTGCCACCCTTTGGGGTGGCTCCTGGCACTTCACATGCATGGCAGACCCTGGGGGACACTTTTCTTCACAATATCATCGCTCCTGTCACGACAGAATAGATGCGCTGCACTATTAATCACAGGTTTTTCCTGAGTCCACAAGCACAGCAGAGCTAGAGTAAATTTGACAGGCTTTTTTGCCCTGGAAAAATGCAGAAGTTCATTGCAATTCAAGTTAAGCTCTGCTTTTGTAAATCTGCCAAAGGAGAAAGAATTTCTTCGAGGTATTTATGCTGATCTGTAGACTTTTGATAATATAGTGAAAAACATTTCAAATCAATCAGAGCTTAATCTACTTAGTGCATTTAGCTGGAAGGTTATAGATTGATACATAGATTACTGTAACATGAAAGCATAGATTAAGCATGGGGTTTATTACTAAAATAAGCACTGACAATGTTTTCATAGTCTGACTTAACATTTTCAGAGTTGTGCCTGATAAATGCTTGTACTAAAATCGAGTGATATCCTATAAAACAGAGTGTAAAGTTCTGCCACTGGAATCAGCTACACATTTAAATGCATAGCAGCAGCAAAGAGTGGTTTTTATTTCAGTTTGCTGTGTGATCATTGTTGCTTTGAGATTATGTTTTGGCAATGATAAGTCTTACAGATAATTTTAAAGCAAGTGGTGGTGTAGCAAAAAGGACTTCCAAAGCAATAAGATAAGAGTATTTAAGTGTTCTGTATATAAGGAGTAATATCTTAAAAATAACATGCATTTAAAAAGTGAACAGCAGGTAAAATTAATTTCATTTATATGCTTTTTTTAGAGCACTCTTCCAGAGAAGTTAATTCTGTCATGGTGTAATTAAAGTGCCTTAATTTGCAACCAAGCACTTGGAAAGGCTGTTGAGCTGTTGTGAGGAGGGGTGGCAGCAGGGCACTCTGATGGAGGTCACCTCCATGATTCTGTTAAGTGACAAAAGAAGGCTGAGCTCTCCCTGTGCTGCAGTTTGGAAATTTGTTGATTTTGGGATTACGTGATGCTGAATCCTGAGGAATGGGGCAGGAGAACTTCCCTCCATACTGGCATGTTGCTGCTAGACCAGGAGCAGCCCAGCAGGGTTAATCAGGGTCCCTTTAGCAGGACAGGAACCTCCTCTGGGCTGCAGTGTTAGAAGGTCCTGGTGTGGTCTCCTTGAGCAAGTCACAGATAAAGCTGTTATAATTTCTGGTGTTATGCTCTGAGTGCATGCTTGGAAATCAAGGATGTGACACAGTGGAGTGTGCTTCTGTCACTGCTGGGAGGGGAAGGAAGGATTTTCACCTATAGATGGTCCTATGGCATGCATGAAGTGTGACATGAGGGGTTTGCTGCATGTGTCCTCAAATGTTAGAGTAGAAACTAGGAAAACAAAGGAACAGTTTTGCAGCTTGTTCTGTGGGAAATACCTGTGGCTATTAGGGACTTTGGTAGGAATAGCATGTGAGTTAAAAAGTAAGAAGTGAGTTACAAAAGTAAGAATTGCATGTGAGTTACTCCCTTATCTCATGTCACTGCCAGAGGATCAGAGGATCAGAGGATGTCTTTAAATTTGGAAGTCTCTAAATCTCAAGATCATCTCAAACTGAGAATCCCCATTCCAGACTTTGTCCTGACATCATGGCTGGGATGTCTGATCTGGACATCTCCTCATCCTCACACATCAAGGGGGAGCCACTCCTGGCAGCCCAGCCCCAGCTCCCACAGCACACATTTAAATCTCTTGAGTAGTGTGAGCTTTACACAGTCATCCTCTAAAGCTGGTACTCTGCTTTGCTGAGCTTACCACACAGTGGTGTTGCTGTGTTTCCTTTTTTGGCTAGGAACCAGGAGGAGGAGGGGGAAAAAGCCTCTTTTTCAGAGATGACTCCCATGCCTTATTAATCTTCATTTTGTCTGCGTGATCACCAGCAGATCCTCTTGTGTGACTTCGCAGTGACACCTGGTGGGAGAGGCCAGGATGTCATCGCCATTAAGGCAATGAAACTGCAGAATTTTTTTGCTCCAAGATCTAGGAAAGGCTCCCAATTTCCCCTCACATGCATTTCCCTGAAACTCTCTCTCAGCTTATGGGAACTCCGCATCCAAAGCCTGATTCATGCTAATAGTGCTTCTGTTCTTTTTTACACTTTATAAAGAGAGGAAAGAGAACACAGTAATAAAGAAAAATCTTTTCCATAATTTAATCAGCAGCTCACAGAAAATATCAGAGGGTAAATTTAGAACATGTATGACTGGTCTCGGAAGTGCAGCGCCTGGCAGGAGCTGCCAAATCAAATATCAGTTATTTTGAGCAGTATCTTTTATGCCTATAGCATTTCTAGCAAGTGAAGTAGACATATTTCTTACATTTAGAAATATTAATTCTGAGACTCTGGAAGTGGTCTTAGTACTGGGAAAGCAGTCAGTAAGTCTGCTGAAGCAGTGCCTTATCTAATTCATCTGCGTGCACAATTTTTCATTTTATAACATGAGAATGCTGAACTTCTGCTTGGAAGCAAGGAACTTTGATGATCAAATTATGCCTGAATGTGAAAAGGAACATTCATAATTAGCCTCAAAGCAAGTATGTCCTGAAGTTCCTGTTTAGTGCCACCAGAGTTGGAGATGACATATCCTCATATTTCACAGGCAGGGCTAACCTTTCCCAGTAATTAGAAGCTCCAAAACCTGGTTGGGGAGAATGAGATGAAGAGTCAGACTGACTCATCACTGCATTTTTTAAGATAGTCTGGATAAATAAATCTCCTGCCGTACTAAAGTCATTTCTGCAGACAGTGAAAGAAACCAGCCTTAATGGGACTACAAATTATTCTATTTTGACAAGATATGGGAAGAATCATTGGGACAGAGAATCTAGATTTTACTTTAGGAACTTTCATATTTTCAGTCACAAAGAAAATATTCCATGGGCATGGGTAAATTTGCAGTTCTACACAGCTGCTGTGGGGTAAAGGGAATTTGGAAAACATATGGAACTGGAAAATGACACCAGATAGTGCCAGAAATGCAAGTCAAAAATTCGTTTGCTCTCAAGTACATGCTGGTATTTTTGAGGGGTTTGGGGAGAAGCTGCATGGAATTTGTTCCCTCGTTTGTGTGCTTGCTCAGGCGAGGTAGCAGAAGCAGAGTGGTGCTTTGGTGGCATTGTCCCGATGGTAAAATAGGAAATTTTCCTCTGTTTTGCATTTGGACATCATTGAGTGTTGCCCATTGAGTTCTTGCAGCTGCTGTGCAGCATTTGGAGCCATCCAAATCTCAGTTAGCCACTGTTTAGCTCATTAAGGTGACTAGATTTCTGTGAACTGTTATGTGCACACTGATTTATACCAAATGTGCAGAAAACCTGCCCGGTTTAGCTGCATTCAAAGGATGAAGAGCAGCTCTTGACCTCAGCCATTTGTTTGAAGTGAATATTTCTACCATATAAAATTCTATTGCAAGGAAGATGAACTAGATGCAAAATTACTTCGCTTTATACATGTCAAAGCAGAGGAAAAGAGCCTTAAATTTCACCAGATGATGTCATGAAAGGCTCTGTAGAAGTCCCATCACCTCCTGGCTTTGGTGGAGGTTCCCCTGCCCCAAGGAAGCTCCCATTACAGATTGCTTCACCAGGAATGGACTTCTGTCCCTTCTCAGCTGGCAAAGGTCAGGGAAAAACTGAACCATTTACAGTGCACATTGTGAATGCCTGCCTGGAAACCAGCAAGCTCCTGAAAACTTTAAAATGTGCTGTTACCTGGACTGGCTTCAAAATCCAGCACTGCACCATGAGAAACCCTGCCAGCTCTAGCCCAGTCCTTAACCTTCCCTCCCTGCAGAAGGTTGTTTGGAAGGAGGATGCCAGCCAAAACAAACACCTGTCATCCTCTAATTTCTGGATCAGCATCATTCAGGCTTCAGGATGGCTTTTGGAAGGAAAGGAGAGCATTATTTACTGTGGTCAGCGATCTCCTTGGGGCAGTGGAAGGAAGCCAGCTGTTCAGACCGATGTCACAGTGCAGCCAGCAGCTGCCAGGGCTTTAAAGGTGTTCAGTGAGTGAAGTTGTACTTGTTTGCCCTGAAGCCCTGGTAGGTATCACAAAAAATAGGTGTTGTATCACTAGAGTCAAATATTTCCAAAAAAAAATGTGTATTGTGAGTTGTATAACAGAGCTACTGTGGTTTTCTGCTTGCACACAAGTTCTGTTTCTCTGCACCAATTTTATTACAGTGGCCTTGGGTTAAATTGCCTGTTGGAGAGCTGTGTCCTCATTTTCTGATTATGCTGGTATTTTTAATAACTAATTAGTAGACCAGGACTTTGGATCTTGCAGAACTGATTTTGACCTATGCCATGCTAAGTTGAAGTCTGGAATAACTCCCTGGAGATAATTGTGATGCCCTGGATCTGCACCAGGATGCTGAATGAGAGGGTCTTGCTGTAATATTCATGCTTTATGTCCACTTTCAGGGCTTCAGAGGAAATGTCTTAAAACACTGTTATTCCCAGAAAATAAAGAGTGGCATGTTAGAGACTATTTTCAAACCCAGTCAAATTTAAAAGCCATTTTTTTCCTTCATAGAATAATTTCTGTGGTTTAATAGTATAAAACACAAAAAATGTATTTAGGTGGTCAGGTTCACTGCGTGTAAAACAAAAATGCATCGTTTCTATGTTGGTAGAATTGAGCTGGAGGGCTGTGACACATGTAGGAGTCTTCCAGGCTGTAGAATGTTGTAAGACATTAAAATAATTTAACTAAATTGTACAAAAATGATGTACAGTATTAAAGGGTGGAAATATAGCTGTTAGGGCATGTTTCCTAGGGATACTTCAGGGATCTCTCTCCTGAGGGATTTTTAAGAGTGAATTAAACAGATTTTTGTCATGGGTTGTTGAGATAAACATCAATCCTATTTCAGTGCAAGGAGGGGATTAAGACTTCTTTGGGCTTCTTCTGGAACTACAATTTCATGATCTTGTGTATAGTTTTGATGTCTTTTTCTCATGTCTTTGCAGTTCGACATTTTGGCTCTGGGATTACAGAGAATGCCTGTTTTTATATACAGCAGGGTAAACACACATAAACAGATTGTACATGATGGTTGTAGGGGATTGATCTCTTTATCATGACAAATTTTTATGTGCCTCATTATTTCCCTGAGGAAAATTGGTCATTTTCTTCTTCTGAGGGTGTTCATGAACTTTTATTTGAAAAACATGTTAGAAAGAAAGAAAGAAAGAAAGAAAGAAAGAAAGAAAGAAAGAAAGAAAGAAAGAAAGAAAGAAAGAAAGAAAGAA
>JAWWMS010000120.1:7904214-7923017 GCA_035048045.1 Chlorospingus semifuscus
AGATAATAGATAACAGATAGATAGAGATAGATATAGATAATAGATAGATAGATAGATAGATAGATAGATAGATAGATAGATAGATAGATAGATAATGATAGATAGATGATAGATAGATAGAGATAGATAGATGATAGATAGATAGATAGATAGATAGATAGATAGATAGATAGATAGATGATAGATAGATAGACACATACATACATATATTCTATATTTACATAGATTCCCTTTTGTTTAGAAGGAAAATGTAGTATTTGGTCTTCCTTAGAATATCCAGGACAGCCTAATGTCAGAGGAGACATTGCTTTTAGAGGTTTGCTGTGCCTGAAAAACAGAAAAAGACTTAAGAGCCAATCTGCCCTTGACTGCAGACCTGCAGGGAGTGCACAGCACTGGCACAGCTCCCCAGCAGCACAGACTCACTGCTGCTGTTGCTGTAATTTCCTGCTCTAAAGCAGCACAGGGGGGTCTGCTGCACTCGTTCCTTCTCGGTTTCTTGCTTTAAGCACTGGTTGCCTAAGACATCACATGCTGGTTCAAATTGGAGCATAATTTAACAGGAGAGATACCCACAAATATGCAGGTTTTGTGGAAATCAATGGTTCAGCAGGAGATGCCCTTTCCTACAGTACAAAATGAATCAGTATTTCACTGTATCAACCATCATCCCATTAGACAATCTTATGTCAAAAGGTGTAGGAAATAGCAAAATTTCTAGTTGCCATGAAAAGCAAGATTTTTTACTAAGGTTAGAAGTGTCCTGAGTAAAATTGTCCTTTTTTTGTGCCTGCCAACCTCTCCACACCTCTGTGCCACATCCCTAGATTTGCAGTCTCCCTGTGAAAGACCACAGCAGGCCAATCCATCTCCTGGTCAATGGGAATGCTTTTCATAATCCATGGGGATGCAATAAATCAAAACCATTCTGTGTTGTATATCATATGATAATTTATTCTTTTCTAAAACCCAGGCTGGAATGGAAAATCCAACCATTTCTTTGCATGTGATTGGTCTGAATGGACCCACTCATGACCTGGAAATGACTCCCCCAGATGATCAGAGAATGAGGTAGGTGCTTTATCACCCTTCGATGCTGGCCCCAGTTCCCTTGAGGTTTCTTCAAGATAATTTTGCAGTTTTTAACACTGGACCTTTCTGTGCTGCTATCAAAAAGTTTCATTTTGTGTAAATCTCCTTAATTTTTTTTTCATTTACTCATCTTTTTACATATACTTTATAGAATGCTACATTATAACAGACTTACACTGAATAACTTTGAATTGATCCAAACACATTTATGCAAAAAAAGATGTATGACCTGTGGCCAAACCAAATGGGTATTTGCCTTTCAAAAATACAACTTCACACCTTTCTACAGCAAGTGGGAATTCAGGATCACAGTATCCCCATCACAGTAACAGAATGGTGGCTCCTGAACAATATAATTTCTCTTTTGGTAGCATTCTCTGTGAACAGAGAGACTCAGAAAGGTTTTAATTACAGCAATAACTTCTGACTGCAGGATCCAAGTGTTGTTCATAAATTTGTTCTATATGGTTATGGGTGGCCATAATTTATTTAATTGCAATCAATATTGCAAAATGATGCAAAATACATCATAATTAATTAGTGCCTGTATATTTCATCAAAACCATGGCAATTGCCATCTCTAGGGATGATAGAAGTAGTGCTGCCAGAGCAATAGGGGTGTATTTTCATTATGCATATGTTTTCTGAAATGAGAAGATTAGTGTGATAAAATGTTATTAGAACAGGCAAGAGGGATGTACTGCACATTCAGTTACAGAAGGGAGTCTCAAGAAAGCAGGGGAAGCTGGTGATAAGGATCTTCCAGCAGACACATCCTATCTAAGCATTTCAGTGTGCTCAGTGCAGATGATATATGGACAGAGTGGGATTTTGTGTTCTTTTTATCTGGAGCAAAGTGATTTAGTACAATTAATAAAACTGAGAATAAAGTGGAGATATGCCACGGCCTTTTTTTCTTTCAAAAGTGAAAGAAGCCAGAAATTTTCCAAAGAAATTGGATATTTTTCAGTTAAAACAAAACAAAACAAAACAAAACAAAACAAAACAATAAAATAAAATAAAATAAAATAAAATAAAATAAAATAAAATAAAATAAAATAAAACAAAGAGGAAAATAAACAAGAAAAAGCAAAGCAAAGCTGATGATGGGAAAACATATTTGTGGGTGAAATATACAATACTGATCACTTGTCCTTTTTAAATATCTTTCATTTTGAACATTTTTGTCGAGTTTTCTCCAATGCCATGCTCTTCTGTGAAAAAAAAGAAACTGAAGGGAAGGGTTTGAAATTGAAGAGTGAAAAGTAGTACTATAACATTCAATGCCTGACAGACTTTTTTTTTTTGGTGAAAACCACTGGACCTCAAGAGTTTCATCTGCAGATGGTCAGAGTTGGATCATCATTCAGCTTATTTCTCATATTTGCATCTCAGGTGGCCAGAAACAAATAAATAATGGAAAAACTCAGACAATTCCAGTCTGGATGTGAGGCACTGTCTGAGCTGCTGCCTGTCCCTTGGCCTGTAATGAATCCCTGTCTGTTCTTTGTGCTGTTTGTGGCTTTGGCCATACTGCAGATATTCATATTGTAGAGTCACACCTCCTGTTTGGGATTCCTGCCTCCAGGAAGCAGCCATGGAGAGCTGGGGCATGGACAAGGCTGCTGCGCAACAACCTCAGTCTCAGATGATTCAAACCAAACCAAAAATGTCTTTACTGGGATGTGGAAATCCATTGCAAAACTCAGGATGGCTTCACCCTTCCTGGCAGGGCTCAAGCAAGGCGTCCCTTCCCTTTTGCTCTGCTGGGGATGTCTGTAAATGCAGTGCTCAAGGATAGATTTTATTCTATGGAAGAAATAGGTTCTCCCTTAAATCAGCTCCACATAAATTGTGGGACAGGTCAGGCAGAGAGGGCTTGGGAATTGCACTGATTTCCCATTTCTCTCCACTGGCTGCTCAACCAGTGCAGCTGCAGGAGCAGCAGATGTTGAACACTAGCTGAGATGAATCACACTTTCTTGTCTCATTTTCCTCTGCAAAATGCGAACCATAAAACTTGGGTGTCCTATAGAAGAGATGTGAAGGGAAGTAAATGAAATTAAAGACTCCACACTACTCAAAAACTGGAATAATGACTATCCAGATATCTGCAGCTATCTGTGGGCTGGGTTATCCATGGTTTTGATGACTGGAACAGAGTTCAGAGGGGAATTGAGACTCCATGCCCTTCTCTGGGGTGGTAGGGAAGACCATGATTCACCTAAAATAATAATCAAAAGTTCCTGAGAAAGAGCTGTGATTCCTGTGTTCAAACAGTGAGAGGGATGTAAAAATTGAATATATGTCCTTGAAACTTTAAATTGGATTTATAGAAGAAATGCTCTAAGCCACAATAAGTACTAAAATCACATTCCTTTTCTGGGGAGACTGAATCTGCTCGGTTCATTTTGGAGAGAAAGAAGAGACAGTTATACAGTTTAATTTTGCTGTGTTGTTTTTTTTCCTCTTAGGGCCTACACTGTTGCTGATGAAGAGTAAAATTACAATTTTATTTCAGGCTCTAAATTTTCAGACTGCTGTTGTCTCACCTGGGCATATCCTTCTCCCGCAGTGCGATGGATGCAAGCATTGAGGCTTTTTGTTCCTTTTCCCTGCAGCCAATTTCAGGCCCTAAATATTACTGAAAAGTACAAAATCAATTTCCAGCTTGTTATTTTTCTAGACAAACAGACCTTTGTGCTTTTGCCCTTTCTGTTCAGTATATGCAGGAGCTCTTGCCAGAACACAAAGGGCTCTCCAGTGACACAGAGCATTATTTCCAGCGAGAGCAGCAATTCCTTATACATATTTTATAGCAAACAAATGAACTAATAAATTTTTTATAGACTGTATGCTGTAAAAAGTCTTATTATGCTTTAAGGATGTCTTGGCCCACATGGCCCAGCAGAATATTATAACATCACAGCTTTGGCAGTTCAGCCAGAGTTGTGCCCTACAAATGAAGTGGTGTGGACCTCCCTGAATTGCTGTGGACATTGGTAGCACCATGCCCTGGCTCTGAGAAAGCAACCATCAGTGAATTTATTCCTGCATTTTCCAGCCCAGCCCAGGTGGTTGCAGTCCTCACTATTGCATGGGGCTTTTCCTGAGGGTATCAATTACAGGACTGTGCAGCCCACACCCATGGTTTGCTCCAAGTACCATCGCAACCTGAAAATGTCCAGCAATAAGATGGTGCAGGCAGTGTAGGAGGGTGGTTTTGCTCATGCAAACCATCTCTGCTGATGTCTTTATGGCAACCAGCTGCATCTGCTTTACACAAACCCTGTGTCACTCCAAACTCTATTCTTCTTACTATTTGTCTTTTAATGCAACACTCCTGGACACTTTGGTGTGTAGCCAGCATGCTCAGAGGCCATCAGCTTTTCACAAGCATCAAGAGCCCAACAATTGATAGTGATGGGTCTGAGTCAGCTCACTTTAGTGTGCTCAGAATGGAAATAGTTTGCAATTTCTTTTACACCTGCATAAATGTGTAGCTCCAGGCAGTTCAATCCTTCTTGGAAGACAGAATAGCTTGAAAGATTCTTTATCTCTGTATTCGTCTCTTCTTTGAAAATAACTTCCAGAAGTGGCAGATAAAACACCTGCTCAGTCCTAAAAATGTCATTTTTAGGGGTTGAAATCCATACATAAAGCAGTCTGGATACATCAGGACATGATGTTCTCTAAAACCACAGCTCTCTCCTGGCCTGTTTGCCTGCAGCAGCTGCTCTGCCATGTGGCAGTTCAGGATGGCAGCGTTGTGATCTGGTTTCTGTGTGTGTGTGTTTGCAGGGACTACTACATCACCATGGTGAAATGGGCCACCAGCACCAAGGTGGCAGTGAACTGGCTGAACAGGGCCCAGAACGTGTCCATCCTGACGCTCTGTGATGCCACCACGGGGGTCTGCACCAAGGTAGGACGGGTTTGCAGAGCACTCTCTTGCCATCAGTGTCCAAAACCCATGCAAAGAGAAACTATTTAACTTATTTTTCATGGTGAAAAGCCAGCTGGAACACATTAATTCAGGCATACAGAACATAAACAATGTTCAATTTTAAATTTTTTTTTAACACCCAGTAATCCAAGAACACTCTGTGTTTGTCTTGATTACCTTTATCCACACACAAGCAACAATTTGCAACCTAAATACCTTTGCAACATTCTAGCTGCATTATATGTAGTTAATGGCATTAAAAACAGCTCATGCTTATCTTAATTTTAGTTAATCTCTTCTATAAATGCACTAATACAAATGACGTATTGATATAAGATCGGCAGATTCCATCATTTAAACTGGCATGGGTTTCCACTGTATAAAACTGTTCTAATACACCCATCCCTTGAAAAAGATCATGCAATTCTGTGCATAGAGCATGGTGAGAAGTTTTTTTCTTAATAACTTTCATTTCAGCCTTTATTTATTTCTTAAGATTTATTTCTTTGGGGAATAGTACATCTTGTGGATTTATGTGTTTTGTCTGTTTATGTAAAATGCCTTGTTGATCCAGTGAATGTTTATACATCAGGGAGGAAAGTCAAGAAAAGGAGCCACTGGATTCCACTCCAGAAGCACATATTTAAACAGTTTCTCTGTATTTCTGACCAACTTTTCAACTCCAATCCAACAGCTTCATGCATTGATAGGCAAAATATAATATATGACAAGTATGGTATTAATGATCTTTTTGTCTTTTAGAAACATGAAGATGAGAGCGATGCCTGGCTGCACAGACAGGTAAGAGTGATCTTCCCCTTGTAGTCAAGTTTTTGGTAGGATAATTTCTTCACTGAGTTTTTCCCCAAAGAGAAAATGCTGATTCCCAGATTTTAGAGAGCTTCTTGGAAGATGGCATGATGTGTGTAACAGAAAAGAGCTTCTCAGTAACAAACAAATTCTCAGTAAAGGTGCCATCCACTCTGGTAGGACCCATAGTCCTTAGCCTGCAATTTACTTGTATTTAAAAGAGATGAAAAGCTGATGTGGGTGGGAAATCACTCACTGGCAGTATCTGTATAGGACTCATCAGCCTCAGAGACAACCCTTCATACCCTGCCCTGACACTAATGATGACAGTTTAAACACTATTGTGGTTTTTTTCTGGTCATTTTATTGAGAGGATCTCTGTCCATTCAGAGACAAAACCATGCAGATAGACTGTTCAGTCACTTAAATATCATATATAACTTGCCCAGGAGTCAGTTTGTGAAGGGACCTCAGATTAAATGAAGCTTTTTTTGAGAGAGAAGCTGTGATCTCGATTCAACCACAACACCAAACAGTTTTTCAAGCCTTTTGTGAACACCATGTCACAAAATAGCTTGTTTCATATATTTTTCCAAGTCCAGATTTAAAGCATTTCAAATTTTTGTCACAGCCTGCTCAGAGGAGCCAAGACCCTGTAGAAATGGCACTTCATCAGTTCACAGCAAGAACAATGCTCTCCTCTGTTCCAGTGGCTGTCCTGCAGCAATGGGCTGTGTGTGATCCACATGAAAATTGATTTTATGGGGAAATAGGTTTTGTGCTCCAAGCATTTCAAATAATCTTTTGCTGATATAGAGTAGAAATGGTGCTGAAATATTCTTTACATTCATAAGGACTGTATTGGCTTGAGTAGGAAACAAAAGCTTAAAAGACAAGCCAAATCAAGGGGAAATTAAATTGTCCATATATTGTATATTAAAAAAACCCAAAAAACCAACAACCAACCAAACAAACAAACAAAAACCAAAAAAACCCCAAAAAAACCCAAAAAACAAAACAAAAAAAATCCAAACAAATAAAAAACCACCACCCTTAAACGGCATTATTTATTTTATAAGTTTGAAGGCAATAGCAGTAAAATAATCCTTCCATTGCTATTTACTGCAGTATAGTAGAATCTGTGTTTTATATTACTAATACAGCATAGTAGAATTGTGTTTTTACACTGCTGTGGTTATTTAGTCACCTACCACATGGACAGGCATTAAAAGATAGTGCTTTATCCTCATATCTGAAGTAAATGATCTGTCAGTCTCTAATGGGCTTGCTCCAGGGAAATACATTTTGTTTTACTACATCTCCAAAAAGCATATACTTAGTTTGAGAGCACACTCTTAGTTTAATGTTAGGGAAGGATGTTCATTACAGCCAAATGAGTCAGACATCTCAGTGCTAAACCAAAATAACATTTTCTATGGACTTTGGAGACATTTGATAGCATCCTTCAAAAGCCTTTGTGGCAGTCTGAAGAATCATATAGCTCTTTTGCCAGTATTTCTGACAACAAAATTACTTAAAATTCTAGTTTTGACTGAACATGGTTACTGGGATAATTGTATTTCCTATATTTGCCTTTTATTCTATGACACATTAATCTAGATAACTGGAAAGGTATTTTCATGGCACGTGTGCCTGACTATGAGGATGATGTGAAAATGTTAAATGCTGGTTTGGGTCCACTAACCTCATCAAGAAGGAGATGAATTGCACATCAGGCAGCTGCTGAAGGAGCTCAGGAGTGTGGCTGGGCTCAGGATGAGGACTCCTTGGTTGAGATATTTTAATATAAATGTTTGCAAGTGAGACACCAGGGTGGTGGCAGTGGGGTCACACAGCCAAGAGACCCTGGGCAGGGTTCAGCCCACCCAAAAACCTCCTTGTGAGCAGTGTCCCAATTCTAAATCAGCAGGACCAAGGAATCCAACTGCTTACCTTGTTCTTTAAAATACTCCTTCAAAATTCTCCATATGCCTGGTTTGAAAGGTTTTTTGCACAGGTTTTACCTTTTTTCCTGGGAATTTAGGTGCAACCTCAAACAAGAACAAACAGTCAGCTGGGAGCAGGAGACAAGAAGACACTCAACAGGGACATGAGGTGATCTCCAAGGATGACAGGGTTGACTTTTTTCAGCTGTCTGACATCCTGGGAAATCTGAGATAAACCATACAAGCCATGAATTTGAATTTTGTTGTTCAGTAGTTTGGTGACTCAGTGGCATTTAAAAGTTTGTGTTTGGAAGGTCACAGTAAACAATCTCTTGTTTCCTTCTGGGCTCAAGTTCATGAATATATTTTATGCAAGTCCAAAATCTTTGGAGAGCCTCTCTCCTACACAGGTAAAGAGAAATAATGCAGCCACTCCCTGTGCAGCCAAAAAATAAAATAAGCTACTAAAAGTATAATGAAGAATATTTACACAGTAATTGTTAGAAATTATCTGTCACTCTTTGTCAGATGAGGTGGCACACGTTTACTAAAACTGCCCAGGGATTCTGCAAGTTTATATTTTTTTTATTTATATACTTGCTTGTGCACTTCTGATCAGAAGAGCCACACTGAACTTCACTCATGCTGTTGCTTACATACACAAACTGTTTGAAACACTAATTATAGCTGTAAACAATTTTGTTTCAATTTCTGTGAAGAAGCCTTTTTCCAATAGTTCTGGGGATGGTCATGTACAGGCAATGATTCAGCAAGAGAGAAATCAGGCAATTTCTGAGCTCCTGCTGATGATAAACTTTACTGGCATTTTAATTGTTTTATTTATTTAATTGTGAATGTGGCCTGAACAAAAGCTTTAATTAGAAACCAGGGTGCAATTGCATCTCCACCAAAGGCTGCAGTCTTTGGCATTGACATTGGCAGGACCAGGAGACCATAAAATTGTTTAGAGACCTATAACCTTCAAAACTGCCTGCATGGGCTGCCTGCCCTCCCCTGATAACAGCTTCTTTGGGATGCATTTTTCTTTCCAGTCCTGTTTGCCCATTATTTTAGATGACCTCAGTCTGAAGCTAAAGACTCACTCTCTTAAAAGGTGGAGGTGATGAAAACCTGGCACCATTTTTCTTTTGCTACTCCCTTGCTTTAATCCTGCATGATAACCCAGTGATGATTCTTACGTGTAGTTAATATGAGGTATGAAAAGAGATTTTTTAATTTAAAAACAGAGATCAGAGGAACTTACAAACAGGACCCACTTTTTCAGTCTGTAAAGCCCTTTTGCCATGAAATTATCCCATAACTGACCTAATGTTAGCTCCAAGACAAAGGATGCAGCAGAAACAGGACCCAAGGTTCCATGACTCAAATACTCAAATTCATCTACCAGAGATAAAAAAGCAGCTGCTGGCTACAAACAATCTTTTTGATGTTTAAATGAAGAGTTCCCACTTCGCCCAGTGGAGGGGATCTGTACCCAGGGACATGGGATCCTCTCCAGTGGTTGACTCTGATTTTTGGTACTTCTGGGATGTCCGAAGGTGCACCCAGGCACAGTTGAGGATGAGGACAGGGGTGAGGATGAAGCCCAGCATTTCCCCAGGAGCTGAGTGTGTCAGGAGATGGAAAGAGATCTTCCCCCTGTGCCCTAAAGAGGAGGTGTCTGCATTGTCCCATCAGAGTCAATGCACTTTGGGTGTTTGCTTTTCTGCATTTAAACAAAGTGTTTGCCAAGGGATTAAAAGAATTCATGTCACACCCATCTGTTTATCAGAGCTATGGGCCTGTGACACAGAAAGTATTGGGGCATTTCACTGAAAGAATAATTTGCCAACACAGAAAAATCATTAATTCTGGGATCTGGGCAAAGGTGGATCAGACACAGAGGGCAGGAGACTGCTGAGGAAGGGAAAATACATCAGAGAATCAATTGGAAAGGATCCAGTTATTCAGATTAGTTTGTTTCCTTTTTAAAACCTGAGGATGAACCAGAAAATCATAATTCTTATGGAAATAAAACTCAGTCAGAAATAAAACCAACATGCAAAGAATCTGCTTCACCACTAATTTTTGTGGGGAAATGTGTCCAAGAGCATGTGAGGCCCTGCAGAAGGACTGGGAGTGTATTGAGCACAGACAAACCAGTTTGGAGCTGCAATGTGTGATGCTGAAATGGGATGATTGTTTGCCCCATGTTAATGTGTGGGTGGGTTTGGTGGAGCTGTCCTTCTGTGCCCACTAATCTTTCATAAATTCCAGCTCGCCCTAAATCGGATAATTCTCTTTCAAACATTTGTCTTGGTGTATGTTTGATCATGCAAATCCTCAAGGTCAGAGACACCTGTGCACTGCCCACCATCCTGCACACACCTTGTCTTCCCTTGTTTTGCCAGAGAAGTCTTAGGTGGCTGCAGATCCAGTGATTCTCAGTGATCCCTCTCCAAACATAACTGAATACACTCTAACTTTTTCTCTTTAACTGTTATTCTTTACACCAGGACTTTGTGCCCCTCTCTAGGATCTACAGGAGCTCAGACTGCGTTTAGCATTGTCCCCTCACCCATCCTGATTCTGCCAAACTTGGGATAAGCCCCTGAGGCACTCCTTGATTTCTTCTCCTGACCATTTGCAGATATACTGAGTTGAGTTGTGCAGCTCTGAGCTCCAGCACTGAACCCTCCAGTAGGTTCTGAGCCCTCCAGCAGCCTCCCATGACCTTCCCTTTTCCAATAAACCTGAAGTATTTGGTGGCATAACTTTCTCATATTTCACTATCATCTACAACAAAAAGATTACAGACATTTGAGACTATACCCAAATCCTTTAAAATGTATTAATGAAACATGAGTTTGTTCAATACCTTTTCTCACCTACTGATTCCAGCTGTGTCTACAATCCTCCTGCAGCAAAATCCCCCAAACATTCCATACCTCCTGCATAGTAAAAGTATTGTCTTTACTAGCACTAAACTGATCTGTTATTTTCAAGCAGGGCTGTTCTTTTCTATTATTGTGGGATTCAGTCAACAATAGTTGACAAAAGGTTCTGACAGCTCATATCACATGCAGAATACTTTAATTATGTGCCCAGTGTAGCTCCCTAAATTATAAAATCCTGTTCCAAGAGAATTTCAGTCTGTCTCTCCATTTACCCCCGGGGTAAGTCATCGTCTCTGTCACAAAGTTCTGCCTCATTCATTCATGTGTTGCCTTTCCAGCAATGGAACATGCAAACAGACTGTCCTGTATCATCAGCCCAGTGCTCAATCCTCACATCTGTCACCTGTGCCATGAACCTCTGTCCCCTGCAGCTCTGAATGAACCTCAAACTCATCAGCACAATGCCTGCTCTCACTGGCAGAGACATATTGCCGGAATACATAATTCAGGAGGCACAGATACAGAAATGGAGGGTGAGCTCATTGCTACCTACCTCAGGAAAGGAAAACCTGTCCAGCAGAAGGTTTGCCTGAGCTATCACAGTCATTATTCAGTGAGGTTTCTGCTGTCATGAAAGACATTTGGAAATAATATAGAGTTTCGTGTTTCAGGTTCCAGAACAATGTCAGAAATAAATGAAACCATTATTTCATTGAGCTGCAACAAGCTGCAAATGGGCACATTTTAAAATACACTGAAAACCTAAGCAGGGGAAAATAAAAGGCAAAAAGAACAGTTTGAACACCTAATAGGGCACTGACAAATCTGATAAACAGCAGAAAAGAATTAATCAGTAAAGAACAAAGGAGCAAAGGAACATAGAGTAAGAATAATGTGTTAGCTTATGGGAAATAAAAATGTTTATTCCTTTGCTGTGCCATAAGTCTCCATGTACGATCAGGTTCCTGCTGGTTCAGTGTGGTTCAGTGCTGGGCATGTGCCAAGCAGAAAGTCAAGGGGTTTGATTAACACTGAACTGCAGAGGACCCAGAAGAGGCTGGCATCAATCTCCTTGTGGATTGCCCTGGGTAAAGAAAGGTTCACAAAGCCCAACCAAGGAAGGGCTCATCCAGGCACAGAAAATCCTGATATCACAGGACAGCTTCTGCAGACGTTCAGCTTATTATTCACTCCTAACTAGCTGAGACTTGTCGCAGACATATTTTATGAAAAATCCTTTCCTCAAAATTTTTCCAATTGAGAAGCTGAGAGGGCTCAGGAACAAAATGTAAACAATGATTATCTGCTGCTGTGGAATGCAACAAGTAGATGTTTGGTTGGCCCATGTTGATTGTTTCTAATTAATGGCCAATCACAGCCCAGCTGGCCCAGACAGAGAGTCTGAGCCACAAGCCTTTGTTATCATTCTTTCTTTTTCTATTCTTAGCTAGCCTTCTGATGAAATCTTTTCTTCTATTCTTGTAGTATAGTTTTAATATAATACATATCATAAAATAATAGATCAAGCCTTCTGAAACATGGAGTCAAATCCTTATCTCTTCCCTCAACCTGAGACCCCTGTGAACACCGTCACAGAGACTTGGAGTTAGCTTCATGTAGCCAGTCCTGTTAGTTCAGTGCTCCTGAATCCCACCACATGGACCAACTTTCTGCCTTCCCTGGTGATCTGCTGCTCAACCTCTTCATGTAGTGCAGACTTCTCATGTGCCTCAGGGCTCTTGTTCACAAAAAGAATGCTCCTTTCCAAGAGATGCTTGCTTGCCACTTGTGGTGTTTCATTTTCCTTCTGCTGAGTCTCTTCTGTCTCTGGGGGGAAGTTCCAGTCACCCAATAAAAGTCAATCACCACGTTCACCTGGGAGCTCTGTGTCAAAGAGTTCTGCAGGAGATCCTCTCCTTCGTAAATAATTCAGTGAGATAAGCATTTGTAAGGCAGTAGAAAAAGACAGCAGTTAATGCTGTTCAGTTGTGTTTCCCCTGGAAGAACACAGAGGTTCTTCCAGCAGGGTAAACAGGGTTTGTCACAGCAGTTCTAAAGGCTCCCAGTGGCCCAAGCAGCCAGCTGTGTGTGTGCATTTTGGCTTTGCAAATGGGAATTGACTTTATAGCCAAGGAAGTCTCCTTGCTGCCTGTCCTCCCCCAGCTGAAAGGTGTCTGCTTTCCCAAGAGCAACAAGCAAAACTCAAAACTTCCTCCAGTGTTCAGTGGGCTCTTTGTTTGCCTTAGCTTGCTATCAAAGAATACTTTCTATTTGCTGTGAATTCATTTTACAGGGTGTTGGAGTGCTGAGCAATTCTAAATACAACCAATTAACACTAATACACCCATAATTTTGCTGCTTTTGCAGAATGAAGAGCCGGTTTTTTCCAGGGACGGTCGGAAGTTTTTCTTTGTCCGGGCCATTCCCCAGGGAGGACGTGGCCATTTCTACCACATTGCCATGTCATCCTCACAGGTAACTCCCTGCTGCTGCCCTGGGTCTCACCTGAGGCGGACAGCAATAAAAACTGGTATCTGTGCTTGTAGCAATGAGATGGGGAGGTGCAGATGTAAAAAAGTCTTGTGCATACAAAAAAACCTCCAAGATGCTTCATTTGGGCATAAGATAATGTGAATTTCCAAAGAAAAAGGTAGTGGACTGTCTCTTTCCAAACATTTTTATTGTTTTGGTTTGGTTTTTGTAATGCCACCTTAGCTGTCGATAAGTGAATCTCCACCCTGCCATAAAGGATTAAACAGAAGCATGTGGGCACCTGTATTAGAGGAAGGGGTTTGAAGTTGCTCTGGGCTGAATTCACCTCATTATCTTCAGTGGAGTCATGGTTAAGATGATTCAGACTCTCTGTTCTTTCTATGCCTGCAGACTCACAGAAATGGCAGGTGTAGTGGTGGAAATTGCAGATATTTGGTTTATTTTTCATGGACAATGGAGCCAGAAGAGCTCCCTTTTTCAGAAGTTTTAACAATAAAGAAATCTATTTCTCTTTTCTTTCTGGCAGCCCAACAGTAGCAATGATGACTTACAGGCCATTACATCTGGAGATTGGGATGTGACAAAGATACTGGCATATGATGAAAAGAGGCAGAAAATGTAAGTAAACTTGGTCTGACAAATCAGACTTCCTTTGTTTAGCCCTGGGCTCTGGGCTGGTTACAACGGTGTTGTGCATGCACTGAAACCTGTGAGCATGAGGAGATGGGGATAGGAAAGCAGGAGAAGCTGTCTCCATTTTGGCTTAACCTCTCACACCATTACACTTATCTTGTGTTATTTTGAATAATCTGCACAGTTCAAACCTCTCTTTCTATGACTGTTAAATATATTTGTGCAGACAAGTAATTTTTCCTGTTGTAACTTCTGATATTTCCCTCTGTAGGAAAGCAGCCTGTTTTCATCAACAACTTAGTCAGTTTTGGAAAGAATCTTTTGTTGACCTGCAAAAATACCAATGCAGTGGGAACAAAAAAGTATTTAGTTAGAATTAGGGGAAAAAAAAAGAAAAACAAGAAAAACAAACCCACCCTTCTTCACACTTGCTCTTTATGATTTTAAAATAAGTTCTGTAAACATTCCCTTTTTCAAATGCACTTCAAGAAATTACGTAAGAAAATATTTAGACAGCTTCTGGAATCAAATAACAGATTCCTTTCCTGAAAATTTTTTGAGTGGATAGAAGGTTGTCACCTCTCAGTTACTTAAGGGCACTGAACAGTGGAGTAAACAGTCTGTGGAATATGATAAACTTTGAGTGATCATTAAGAGCACAGCACTTCCTCAAGATTTTGAATGTTCTCAATTACCAATAACTTCAATATTATGAACAATACAAAATCATAGAAATATAGAATCACAGAATGGCTTGGGCTGGGAGAGAAAGAGCATCCAGTCCCAGCTCCCTGCCATGGGCAGGGACACTTTCCACTGGACCAGATTTCCCCTCAAATCTGGCCTTGAACACTTCCAGGGGTGTTTAAATAGCAAACTAGCACCAAAGTCTTATTGGCATTTTAAGTGGCCAGTCAAGCAGCAAATGCTCACAGAATTTGTACAATCAAGATGTGTGCCCAGGCAAGTGCAGATCATTAGGGATGAAAAACCTTCCTGGCATTGTTCACACCATGGATGTACATTTGCTCCTGTGCTCTGGCATCATCCACACAAAACGCATCTGGGGGTTTAATTCAGATTTCACAGGTGGGACTGAGAGGTTGCTTCCTCCTGCAGCATCACTCTTTTACCTGCCAGTGCACAGCAGAGCCTGTGTTGATTATCCAGAGGGGAGCTCAGCACAGTCTCGGCAGAGAACAAGGACAACAAAGTGTTCTTCAGCTTCAGGCTCTGCTTCCCATCAAACCCTGATTGGCTGACTAGCTGGGCAAAGGATAAATGTGGCCAGAGAAGTAAAAACTTCCTCTAGAGAGAGAAGAGAGGTCTTTAAAAGAAATTCTGAGCCATGAATCTTGAGGTAAAAAGGTGGATGTCTTCCACTTAATCACTTGATCCTTTTTTGATCCACTGACATGAGTGTAGGACCCAAAGTTTTCCATGTTTGTTTTAACTGCAGTGCAGTGTGCAGTTACTTCCTTGACCCTCTCAGTGATGTGTCCCTCTGCATCCTTTCCTAGTTCAGCTTAAATTTCCCTTGCTTTTTCAAGATCATGAAAATGGCTGTATGAGTGAAGATGTTGCGTGAGACACTTCTAAACACCCTTCTAAAGGTGCAGTTCACTTTTATTTTCCCCCTCCAGCTATTTCCACAGCACAGAAGATTCACCAAGAAGGAGACATTTATACAGGTATGTGCTTTACTAACTTCATATACAGAATTTCCCATTTCTTCAGTTTTACACGAATCATAAGCAATTGCAGCAGGAGCAATTTCTTAAGTTTTTTTTCTTTAATGGCATTGCAAGATCTTTCAGTGTGTCACTGGAAGAAACAGTGTAACCATAGCAATCAAAATGCTTGACACTTGGAAGTGTTTTACATTTAGCAATTTTCTCATATCAATTCAAATTTTAAATTGGTGTCAAGATTGACTACCACAAAAAGATAGTTCACAATAGAACTGCTTAGCACTTGAAGGAATTCAGAGATACATAAAATAATGGTGTAGACTTTATAGTCTTTATACTTTTCAAAAGAGATTTTGAGAAATTTCATAGTAGCTCACCTCTTCATGAACTGAAAAGAATTAACAAGATTTTATGTTTACAAACCTTTTTCTGCAGTAACAGAAGATTTTAGCATTGTCCCTCAGTATATGATGAGTAAAAAGCTGGTTTTACAGCAAGCTATTGGTAGTGTTGCCATTGTGAAATAATGTGGAAGCAGATTACAGAGTGGAGGAAACACAAACTTTTGAATAAACATTTTGGAATCATTATTCCATTTGTCCTGTTTTTCTTCTCAGTCACCCTGCTGCCATCACAATATCTGCCATGAAGGGCAGAGCTGGTGAAGGCATCAGTGGACAAGGGACAGTCAGTACATTTTCCTTCTCTCACATGACATCAGATCTTTTTGTTCCTCAGTGGGAAGGAAACTAGAGCAAAGTAAATTACCTGTGATTGAATATTTTTTCCTTTAAAGACCTATATGTCTGTTCATTGCATTCCACAGTTTTTTGAGTGTTTATTTTCTTGAAGAAAATTTTAAAAACTATATTAACCCTTCATTTCTTTTGAAATGAGAAGAAAGCCTCACTTTAAAAACAGAGTCCAGGCACAGTTCAAGAGCTGCTGGCATGAGTGAAAGCACTCCCCACTCTTGCTTGTCAGCATCCATCTCTCACTGGTGCCTCATCAGCCTCATCTCCCCACACAGACAACAGAGACAGAGCAGATGAAGACCTGTTTAGGAGAGTTTTTCCCCCTCCTTTTTTTGTGTTTGATTTAGTAGATATAATTAGGATTGTAGTCAGAGATAAAATCTGAGCCTAAACAAGAGCCCAAGATTACTCATTTCCGTCTCTGTGATCCTAAAAAGGTTGCTCAGCCTCATCTCTTGAAATGGTAGCAAAAAACACTCCACTCCTTTACAGTAATACTAGAAAGATCTCTTGGTTACTATTCTTGAAGTTTCAAAATGCTATCTATTAATATTTGCAAGTAATCTGTAATTCTTCAACATTTAGTGGACTCTTAGCAGCAAACTTGTAAGTAAACGGAGAGGCCATATTACCTTCCTCAACAAGAAATCCCTAAATACAACCTTTCCTTTCTGCTTGGGGGTTTTAAGAGCAGAAGGTTTTTTATTTAAACCTGTAAAAAGGGCTTTGGCCTCTGAGGCAGCAGCTAGCAAATCAGACCAGTGGTGAAACCAATAAGAAACTTAGAGAAAGCAATTCCAGCTCTTTATTGTCTGTTATAATATAAATAAGTGTTGAAATGTTGCTCTTTTGTTTCATGCCTTCATCCACCAAATTATTACTTCCTCTTGTGAAATTGCAACCATCATTTTCTTTTAAAAACTGTGCCTTCCTTCATAACCACCTGACCTTGCAAAATGACATCAGTATCCATTTATATATTCTCTGTTCAAGCAGGAGGGGAAAAAAAATCCATCATTGCTATTTAAACTCAACCAAATGGAAATACTTTGTCTCTTGCTAATGTTGGACACATTAGATTTATATTCTTGTTCTAAAGAAAGGTTCAAGTAATGCTGCTTTCAAATAACATTTGCTCAGTGACCTTCATGGAATTGTATTAACTTTTTCAGTGCAAGCACAAATGGGAACTTCAACAGGAGGTGCCTGTCCTGTGATCTGATTGAAAACTGCACTTATTTCAGTGCATCCTTCAGCCACAATCTGGAATACTTCCTGCTGACATGTGAAGGTATGTGCTGGGTTCTGTCACTGCAGTTGTTGTGCCTCAGGGGCAGGATTTAGAGCCAGCACTGACATCTTCAGACATTCTGTGTACCTGAGGTCAGCTTTGAAAGACTTGCCATGAATATGTTGCTTTTAAAGCTTTACTCTTGACATTTTTATTTTCTTTTATATTTTTACTTGTAGCTAGAAAGCAAATATTTACAACCTTTTTCTGTGTATACACACACAGAAGGTAGAGGTAGATTCCCCCAGCCATCACAAGCATCCTTAAAGGAAAGTAACAGCAAAACCTGGAGGGTATAAAACATCAGAAAATTTATGAGAGAGAAGCCAGCAAGGTGGGGTTGACTGTGGGTGACTGGGACTAAGTTCCAGATACATCAATCAATACTGTGAACAGAGGGATTTAAAGTAAGTTACAACGAGAAGACAATTTGCCAGAAAGGCAGCTTGCAGAAGTGTTCCTGATGGACAATGTGAGTACAGAATATCTGGTGTATCTTCCCTGCTCATCCATCATAGATCTGCTTTAACCTGGCATAATCTGCATGTCCAACAGGGATTTCTTGTTTTGAAAATGCATGACAGTATCCAAGAAGTTAAGGACGCATTTCAGGACAAGAGTCATTGAAGTTTTCTCCAGCTCCAGTCAAGACTAAATGCAGAACTCCACAAAACTTAATCTATATTATTTAATTCTGCTTAATTATCCAAAATTGCACACAAAATGCCTGCACACCAGCCATCTATCTGCTCCTGGGATTGAAGGTGCTCAAATGGCTGCATGTCCTCTGCAGAGAGACCTGGAACGATTGGATGGATGGGCAGAGTCTCACAAGATGGAGTTTAATAAGTCCAAGTGCCAGGTTCTGCATTTTGGCCACAATAACCCCTGCAGTGCTCTAGGCTGGGGATGGTGTGGCTGGACAGTGCCCAGGCACAAAGGGACCTGGGGGTGCTGGTGACAGTGAGTGACCATGAGCCCACAGTGTGTCCTGGTGGCCAAGGCCAATGGCATCCTGGCCTGGATCAGCAATAGTGTGGCCAGCAGGAGCAGGGAGCTCATCCTTTCCCTGTACTTGGCACTGATGAGGTCCCACCTTGAGTGCTGTGTCCAGTTCTGGCCCCTCAGGTTGGGAAGGATGTTGAGATGTTTGAGTGCATCCAGAGGAGGCGACAAGGCTGGAGAGGGGCTGGGAACACAAACCCTGTGAGGAACCCCTGAGGGAGCTGGGGGTGCTCAGCCTGGAGAA
>JAWWMS010000120.1:7941091-7955081 GCA_035048045.1 Chlorospingus semifuscus
GTGCCAACATCACAGCAGAAGATGGAGGCCAAGAAGAAGAAGGAGAAAGGCTGGACACACCCAGTTCCCTCCATCTTCTACTTTTCCACCCCATGACAACTTCACTATTATTCTACCTAAACTGTTGGGCTTGCAGAGCTTCAAAGTTGGTAATATGCTCCACGGGTAATAATCAAAACCACAGGTGTCTTGGGCTTTGTGCCAGGGTCTCTGAAACCCCTGGCAGGGGTCCTGGTTGTCCTGGACAGCCACAGGGATGTGCTGGGTCCTGACAGCTCAGTATCTGCTTTACTTTTTTAAAGTGGAGGGAGAACTTTGTGTTTTATGCTTCAAGCAGCACCAGTGAGTTTTACCCTTCAAGGATCCCAGCACTCCCATGCTCTCAAGACCCCTGTGAGCAAGAGGCAGAGCAGTCACAAGGTTCCTGAGGAGGGCAGGAGGACACAGGGGGATGGATCATCAGTGCAGACCAAGGAGCAGAAGCAGCAGAATGTGCTGGGGCTCAGGAGTCCCCATCAAAGCCCCTCTGGATGGGCTCTGGAGGCAGGAGACACAGAGCAGGGGATGTCCTCACCCTGCTTCTGTCAGCTCCCAGCAGCTCATTGAACAAATTAGGTTTCCCTCTCAGATCCACACATGACAGTGGATGGCATTTGGCAGATGGCATGTGTAATGGGACTGTCACACCAACACAGGTTTAAAAATAAAGCTGGGGAGGCAGTTAATGAATATACAATTCTCCTTTCAAGGAATTCTTTCTGTCCCTGTCAGGCATTAGGCACTCAACTTGTGAGTGCTGAAAGACTTCTGATGTGTGTGCATTAAAAGACAGTTTAGCATGTAACTGGGTTGTTTTACTTTAAAAACCTCAATTGAGATAAGCAATTCATGTAATTCCTAAAAAAAATTGACTTTTTCTTCTTGATGACTTTCAGCCCGCTCACAAGTGAAGTGCATTCTCTAGCTGGAGTGTTATCACTGAGAATATTTAATATTAAGACTAATCCTTTTCACAGAGATGATTCTACTCTGTACTTTTCTGTCTTTATTATTTTAGCTTGTTTTCTAAAAAACAAAAATCAGGCAATTCAAAAATCTACTTTTCCAAAGACACTTGTTAATTTTTAATTACTTTTTTAAATTTCATATTATCTCAAACTGAATATCTTTATATAGGACTTTGCTTAAGAACATTGATTTGGGGAGATGGCACAGTAACAGTACCAGTAGTTAGTAGAGAGACTAATACAATATATAATACATGTAACTTCCTAAACTACACACTAGAATTTCTCTTTATTTAATAGTTTCTCACAGCTTTGTCAGTGCCACTACCAAAAAAGAATGGAAAAATATATTAGAAAATGAAAGGATTATATGCATTGTATTTCTCTCTTTATCCCTTTCTTTTTGTTGGCATTTTGGTGTTAATTAAAGGACTGCTCTAGCTCCAACTGAAGCCATTTGGGAGGATTCCTTTTATTTTCAGTGATGATTTTATCATGCCCATGTTTATTAGGTTTCATTGCTTTTCCAGCAGTCTGGCTTCTGGGACTACAGGGAAAAAGCAGGGCAGAATTATAAATAAATATGGTCAGCATATCAATGTATATCAGTAGAAGAAAGGTAAATTCAGCTAAATCCTAGTGAGCAAACCTGTTTTCCTTAGTGCATTACAATTCACCTTCCTGCATTCTAAAAGATGGTGCTAACAAAAGAGTTGGATTGTCACAGGAGAAGATTATTGATTCCAAGGAAATAAAATCAGGTGGCAACTGATATTAGTTGCAGTATTAGTCATGTTAATTATAAGTAAAATAATTTTTTGTCTTTTCTCTGTATAGGTAAAGTCTTGATTAAACACTGCCTGCAATGGGATGCAGCAGCACAGGGAAAACCACTGACACAATTACAGCACCTTAAAACTTTTCTTGCCCTCGAGAACTTATTTCATGCACCAAAGCAGTGTGAATGGCTCACAGGAACCTGCTTTTGTTGCCATTTGTGTGCACACTCCCAGTTTCAGGGGAATGTTCCCAGCCAGCCCTACACAAATTGCCATTGCACAAGTGGTGATCCCACAGGATTTGGGATTTGTAGGTTGAACAGCTTCAGAAGGCAACTTAAAAGGGTTGAAATGTCAGTCAATGTCAGTCTCTTAAAGCTGTCTTACTTTCAAAGCTTAAAGAACGTTGGGTTTTTATATTCAGTGTTCAGCTTTGAGTCCCTCACAAAAAGGAAGACATTGAGGTGCTGGAACCTGTCCAGGGAAGGGCAATAGAGGTGGGGAAGGGTCTGGAGCACAAGCAGGAGGAGCAGCTGAGGGAGCTGGGGGTGTTTAGGAGAGGAAGAAACTCACGGAGATCTGATCACTCTAAATCTCCTGAAAGGAGGGTACAGCCAGGGGGAGTTGGTCTCTCCTCCCAAGGAATAGTGATAGGGCAAGAGGAAATGGCCTCAAGTTTCACTAGGGGAGGTTTAGATTGAATATTAGGAAAAATCTTTTCTCCAAAATGTTTCCCAGGCATTGGAACAGGCTGGCCAGGGAAGTGATGGGGCCACCACTTCTGGAGGTATTTAAAAGACAAGTAAATGTGGCGCTGAGGGACATGGTTTAGTGGGCTTGGCAGTGCTGGGTTAATGGCTGGACTCAATCATCTTAGAGGTGTTTTCCAACACCTCTTAGACCCATGGTGATTCCAATCTACAAACAGATCTTTGCTGGGCACACAGATTCTCCCAGCCGTTCATACCACATTACATTGTGGGGAAAGGGAAGGAAAGTGAGATATCCACTGTTTCTGGGGTGCAGAATTCACTGTTTCGTCACTGCAGGGCCACTTTCACCATCCTGGGCAGTATTGTCAGGCCCACAAACAGGCATGGGAGCAACATGTGAGTGTCTGTCCTGGGTCAGCTCACCTTGTCCCAGTGTCCTGTGTCCAAGAGCAGTCACCAGATGACAACTGAAATAAGAGAGAAGCTGACAACCATAATATGAGTTTGATCTCATGTACCATCCATTTTTCTATCAATCACTCACCTGATGGCTTTCTGAACAAGAAGGTCAGCCCAGATCACTGTGCTAAGGACTAAAGCACCCTGCAGCATCCTGTGGTTAAAACTGTGGCACCCTGAGTGCTGCAGCATCCTGTGGCAGTGAATTGTGTGGTTCACTCATGTACACTGCATAGTAATGATAATCCTCTTTGTACAACACTGACTGATTTCAATACCCAAATGTTGCATTTTTAAGACAGAATACGTGGCCCTTTTTAGTGTGAGAGCCAAGCTGGTGTTTAATTCATTAAGAGAAAGTAATATGCAAAACAGCAATATTTATCCATAGCATACAAAATGTAAATGCTTTGTGCTGTGATGTTTGGGTGTCATTAGAATAATTTTAAAGGCAAGTGATTTAATTGTGTTTGTGCTAATTATAATGTTTACAAATTAGGGAAAGATGCATTTAGTGGTCTGTTGGGAAAGAGCTTTGAAACCTCACATGTCTTTGAGTCTACAGTACTGTCATCTAGTCATAAACTCTTTCTAACACCAGTGTGATTTGCTTTTTAGATTACTCTTGCATGAAAAGCGAGTCCCAAGAGCCTTCAGCTCCATGGAATTCAAACCCAGGTTCACGTGTGTGAGTGTGTGTGTGTTTTGACAGAAATTTAACCAAGTTCTTTTCTCTTCCTTTCCAAGGTCCCCGTGTCCCGATGGTGACTGTTCACAACACAACAGATGCACAGAGTAAGGATGGGCTTGAGCTTTGCAACTCTTCAGAGAAAAGCAGCCAGGCAGGACACTGAGATGTGGCTGCTCTTTGCTAAACTTACACTCCTGAGGACCCCAGACTCTGCCTAAATGCAAGTTTTCTGCAAGGCAGAGGGATGTGCAGAGCTGTTGTACTGCCATCACAACAGCTGCTGTTTGGGGTGAAAAAACTGGTTGGGGCATGTTTGTTATCCTCTGTCTCAAAAAACTGCATAATTCAAATGTCTCTTTTTTGTTAGTCTTCCTCTGATTTTGTTTTGCATCTCATATATACGAAATAAGATAAGATACATATAAGAAATATTCAGCCTAATCTGTGGTTTTAATAAAATCACTCTGATATGAATTATCAGAGATAATGCAGAGGAGGGAGCCCCACAAGTGGTGCCTCTGCCTGGTTCCCAGATCTGTCCATGGAGATTGTAGCACTTATTGTTTGGTAAAGCTTTGTCATGCTAATGATTTGCATCTACCTCAGTGCAAAGCTGGAATTATTCCAAAAACAGGTTTCATCCCTCAAAATATTTGGCATTCTCTATAACCATTAGCAGACTGGCAATGCAGAGTCCAAAAAGCCATGGAGCTTCTGGGTTCCACTCTGGCAGGGCGTGGCACTGAGTCTCACATGAAACTTGATTTATCTGCTCCCATCATTTTGATGGGGAAACATCATCTTTCATTTTAACAAAGAATTTAGCCAATGGAGTTTCTGGGGTTCCACTCTGGCAGAGTGTGGCACTGAGTCTCATGTGAAACCAAGATTTATCTGCTCCCATCATTTTGCTAGGAAATATCATATTTCACTTTAACAAAGAATTAGCCCTAACTGCAGTCAGGGACTTCAGGCACTGATATGACCCAAGTATTAAGCAACACCTTTATTCCATTTCCATCTGCTTTACACACAGTCAATACCAGTTTGTCAAGTATAAGTTTTACTTATCTGGATTTACAGCAACTCACTGCTCTTGTCTCAAAGGAAAAAAAAGAAAAAAAAGAGAGTGGGCAAACAAAGAAATTTGGTTTATATACTAAAGATTTACTGTGAAATGCTGACCTGCTTCATTTCCCACTGAAGGCAGGGAGTGTCACAGCAAAGACTTTTATCACCAGGGAGGGTCAGGTCCTTCTTCTTCCCAGCAGAGCCTGAGTTTGGCAGTGCCCTCCCCAAGGATAACCTCAGAGCAGCCCAGCTGATTTTCACAAGGCCCTTCAGCCAGGAGAACTTCTTCACCCTGACCTGCAGCTCCAAAGCCACTTTCTTTCTCCCCCACTTTAAATAAAACACCTGAATTTTACCATAGACATGGAGGTGTCTGAGTGGCTCTACCAGCATGGGATAGGGCTCTCATGAGTGGTGTTATATCCTCCTGTACAGTTTTGTAAAATACTTTCAGGTGAATAAAATGACAGACAACATAAAACAGAAACAGTAAATGAAGGGCTTTAAAAACTAAACCAAAACACACCAGGACTAGTTTTACTTTAACAGATGCATATGGGTAGCATCTATTACACAGAGAACTCAGTCTACTCATGTGCAGAACACATCCTCCACTGAAATTCATGATTTTCTGCATACAATTACCATTCCCCCTAGTTCTTTTCTTTTTTCCCTCTTCATTCTTTTGCTTTTGAATAAAGGGCAACTGACAGCTGCATGTTACTGAATTTACTTATTTAATATGAGCCCATTACTCTATAAAAGGGAGTCTGCCTCTGTATTCTGCAATAATCTGATAATAGTGAGTTGCACTGAATATTAGAGAATGCTTACATTTAATTAAGCAATGACCATTTGTACTCCACAGACTCAAGCTCCCTGTGGTCCTAAAGCAAAAAGGAAAGTCCTTTAGGAGATATGCCAATCTTTTTATTTCCTCCCCAGTCTTCCTGGCTTTCTGTGAATGCAATTATATGAACAAATAAAAGGGCTTGACTAAATTCCCCTACGTGGCAAGCCCCTTTCTGCTGATAAAGCTACTTGTGTGTGCCATAATTAAATGAGAATCTTAATATTTAACTAAACGTAATAGGCTGTTGCTCTGCCACTTTTGTGGGGGCTGTGGCTTTGATAAAGGGCCAGGCTTTGCAGAAGCAGGGTGAATAGTCACTGAAGCAATAACTACTGCTGAAAGGTCTCTGAAATATATTAACTGGGAAGGGCAAGGGTTTGGCTGCCTGGCCAGTGAGAGCAGGATGAGCAGGTACCAGAATTATTTGAGGAGCTGGGGTTACATATGAATTGATCAGTGTCTCAAAAGGGAAGCTACAGTCAGGGACACACAAATGGGATGTGAAATCTCACATCCTCCTTGGGTTCATTGGCAGAGATAATGCCCTGGATCCCCCTGGTTCACATCCAGACTGGAACCAGGGGAATGAGCACTCTCTAGACCAGGATTCCCTCACCCCAGCCTCCCTCCATGGGGCTCAGGAGCTTTGCCCACACATGGAGACATTTCCCACCATGTAAGACACACAGCCGGAGGTGTCCCCTAAAGAGGGGCCCTTTCCCTGCCAGCTGGGAAGGATTTATTCTTTCTGCTGCTGGAGGGGGCTGCTTCTTCTAGAAGAGGTTCAGCAGGTAAAGCACATGGCCAGGATGAGAGGATAAAAGTTAAATCCCAGGAAGGAGGAAGGAATCCTCTATATCAGACCTAGAAGTACTTGGGTCAGACACACAAGCAAAATGTAAAATTTTTTGAACACTCCAAAAGTCAAGACTGCTGCAAAACCTGATGTTACAGGTTTGTATGGGCTTTGTCCACTCTCCTGTCCCCATGGCTTTCCCTCCCATGGATTTTATCTTGCACAGCAGCACAACTTTGGCTGAAGCCCTCCATAGTCTCCTCCCCTTCCTATTTATTATCTTTAATTTGGACACAGCCTTGAGGACCTCTTCACTAGAGATCTATCTTGGCAATGCTGGCTGGATGTCTGACTGGGACCCATGGTAGTGTCCCAGGTCACCTTCCCATCTCCTGCAAATCAGCTGAATGTCTCTGATTTCAGGACTATAGCTTTTTTGCCAATGCAGAACTTGGAAGGGGTTTCAAAGATTTAAGTGAAATAGACTTATGTGAGGACTAGAAGGAAATCCATTTGTAAGGAAACTTGTTTTGTATATATCAAGGTGACTATAAAATGTTAAAATGCATTTTCACAAACTGTGCCAAAATTTTTTGTGATCTTGTCTTGTTCTTCTTTCAGAAATTTTTGAGCTGGAGGTAAATGAAAATGTGCAGCTGGCTGTAAATGACAGGCAAATGCCTAAGGTAGAATACATGGAAATCAAGATAGATGATTACAGTAAGTAGCACCTTTCTTCTCACCTATTTTTCTCTTTCACTGCTGTAGCTGTGAAATGATACAGCCATCCTGACTAGACTGGCAGGAGGAAAAATGACTTTGACTCTCAATAAACTCACACAGTTTGCAAAGCACTCTCCTGGAATGTGCTACATAAGGAGGTTATTACAGAGGCAGAATTTGATGAGAACTCAGCTGAAGAAAGGCAAAATGATAGGGCTGGATTTTTTATTTCCCCTCTTAAATCTTTCTCTGTGAAGAAAAAGCCACTCTAGGAAATGACACGTTGGGGTGCCCCATTGTTGGAAGCTTTTGCCCTGGGTGTGTGTGTGTCATTTGAAATGGGTTTGGAGTGGGATAATGTGTGTGCTTGCTGCCTACAGCTGTGGCTGCCTCTCAGTGCACAACCTGAGCTGCAGTGAATGAATGATGACTCTTGCATGACTGCCCTTTGGAGTCACTCAGGATTCTTTGAAAAAGCCATGATTTGGGGAGGTTAAAAAAAAAAAAAAAAAAGAAAGAAAAAGAAAAAAAGCTTTATGTGGAAAAAAAAAAAAGGAGATTTCACCTGTAGTAAAGAAAGCAGAGACTTAGAGCAGTTTGCACCTGCAGCTGGTGTTATTTCTACCACTTGTATAATCATTCTCCACATATATATACATATATATATACATAGACACATACATATATATATATATCCCAAAGAGGGAGAGAAAAGCCTGGCGGCAAACAGCCAAAATGTAAGCCTGTCTCTGTAGTTGTACCTGAAACAACCTAAAAAAAAAAAACTCCTCTGGCTGTAGGCAGATACCTTCCCCATATGGGGAAAATCCACATACTCAGAGATGCACAAAGACTCCCCAAAATCCCAGCCTGCACATATGGTGGCAGCTCTAGGACAAAACCCCAAGACTCTGGGTTCAAAGTGTGGCCCATAATGTTTCCCATGCCAGAAGGATTGTATTTCTCAGGGCACAGGCAGTGAAGGGAAAGCAGCAAGCTGTGCTGGGGGCAGGTTACTGATTGCAGCCATTTCCAGAAGTTATAAAATCTGAAACAAAGGCTGGGAGATGGCTGCCATTTGAAAAGGGTAACAATGGCCCTAAAATGTTCTGTTTGCCACATGGGCATAAGGAACATAAACCAGTGCATAAAATAACAGGAACAGACGTGCAATTCCAAGTTTTATGGACAGGAAAGGATGGATAAAGAACCCACATTTCCCCCATGAGCCAGCTCATGTGAGACTGGCAGTTTATTAGGGATAACTCAGCTTGATACTAAATTTTTTAAATACAAGCCCCATTGCAATTCTTCTCATTTAACCAAAAATATACCTGTGTGTATATATATAATAAATACAAACTGGCCATTCTGCTGTGCCATCCCTGTGTTTCCAAAGCTTTGGGCTGAGCAGCCTGGGGAGCACTGCACATAGCACTTTGTAATATTTAAAGTCAATCCATGGCCTTTTTGGCTGTCCCTGGGCCATTGATCCAATTTGCAGCTATTAGCATTCAGATGGAATAACTAATTAGGCAGAGTGTCAGGCAACGATTGCAAAGCAAAGCACTTAAACCGTGCTGCTAATCTGTGTATTAATCTACTGAAAATGCTCCTAATACCAATTTAATTGCTGAGCCTTTGCTAATCTAGATTGTAGTTAACATTTCAAAAATAAATGTGCTGTTGTTGATGCAGAGAGTGTTTTTATGGAGGCAATTTTGGCTACTGACACAAAGCCACAGAAATGACATTCAGTTAAAAGAAGCTTTAGTGATCACACCCCTCCTTTACATTGGTTCTGTACCAGGATAACTTGGGCTTTAGCACCTTTGCCTCCCATTTATAACAAAATTTAACCCTTTGGAAGTTAGGATTCAAATACTTATTTCTCCCTCTGTCCTCACACCATTATAGCAAAATAATTCTATTTCTCCCCCAGCCACCATACTTAATTGGGTTTTAAATTACCATTTTCATTGCCAATTTTCCTCCCTCTCTGCTGCCCTGAAATATTGATTTCTGTCTGCGTCACTCATCCAGCTGCCAAAAAAGGAAAATTGTAACTATTGACAGATGTTAATTGAACGCTGTAAAAGTGATGCATGGCTGAGCAGCTCACACTGTACTCCCCATTTACATTTCTTGTCACCTCAGCTATCACAATGTGGGTCTTTTCTCGGCAACATCTGTGTTTCTAAGGTGATATTTGCCACAGCCTCTGAAGAAATTCCATTTTGCTCCTACTTTTCTGTGGCCAGAACACCAGAAAAATCTCTTGGAATCATGTCAGCATTCCCATATCAAAGATATGTTGTTAATTGTTCTTTTTTTTTTTTTGCTTAGGATTGCCAATGCAGATCTTAAAGCCAGCAACCTTTGCAGACACCGCTCACTACCCCTTGCTTTTGGTTGTGTAAGTTCTCTTGTCCTTTCTGTTCACATTATCAGGGCAGCTTGGAAACCTTGGTCACGATCAGAAACCTTTAACAGATGTTTTGTACAAGGAATGCCAGAGTCCAGCACACTGGTTCCTACCCCATCTCACTTCACAGCTGGGAGAGGCCAGATGTACATCCCTTCTTTCCCAGGTTTGAGCCAAGGTTTTCAGCTCTCTGGAGGGCTCCCTGTTGAAATCCTGCAGAGCAAATTTGGGATTTTGTGAAGGCGTTTCATGCACACTTCAATCACTTGTGGGGCATAAATGGGAGGAGGAGGAATACAAGATGAATTTTGGCCTCCTGTCCCAGTGCTTGGGGCACCCACCTTGTGATTAACAGGTAATTTTAGAGTAGAATTCAGTCAGCCTTACTAGAGCTTAAATTTTAGGTCACCTCATGCAGAAATCATTCTCCTTTAAGTGCTGGTGTTTGCTGAAGTGACAGTAAAGAGAGAGCTGGAAACCTTTGAATATCTCCACAAAGTTAGCATTTATATTAAATAGGAAGGTTTTCCTCCTGGCAGGCAGAGCAGATGGGTATTTCTTTATGCAACATTTAGAAACAATAATGCACATCACTGAGTGGGTTTTTTTGGCAATTTGGAAAGAAACAGTGGGAGGGAATTGACTGACCTTGGAAGAACCCGTTTGGCCCTGGCTGCATGCCAGTACATCACTTGCTGCCTGCCAGGGAACACCCCATGAGAGAAAAGCCTCATGCAGGAGGGATGAATCCTGGTGAATGCCTGTGCCACCCTGCACAACCCTCCATGAAGGACAAAGCCACTGCAGGGAGCGTGTCATTACATCATGGAATTACTGCAGAGAAAACCTGCTTCATTTCCAAAGTGCCCCAGGAAGATTGGCTCTCATCAGGCACCCAGCACTTGATTAGGCTGCCCCTGGAGCTGGGTGGGCCAGGGTCTCGCTTGGATAAATGCAAATGGCTGGAGACACATGTGCATTGAAGTCCTGCAGTGAAGTGCCTGATGTCTCTGAGAACCCCAAAAATGACAAAAAATAAGTGGATAAAAGTGCCAGTGGCTCTACAGTAATCCCAGCCTAAAATTATTGCTTAAAGTCATCATCATCATCCCCTCTTGTTTTTTCTGAGCTGCCTGGCTGAAGTAGGGTTTGTATTTCTCCAGATGGTTGCCCTGTACAGGATCAGACCCTAAGCAGATGGGTGAAGAGGAGGTCTTGTCCACTCCTTTCCCCTTCTCAATTTTGAGCCAAACTGGGCATCATTAAGCTGTTTTTTATAACTTCAGAAGAGTCCTTTCCCTCTATACTTGTGTGAAGCAGTGATGACAGAACCACTTCAGCAGAAATTAAAAAAGAACTTTGGGGAAGGTAGAAAACAGATATATATTAGAGCAGGCATAAAAAAGGGAAAACTCAACTGATACCTGGTTACTCACAGGACGAATCCTGACCAGTTAGAGATGTGCTTGCTGGTATGGTTCAAACCTCAGCTTGGAGGCTGCTGTGCACAGAGGGAGGCAGAAACCAACCCACAGCTTTCACCCAGCCTCAAAACCCACCCCACACAATCATCCTCCTGCACACCATTGTGAGACACAACTGCTCACTTTGAAAATATAAAAAGGTTTATTAAACCTCAACAAAAATACAACAAAGAACTACATAAGGAAAAAGCTGCAGTGGTGGGAACTGCCCTCGTGGATACCACGTGGCCAGTTCATCTTTAAGATGGATGCTCAGTCTTTTGTACCCCTGGGGGTTGCATCAGCCAGCCCTGGCCCTTCCCAAGGTCTGTCAGTCAGCTCTTCTTTGCCATTTTTTGGTGGAGACTACTTTCTTGTAACTGGATTGGAGGTCAGGTGTTGCCATGCCTCACACCCTAAGCACCCCCAAGCTTTTCCATTCCCAGCTGCCCCATGCAAGGGACAAAAGTGCAGCTTCTTTGTACCTGTCCTAGACAGCCCAGGCTGTCTGATGGCAACAATACAGGGGGGAAAGGGAACTGTGGGGAGAACAGAGGACATCTAAACTCCAATAACATAACTATACATCACCAAAGCTTCTCTTAATATTCACACAATAGTCATTCCTTAATTGCGAGAGCCAATCATCTCCTTATCCATCTATAACAGGATCTTTGTCATTGTCCACCACAAAATTAATTATTTATCTCCTCTGACTTGCCCCCAGGGTAAGGGACATTGCTATTAAAGTGCACAGTGGAGGGTTTGAAGGCCCAAACCTCACTGAGAGCCCAGACGGGAGCACGGATGGTGATGGATGACCCTGGCTCCTCAGGGGAAGCATTTTCCTACAGCTAATGCAGCTGATCCAACCTTCCATGGGCCATCCTACACTCCTGTGGGTCACCACCCCCTGCTCAGCCTCTTCTCAAGATGAAATTCTGCCTCTGTGCTTCCTTACAGGGCTGAGGGCTGTGATATGCATCCACCTTTGCAAGGGGAGAAAACAGGCTGGGTTTGAACAGGACCAGCGTGAATTTTGAGCACTGGTAAGAAACTGGGTTTGAACAAGAGCAGTATGAATTTTGAACACTGGTAAAAAACTGGGTTTTGAACAAGAGCAGTATGAATTTTGAGCACTGGTAAAAAACTGGGTTTTGAACAGGAGCAATTCGAATTTTGAGCACTGGTAAAAACCAGGCTGGGTTTGAACAGGAGGAGTTTGAATTTTGAGCACTGGTAAAAAACTGGGTTCGAACAGGAGCAGTTTGAATTTTGAGCACTGGTATAAAACAGACTGGGTTTGAACAAGAGCAGTATGAATTTTGAGCACTGGTAAAAACCAGGCTGGGTTTGAACAAGAGCAGTATGAATTTTGAGCACTGGTAAAACCAGGCTGGGTTTGAACAAGAGCAGTTTGAATTTTGAGCACTGGTAAGAAACTGGGTTTGAACAAGAGCAGTGTGAATTTTGAGCACTGGTATAAAACAGGCTGGGTTTGAACAAAAGAAGTTTGAATTTTGAGTACTGGTGAAAAACAGTTCAAAATTGGGGGTTTTGAACAAGAGCAGTTTGAATTTTGAGCACTGGTAAGAAACTGGGTTTTGAACAAGAGCAATTTGAATTTTGAACACTGGTAAGAAACAGGCTGGGTTTGAACAGGAGTAATTTGAATTTTGAGCAGTGGTAGCTCCCCGTTAGTGCAACCATCAGGATCCGACTGGGATTATCTCCTTCAGCAGCTGGGTACCCACAGAGCTGGGGCACTGCTGCAGCCTGCCAAGCCTCCTCCAGGTAGTCAGCCCTGCCAGCTGATGCCTTGAGAGCCCAAGGGGTGAGGAAAGAAAACGAGTTAGGTAGTTAAACCTCCCTCCACCCCGATGATTTAGTGATAATTACATATTGAAAAGCAAAACGAGCGGCTGTTTGCATAGCAACTGCAATATAACTGCAGTGTAATTACAGTTCTGCCTCAGAGGGATTGCTGGCCCTTCAGAAAGCTCCTGTCCTGCCTCTGCTCCATGTGGGAGCAGCAGATGGATGGACAAACACACCTCAGGGTGTGGGGGTTCAGAAATCCCTGAGCTGTACAAGGAGGGGTGCTGGAAGGACCCATGAACTGCTGGAGCACAAATCCTGGGTTGTGGAAGGTTCTCCCAGGAGTGGGTTGGAAAAAGGAGTGGATGAAGGTGCCCTGGTGTAGGTCAGACCACCCACCAGCTGTTCCAGCCTGTGTTAAGGGGAAGAGAGTCCACATTTAGGGCAGAAAGGCTCAGAAACTCTGTGCGTGGGTATGTGTGGTTTGTCTTTTTTGTTTGAGATTCCACGTGGCTGGAAAGCCAAAGAGCCAGGCAGGAAGGTCACAGAGCCATAGAATGTTTTGGGTTGGAAGGGACCTTTAAAGGCCATAGAGTCCAGTCCCCCTGCCATAGGCAAGGACATCTTCAACCAGCCCAAAGAATATGAATGAGGAGAGCACTGAAAACCATTGTCCATCCATCCACCCATCCATCCATCCATCCATCCATCCATCCATCCATCCATCCATCCATCCATCCATCCTCCATGGACCCAGCCCAGATGGGCCAGGGCACACTTCAGATTCCTTAGGAATAGGTGCTTGAGCCTGAAAAATAACGGTACCCACTGAGCAAACCCCACAGAGCAGGCTGAGATGGAGTTGTAAATTATTAATTCCCAGAATTTTCTGTGGATGAGTGTCTTGGTTTGGAAAGACAGGAGTCTGCTAAGGAAGGCAGGAGCCCCCCCTGAAATGGAGAATGTAAACCCCCTCCCACTGAATTGCTATAAATTTTAAATTAAGGGGCTCTCCGGCAAAAATATGGGAGCAGGAAATAACAGTTCTTTAATAGGGAAGAAAAATAAAAGGATAAAATAACCAATGCAGTGCACTAGAACAACACTGACAGAGGCAGAACCCAACCTGACACCCTGTGGGTCAGGGTGTTGGTGGCAGTCCCATTGGAATTGTGGCTGCAGCCCTCCTGCA
>JAWWMS010000120.1:7994171-8044611 GCA_035048045.1 Chlorospingus semifuscus
CCATTGTTTACATTTTGTTCCTGAGGCCTCCCAGCTTCTCAGGAGGAAAAATCCTAAGGAAAGGATTTTTCAGAAAATATCATGGCGACACTGGAAGAGCATGTGCCTGTTTTTGATCCCTGCCTTTTTCTTCCAGCACATTCCAGTCACATCTGCAGAGTCTCTGCACAGACCTGCACCTGCCTGCAGGATCTGTGTGGCCACAGCCACACCTAGGTTTGAAGGCTGCTGAGTCACCACCCAAGGGCTCAGTGGCTGCACTGGCCCAGGTGAGCAGCATAAACAAAGTTGGTTTGTGTCACACCTGTCACAGCCTTGCAGCTCTGAGCCCAGACACAGCTCAGTAACTTTTTAACCCCTCCTGACTTATCTGCAATTCAGATTTCTCCGGGCTGGCCTGGTGGGTCCGGCCTGCCTCTCTCCATGCTGGACTGGAAGCCACAATTGTCACATGAAAAATCAAACTCTTCTCTCCCTTCCTCCTTTGAAAATATTCCATTGCTTTAACAGAACATGGAAAATTCTGAGCTGCTTTGAAGTACATATTTTTTTTCAGAGGGCTTCTCTGGCTGACTGACTTTGCCTGCTCTTATCACTGAGCTCCTCTTCCTTCCCTCTGCTCCAGCCTGGCCTCTGGAAGGCTGCTGGGCTCCATTCTTGTGGGCCCTGGGGGTTAATCCAGCCTTCACAAATACAGTTCAATAGTTTGTTTTTTTTCTGACACTTTTCTGTCATCTCTCACAGAGTCAGGAAGGGACTATATGACATAGTTATTGTCAATAAAAAGCTGTGAAAAAGCTGTGAGTTTATCAAATTTAAGTATCAAATCCCAAAAGCCATGAAAATGGTGAGGTTTTCTATTTGCTTATTAAGATGTTTGCAGTATCTGTAAGAAGAAAATTCCTGTCACCAGAAAGGGCTGTGTAATTGCCCACAACACTCCAAGTTAAATAGAATTAAGTGAGGATCTATCCTACGAAGACACAAAAAGCAAGGAGGGAAACTTCTGTTCCATCTCTTTCATAGAGCTTTCTCATTTAAAAGTCTTTTGGGTGACATACTAATAAAATTTGGCCTCTTGAGCTTAAAATACTCCTTTTCTTTTTGGTGTAGCTTGCTACAAGGACAAACCCACTCAAAGCTGTCTGTTACTGGTGCTTCCTCCCTGGCAGACCCAGCCTGGTCTCTTTCTGACAAAACACTGCTCAAGGATCGGAAAAATGTATCCTTTTGGTGAAGGTGGGAGCATTTTCCCAAGCATCCCTCACTCTTCACACTTGTCAGCACACACAGTATGCAGGTTAAAATTCCCTTTGAAGTGCTCATCCCCTGAGGGCTCAGTCCTCCAGGGAAAGCTCCTCTATCCCACTGAGGAAGCTTCTCAACAGTGCCTGTCCCTTGGGAGGAGCCTCTTGTGCTTCACAAAAAGAAGAGCCAGACTCTGATGGAGGGCATGTGAGGATGAAACATGGAACAATGGATTTTCTGTCTAAATGCAGAGATTATTTATTTATTTGTTTTCTTGAGGGTAACAAAATACAGAAACAAAATGCCCACAGAGGTTGTGGCACCTCCATCCTTTGAGATACTGGGCACAACCTCCAGAGCTCTACTCCAGATGTATTTCTGGAAATCAGTTCCACAATTCTACCTCATGACTCACAGCAAAGAAAGCTGCACAGTAACAAGTGGAGACCATGTGTGCTTGACTTCCAACCTATCCCTAACTGATGGAATGTCTTTGCTATTAGACATGTTCTAGTTTACCTTTAAATAACTATCAGAACAGGTTTTCTACACAACTCAAGTTTTGTAGTTTTTATTATGGATCTTTTGCAACAACATGAAAAGGTACTCTTTTTTTTTCCCTGACACAGAGGACAGGATCAAATGGACATTTGAGTATTACACTTGAGTATATTCCTAACAGCAATGATGTACCAGAATACTCCACCAAAACCCTTCCTCTACCACTAATCACACACACAGTAACATCTGTGCGAGCCAGTTGGCTCTGGACAGCTCCTGTGGTTCTTGAAAGACTATTTCTTGGCAGGTTGTGTTTTTCACTCTAATTGAAAGGTTAATCAAATCAGTCATACTTGTATGTTGGCTAAATAAACACACTGTCTTCACTGATCATGAGACAGATGCACTACCACTCATGTTTCCCAAGGGGTTCATTTGTTCCATGATCACATTTGGTTTTCTTCAAGCTTCTCTATGCAGGATCCGACAGCATTTTGGATAGTTTCCATAAGGAAATTTACCTTGCAGATGCTACTGCATTCACATGTCTTAACTCTTAACAGCTTTTGGCAAAGGTATTACATATCCTCAACATTGCTTCATTGTAGAAAATGTGGAGGAAGCCAATCCTGCAAGAGGCTGAGAACTCATGAGCATAAATGGAGTGGAGCAATCTATGGTGCTGAGGCTGAAACTGCCCACAAACCAAACCTGTTTTCCCTCAGTGAGGCTCTTATCTGCACCCAGCTCTCTTTAGCTCCATGTGCCTTGGGCCTGACTTTGTGCACAACTGAGCTGACTCCTGACACTCTGACAACACTCCTGTCTCTAAAAGCAGCATTTACTGTTTGCTGGATATATATATAATAGGACAACACATCTCTAGGAAGGCAGACTTGCTGAATGCATGACAGGTACAAAATATGCATCCAAGTTAAGATCTGTGTACCACCAAACTGCCAAGCATTCAAAGCTGAAACAGCTGATAATTGTTTAAAAGGAAAAGGCACTCAAAAATCTTCCTGTCCCTTGGTAATGAGTACGATGAAGAAAATCTCTTCATTCAAAGACATGAACACAGATTTAGATCATTTCAGTATTACATTCTTGTGTGGGAAAAAAGGTGCATTTATTTCTCCAGTAAAAATAGTATTCATGTAATGTATTATGATGTTCTTTAGGGTGGGATTAACTTTATTTATTTTCTGTGTTCTGAAAGATTCAGATAACTAAACTGCTTTGCTGAACTGCTGAGAGATGTGTCTCTGCAGGGCTCTTTAAGTCAGTTTTCAGAGATGTTCTCTCCTCCACTGACAGAGAGACCAGACTTGCCAGGTCCACATGTCTGAACAATTTAAGTAATTTGTACCATAACTCATCAACCAACAGTTAACTCCCACTGCAGTCCCTCCTTTTTTTTACTATTTTTAAAGCTAAAGCACAAAATCATATCATCAATTTCCAACCTTAGATGTCCACATTACAGACTTTTCCTTCATCTGTCTCATAATGAAAAGGAAGCTGCACTTCAGAGAGCTGAACATCACACTAAGAATAAACACAGACCCTGACATAAGTAAATGGCATTTGTGAAAAATTACCATTTTCTCCCATCCTTACCACACCTTTTTAACCTTTCACTCACTTAAAACGATTGTGACCAAAGTGCAACATTCTCATTTATCCCATTTTGCCACCTTACAGAAGTCACACTGGTAGAAATGTTACCATTCCTGTGATCCTCACACAGCCCCTACTGCTCCCAAAAGAAAAGCCAAGCACAGGAGCAAGTCAGGACAAGGATACAGCTGAGGAACCAGAGGCAGCAATAAAAGGCAACAGGCACACAGTGACCTCTGAGGGACCTCACCCATCTTGACATTTACTACCACTGTGTTCTTACAGCAGCAATTTGTCATTCACTTAAGCACTTTGTTCAAGTAAGGCACTGGGAGAAAGGCAACAGAATCAGTGAATCCAAGCACCAGCTGGATTTAAGCCACAGCACAAAAGAGATTTGAAATCAGTAATTTCCTTATGGGGGAGTGCAGATACTCACTTGTCTATACAGCATCAGAGCCGAATTGCCTTGATGATCAGGAAGAAAAAAAAAAGGCTTTTAGGATCACTTTTCCATCTACTGGAATCTAAACTGATAAAAATGGTCAAATCAGATTATTAGCACTGTGTGTGTTTTAGGAAATACCACTGAATATAGATTCAGGAGACTGATTTTTTAATATTTATTTAGTAAAACTCACTATACAAACAAAAGGTTATCACAACAGTGGAATATGCAGGGTTATAGTTTCTCCTTCAAGCTGCTTCTCTTCTTCAGTAAAAACACATATATACATTTACAATTATTTCCCTTTAAACACTGGGATTCATATATTAAAACATACCTGGTAAAATAAGCTTAAAATAATTTCACATTGCTTGGAAAAAGATTTGAGTAATTTACTCTTACCAGAGTGCCATTGTTGCACAGTATTCAAAAAAATGAACGACCACTAAAATATAGAGTAAAACATTTAAAAGTACATTTATTTCAAATGTGGGCAAAATATCAATATAAAAGAAAATAGAGTATAAGAAATAAAAATAAAGTACAAAACATTTTCATCTTTGACATCCATAATTTAATAGATAGCAAGCCCTTTTATTTTTACATCCAAATTACACTTTTGGCTGAAGTACCATAATTTATTTTAAAATGCTTAAAAATGGGCTCATCATGATACCTAAAGTGGGCTCTTTTAAAATGGTAGTATAATACAAAACATAGTAAATTATGTTTCAGCATAATAAAATTACACATCCTAAAAAAGATGCAGTTTATTTTTGCTTTCCTGCTTTAAACTGCTCATCATCCCTAGGAAAACAGCTGGAAAACAGCATCCACAGGAAGTTCTAGTTGCTTTGTACAATGGCTGAACAGCTAGATATAATGCTCCAAGGATCCTGGAGCAGTAAGGCATTTTACTATCCATCAAGTAAATTTATATGTAAGCTTGTTAAGGAAGAATAACTGTAAGAAATGACAGCAAAATACAAATTCTATAAAAAACATGCATCAAGACACAGAGGCCTTACTGGTCCCTCCACTGTATTTATCAAACAGGGTCTGTGATCTTCAGAAAAAGCTGTTTTCCTCATCTGAAAGTAACTTGTGCCAAATATTTCCCTTAGTGGCAAGTTCTTTTCCTATTGCCTAATATTCTACTATTTACTAATTTATTCTACTATTTACTAATATCTACTACTCCTTTGTGACCACCCTGCCTTCCTTCTCCTTTGAAGTATTTCCCATCAAAAAGTAATTCCATACTGAATTTAAGCTAATTTCCTGGGTGTTAAACTACCCTACCAAGTAAATATTACATATCCTAAAAAATTACAATTAATTAGTTCCTAATTAAGAAAAACTTTCAGTAAACCATACTCCCCTAAGCAGCAGAATGTCTTTACACAAAAAGGATATGATTCATAATCCAGTGTTTGAGTAAGCACTCCAGTCAGGACAAACTCAGCATTGTGGACATCTGGAAATATCAAAATTCATACAGTTCACACCCTACACAGAAATTCTGCCTCATTCTGCAGGTATCTCACACCTGGCACTGTTACTAAATACAGCATTTCTTGGGGCTCTACACTAAAGTGAAAATAACTAAAGTGAAAACCCCTAACTCAGTTGATGAATACTGAGATGGTGCCCTGATTTCAGTTAATTTTCTCCTTAGTAGCTGGTACAGGGCTGTGCTTTGAATTTAGGATGAGAATAATGTTGGTAACACACTGATGTTTCAGTTGCTGCTAAATTCAAAAATTTACTGTGTTCTGCCTATAAAATAACTGTTAGACATATCCAGCAACAGCTGGCTTGGACTTCTCCATGGTTTGCAGGATAGTCCATGTATTCCTCTATTAGTATCTGAAAGCTTCAAAAGATCTCTGCATAATAATAGTAATAATTGGGAAATAGAAAAAAAATCCAATTATCAGTTATACTGTTCAATCACAACAAAAGCTTGTACCTACCTATGCCTCGTGCAAAATATTCTCGACATAAATGAAGGTCATTTTCACAGGAAATCAAGATTATCTCTGGCAAACTCTAAAGGAAAAAAAAGGAAAGGTTAGCTCAGAAGAACATGGTAAGGTATTATAAATAAATTTTAGAAAGCAACACTCAACACACTTTGTTCTGCTTATGCTCCATGAGTTTTCTAAAGGAAGGTTGTTTGGACAATACTTTTCCTCCTGCACACTCCACAATGGCTTTCATGGTGGAAAGACTGGGACAAATTCCAGGTGTAATGTAAAAATATTTTCCCTAAAAAGAGAAAAGGAAGAACAAGAAAAAGCATTATTATGCTGTTTGATTTCTGTAAAACATGAAGTTTTAATGTCATGTGACACTTTTATACAACAGGGCAGGCTTTGTAAGCTGGGGTTGGGCTTATGGACACAGATTCATCAGTTGATGAGTTGTCCTTAATTATTGCTGATGTTTCCCCTGGAGGGGCAAATGCACAATTTTGATGAATTTGAACAGTTCAGGTGTGCCTATTTCTGAACCTGTAAAGTACCAACTGCAGCTTGGTGAGACACATCAGAACAATGCTCCTTACTTCTTTGAGGCACAGGGACATCTCAAGTGTTAACGAAAGAACTTTTACTTTTTAATTAACACCCAATTTATTGCTTCCTGACAAAAATTATTCTACTACTTGACTGAGACAGGTGACCAGATCACAAAGTAGATTATCTCTGTTTATCAGTCAGGAATAAAAACCAGAAAACACCTTGCTATTTAATCTGCAAAAATGAGAGCAAAATGTAGCATTTACACATAATGGAAGACATAGATCCTTCTTCATTACAGGTAGAAAAAATACCTGGTTTAGGTGGTTCACCTCCATAAACAGTCTGTAATTCAGTTAGGCTGAAGAATCTCTAGCAACTCAGATCTCCAGATACCTCTCTGCATTGTAATGTAATTTTAACCAGAGGCACAAAAACATCTCACACCATCCTAGCAAACAGCCTGGTGGAAATGCAGTCTCCAAGGAGATTCACACTAGAACTCCCTAAGGCTGAGGGCAAACTCACTCTCACACTCCCATTTTTATGGGCAATTGCTCTGGCTGTGAGGCTGATGTAAAAAAGAAAAGAGAAAACAAAGAAAAGAAAGTCCCTTCCATAAATGGCTTTCTGCAAGTAACAGAGCAATGTTCTAAATTTTGGAAGGGAACAAATATACTGAGAATGGTTAACATCTACAGGATCCAGTCATTCAAAGGGTTTACATCCACCCCAATGCTTAGCCAGAAAACAGGCATAAGGTCAAAACCAAAATCTACAACAAATGTTTCACGTTATATGTCAGCCCGCTCTACTGTTTCAGATATAAAACCTGTAGTCCCAATGCTGAAAAATCAGGTTAAAAAACTCCCAAGTGTTTAAATGCTGTGGTAAACTGCATACCTTGAACAGTGGAGCTACTTGTGCTCTCTTTAGAGACTCCTCTAAACTAAAGCAGAACAGCACCTCAGCTTCAGCATCTCTGAGCACAAAGTTCTGCTCATCTGAAAAAGAAAGACTGATGATGTGGCACACAAAACACAGATATCCCCATGGCCCAGGATGGAATCTGAGTGAACATCTTGGTGGCAGAGTGGCTCTGACTGGCAGACACCTACTAGAATTTAACAAGATTATAATATCCCTCTTCAGTAGGCTTTTTACAAAGGTGACTCCCAAATACTTGGAGAATTAAACTGTGTTTTACACTTGCGTACCTAACAACAATCACTGTCCTGTCAAGTCCCTTTTGCTAACTTATTGGAGGTACTTGCAAATTTTAATTTTTTGATTTTCTGCAAAGGAGAATGTGAAAATAGAAGGATTAAGTTTAAACTCAAATTACTGTGACCACTTATGGGAGCCCAGAAACTGTCTTCAAGTCCTCACACAGTCTTAACAGAAAGAACTTTTCATCTGTTTTATTTGTCCTGCAATTCACCCAATTTTTCTTCTTTTATTAGGGATGGAATTTCAGTGTTTATCTTTCCACAAAAACTATGTCAAACACATTTCTAAATCAAATTTAATCCAAAACCCCTAAGTCTAAAAACCAAAACCAAAAAATTATACAGACCAAAAATTATTGGTCTGCCCAAGGACAATTCTGACAACTTGTTAGAGACAGTGTTAATACTCTTCCAAAGGACAAAAGAAACAGTTAAGACAATTTTTGTAAACAATTGCTGTATTTTCCATCATTACAGCAGGTACAATACTGGAAGTAGCCCATTAGCCACAAATCAACCTAATTTCAGTAAATAAGTAAAGTATTTCAAGTACTAGATCACAACAGTCATCCTAAATCCCCTGCTTTTCTTCATCTTCTAGGAGTTGTCAAATTAATCACTTTCTCAGTTCACTGATGCTGAAATTAACAAATTGCCTTCTTGAGATTTCTACAAATGTTTGCTGGTTTATTAGTTAATGATCCATAGAGTCAAGTCTTTACAGTGGTTAGCCAGTGATGTTATACATTTTTTTCTTACAATTATATATGCACAAAACAATCATCACCATAAACCAAATAATCACCCTTTCAGAAAGGGTGAATTAAAAAATAATGTAGCCATGAGCAAAAACCTACAAAATGGCTACACAAGAAAGAAATACAGTATTTAACAATATCCAATCATTTAATCACCCTAACACTAACTTTTTAAGTGTGTTTTTCTCTCATTTAAGGGGGAAAAACTGTATTAAAACAAATGAAAATTAAATGAAACAAAATATTCTGCTGAAAGAGAACTTGATTTAAAGAAAGAAAATCAAACACAGTATGGTTAAGCAAAGCTGTCACAAGAATAAGACAACATTCTAACTCAAGTGGAATACAAACTAGCTGCTAATATCTTTATTTAAAATCTTTGCAAATTATTCTTCAAGAGGTGTGAATGATGACAATCAGACTTGTTGTAGAATTAGAATTTCTCCTTTCAAAAGCTGAACTCTTTAGAAAACTGTAAGAAACACTGAAGTCAGAAGACAAAACAACAAAATGTATTTAAACATGTCAATGAACATTTATCTTACTGTAGGAATTGACACTAATTTAACTTACCAACAAATTTCTGGCATTTGAAACACTCTTCTAACCACTCAGGAGTTACTATGTGCTTGACTACAGAAATTGCTGTCAGGAATTTGACAGTTCGGGTCACTTTACTGGCAATTAGATGGGTGCACTTCTGGGCAGAGTCTGCTACTTCACCCCCAAGGATATACAGTTTCTGAAAGTTGTACAAAACACAAACCAGAATGGAATAGTTGTTAAAAAAATAGAGGGGAAAAAGAAACTTAATATCATATCATCTCCTCAAATAAAACTAAGCTCCTAATGAAATAGTAAATGTTCTGTGTTACAGTGATTCCTTTACTCAAGCTGATTAATTCAGACAGAATTTATAGCCACTGAAAATCCAGGTATTTCCACACATAAATATCACCTGGCAAGATTGAAAACAATTTCCCACTTCTGCAGGTTTTTGATTTTGGGTTGTGCTTTTTTAAAGCAAGGAACTAACTGTAAGACCCAAATTAATTTTTTTTTATCAGTGAAACAGGATATTAAATTTAAAGCAAGCAATAGTAAGAATATATAATAATTCTGCTCTCTTCTAGGGGGGGGTGTACACAGTAGCTACAGCAAACTTAATTTTGCTAGATTTTCTTTAAAGAGTAAAGTATCTCATGAAAAACACATATTCCACATGCATTTCTGATGATACTGAGCAACTATTCCCTTTTCCTAGGTTAAGCCACCAAACTCAAACTAGCTCCTCACAGTTGCTACCTTATCAATTAAGCCAGTCATTATCTGAAGGAATGAGTGACACAATGGATGAACTGGAGGCACATCAGATTACCACAGGTGTCAGAGATAAAGAGTGCTCCCCTCATAAAGATTCAAGAATGAAAAAATATTTGGACAGCTTTAGTAACCATGCACCCTGGACTTCTGATTAAGAGAAACAATTTGCACAAATAAATAAAACCCACACCAATATCTATAAATATAAATATTTAACAGACTAAGGTTTTTATTTCATGAATGCTTGGGAGTCCCAAAGCAAGAAGGCCTAAGGATTAGTTAGGTTAGAAGGCCAAAGAGGTCTCTGGCACCCTGTGCACTCCACTGCTCTGATGATGATGAGCACACAGGACAGACAGGAACACTGTTTTTAGCTCTATTTTACCATTTTCTGATGGTTTGCATAAATATGACCCATGAAAGTATTATTTAATAACACTGAACCTCTCCAGTATTTACTTCCTTCCTGGTAACAAACACTCAGTGAACAGGACATTGCACCCCTCTGAAAGGCAAAGGCTCATTTTCCATGTTCACCTCAAGCACTCACACCCATGAGTGCAGACCTTGCAAGGCTTCCACTGTGATGTGGAAGGGACCTTTGGCCATACAGGTACAAAGATTACTCCTCCATCTCAGTAAGATGAGGAGTCTCCAGCCCCAGTTAGGTATCCAAACTCTGCAGAGTTACTGATAGCATCAGTGCTGCCAGGTTTACATTCAACTTCACAAGCTTTGAGGCTGAAGTTAATTTTTTTTAATTTGTGAGCCATAGCTGTTACCAAAACAGATTCTCTAGATAATTAACCTGGAACCAACAGGACAGAAACAAGAAGTTGACAGTGGAACTTTATGGGATACACTGAAAAACATTTTATGTCCCAAAATATATCAAGCTTCAAATGCACACACTGCAAGGGAAAAAAGACCTCTAAAGCTGAACCACTTTAAAAACAAGTATAGGTGTAATAAAGAAAATATTTTATATTTTTGAGGACATCAAAGTGGGTATTTCTAAGAAATGTAGTAACCCAAACTAGGCCTCAGTTTCTTCTCATTATCTGAATGTTATAAATAATTTACATTTAAGTTTTAGCAGAGCTTTATTAGGGAACAGAACAAAATCTCCACAGGAACTTATCTCACACCTGCCATAAGCTTTGTCATCAGCTGTCTTTGAAGCATTTGGCACTACAGACAGCAACTCCACTAGAAGAATCCTGGGTCTTATCCAGTACAACTATCACTCTTTTTCTCACCTAAATTTGGTCATGAAATTTGCTGATTTAAAAACAAATCTGGAAAGGGCTTTCTTGCTTTTTAAAGCAGTCCTACAGAAAGAAAAAGCAAGTAGCACAGTAGTGTAAAGTAGTTAACCAAAGGAGAACAGCTACCAAATGAAACTTATTTCACATAAACCTACCCTAACCCCAGGGCCAGTAAGTACTGGTTTTTATCCACTAGGTATATGCTTATTAAGTCTTAGCAAAAATTCAACATCCATAAAAAACTGTCAGATGTTTCAATGTAGTTCACAAGAGATAAACCTGAAAGTCACCTTAATGTACTGTTGCACTTGCATAGGTTCAAATCCTGTGAAGAGCACCATTGGTGTCAGCTCAGGGGTGAGTTTCTTAGTAGGTGGAGGCAGGTCTTCAATCCTACAGAAAATGGGAAATACAGCACAATGTGATGTTTGGGCACAAGGCTGCAGAACTGTCATTTTGAAATTAGACATTCACACTTTTGCAAGTTTTACCAATAGAATGACCCAGATGAATAAGAATTAGGCACAACTTTTTCTGAAAGAAAAAATCACCATGCAGAGAACATGAAATATTCTCATACTCTTTCTGCACTCTCCCAACTCTCCCAGTTATTGTTTTGTCCTGCCAGTGAGGAACTGGCAACATCCAAAGCCCACTGACAGTTATTTCAGTGAGCAGGGCACAGGATGGTGCAGGCTGATGTGCAGCTGACACTTCTGAGGAACAGTCAATAAAGGCGCGTTCACTGCTCACTGTTCTTACCTCGCTCTTTTGGAAGACGGCTGAAGACTGGCTTCATTCTGCTTTGGTTTCAAAGGCAACCTCACTCCCTGAAATCAGAGCAGTCACATGTTTAGATCTGAATTAAACAGGGAAAATGACTTCTATCCTGAATCAATCATAAATGAAAATTACATCCTGCTGAATACTGACACAACCTACTGCTGACACAACGAGCCCAACAGCAAAGCTGAGATTCAGCCAAAGCTTCTCCACAAACCTGGGGAACCCTGAAAGTGCATACCAAATAAAATATTGAGGCACTTTTTTCCTTTAAATAACACTGCTAATTATCAATGGAAAAGCCAATTAATTAAATGAGAAAGAGACTAAAGCCTGTCCATTTGTTAAGTACATGAAAAATACAATATTCTTCCTGGTGCTAAATTTAATGGAATGGTAATATCCCAGAAAATGCTGTTTTAGACTCAAGTTCCCTAACTACATAAACAGAAGCTGGACAGAAAGTGCCACCTCCCCAGTACCAGATCAGCCTCCAGAGCATGTGCCCAGGGGTGATCAAATGCAGCTTTTAGGTTCTCCTTGGTCTGAGTAACTTGAAACCACAGCTCCCACTTTGAGCAGTGTGTGACATCTATTTCTTTTTAATCTTCAATACCTGAAATGTAATGAAGGATGCTAAGAGGCACATGACCAGAAAGACAGGCAGCATTGTACCAGCCTTGCTGTGAGAATGTTCCTTTGGGAGGAACAAGCCACAGGGGTTTGTTCCCTGCTCTCAGGCCAGGCATTTTTATGCTAGTCAGCCCATAGCATGAGCAGCTGGAAAGAAAAGTGCACATATTCACATTTTGATAGACATTTCAACTATGAAAATGCAAGAGGTAGATGGCATCAACAGCATCTGACAAGACAGCTGTCCTCAGAAGAGGACCCCAAACCCCAAGACAAATAGAAATGTCTCCTGTGAAGGAGTGAAGTACCTTGTCCTCCCTGACACTTCCACATGCACAGCATTTTCTATTACCAAACCATATCCCTGTGTGGGCACCCAGAGGGCAGCTGGATGAGATTGTCTCCAGAAGCTCCTTTCAATCTAAATCACAAAACCCCCACCTCACATGGGCCAGAAGGGTCCCCATATAAATACAGAAGGGGAGGTACTAAATTACCCATCAAACCCCTGAGGTTTCCATTTGCTACACAAGACAAAACATGGACAAAAATCTGCTGTGACTGACCCACACAAAGAATGTATCCAGTTTTAAGATGAGCTCAACTGCTATGTAGATGCAAAGAGTGGTGGTGAGAAAACCCAAACTGAGTTAGTTAAAAGCTATTTTAAATCCTATACTGGTTACTGAACCTTCTCAAGGACTTTTTTCTCTTGTAACAGCAGAATATTTTCCAACTTCAAGAAAATATGAAGACCATGAACATTTAAAAGCATTTCGTTTTCTAAATGAGAGTTTTCTACAGGCCCATGAAACAAATCCATAAGTGTCTATAAGAAGAATGTTTCAAACTTATAGTCAGGAAAACAGTAGTGCCTACTTCTAGAGCTGAAAGATATTCAAGCTCCAGTGCCCAGAATCCCCATTTAAAACATTGCTACAAATTACATTTTGAGAGTTACTGAGCAGCTCTTTTCTGAAGAGTCTAAAAGTGACTGAGATACAAGTGATCCAAACACAAGAAGTGAGGCAAAACGTTTTTGTGCAACATAAAATGTCATCTAAGAGTCTCCTGTAGTACAAATTTGCCTACATCAAGACATACTGTGAAAAATTGAGTATAAATTGGAAATGGGAGGAAAATTTACAATACAAAAACATGAGATAGGTGTAAGGGCTGACAGGGAAACTGCAGCTTATTCTAAATATGCAGAAAACGTACATTTTGCACAGTTCACAGAATACCCTTCATGACAAAAATTTACTTCTCTTGTATATTTTTCAAGGTACAATTTTTTGTTGTTCATTCCCACTGATACTTCAGGGTTATCAACTACACTTCTCAGCATGTATGGTATATTTTTAAATCTTAAAATACATGGTATTTATGCTCATAGTTTTAATTCTTAGCATATATCAGAGATGATATGAAGTAGTAGCACCCTTAACTTACATTATGTATCATACTTAAAATTCAGTCAATATTCTAACAAAATTCTTACTGATTTTGGGTGTTCTGTCTTAAAAACCCTTATGTGGTCTCATTTACAGAGTGTTAGGTACTGATTTAAAAAGTATTAAGGTCTGATGTAGAAACTGAAGAGTGAAATATCTAGCCTAAGGTGTGTCAACAATAACTTAATTTCATATATCTCACTAAAATTCCTTAATTATGCTAGAAGATTATTTCTCAGATTTCTCAAAGTAAAACAGAACATTAGCAAGAAGTACAACCAGGACAGGCAAGGAGTGATCTTATCAAAACAGCTGTATATATACAATAATTCAACATACCATTAGAAGTTCTGGTGACACCTTTAACGGGACTCTCCAAGCATCTAGGGAATGGAGAACAGAACAAAAATGACACCATTGCCAAATTATTTACACCAGAGCAAACACGCTCCTGCTGATGAAACAGGCACATAAAATGCTGCAGAGCAGAGGGCTCTGTGACTCTTACCCAGCAGGTTGAGCACCAGGTGCTGGCTGGGGGAGAGCGGGTCCTGGAGGTTGAAGACGGTGTAGCGGCTGTGCTGGATCTGCCGCAGCGCCTCGAAGTTGCCCAGCAGGATGTCACAGAGCCACTGCGCGTTCACGCACGGGATCCGCCACTCCTTGGCCTTCTCGTACTTCAGCCCGCTGGCCCTTGGTGGGCAGAGAAGGAGAAAAAGAATTTGCATTGCAAAGAAATTGGTGAAAATAGGAATTTTTAATAATAAACCTAAAATATCAGTGGTTTTTATTGGTCTATTGTTTGTTTTAACTGTGACAGAGGAGATACTCCAAAAAATGCCTTTGTTGTGTGTCAGAACAAGTCAGTCAGGGAAGAACTTCTGCTGCAAATGGAATCTTTAGACCTGGATTTAAACTTTCCCTCCTCCAATGTTTTAGAACAATTATTAAAAAAGGTATTTTATTTATGGATGATCTAAGAGCATCACTTAAGAATATTATAAAATATCAAAGTTAGAAATTACTTCTGTTTTGCCTGGGTTCAGAAGGCCAAATTATCACTTAATATATGCTGTAATTTAGTTCAAGAAACAACACCACTAAGTTTATTGTTATCAAACTGCAGAACTGATTACAATTAATTAACACTCTTATAATGAGCCACACGTAGCACCTCACTGTGGTGGTGTTTGAGGGTCCCCAGGACGATGGAAGAGATGGGAATCTTGACTCCATGTTTCAGAAGGCTGATTTATTATTTTGTTATATATATTATATTAAAGAAAATGATATATTAAAACTGTAGTAAAGAAAGGAGACATCAGAAAGCTAGAAAGGAATGAATAATAAAATCTCATGACAGACTCAGAGAGTCCAACACAGCTGGCTGTGATTGGCCATTAATTAAAAACAATTCATGTGCAACTAATCAAAGATGTACCTGTTGGTAAACCATCTCCAGACCACATTCCACAGCCATCAGATAGTTTTGTTTACATTTCTTTTCTGAGGCTTCTCAGGAGAAAAATCCTAGCGAAAGGATTTTCATAAAATATGCCAGTGACCCTCACATTCAGAGAGGCACTACCTGGCAAGAGGCTGCTGAGAAAGCAAGGACTGTAGAGCAGGGACTGTGGAGTGCAGCACTTACTCTTTGCAGATGAGAACTGTATTGCTGCGACACAGGTAGCCCGTGTATTTGGCACCTGCCAGGTAGGCCATGAGCTTGAGGTCATCTCTGTCACTGTCAACAAATCCTGTCACTGAGATTATCTGCAGGCAGAAAGACAGTTTTAAGTAACTGAACATTGACAGCACTTACAAAACACTCCAATGAAAAATATGTTTCCATGACTAACTTTTTACATTACAATGAAATGCACAGCATGGTGTGTAAAGCACTCAATTAAAGCGTGGCTTGCAGGATACAAACAGTACAATTTGAAAGTGATTTGTTTATACATAAAAACTTCAGGCTTCTCATTCAGGAAGAATCATTTTCATTCTTCTGGTCAGCTTTTTCTTATTTACAGAGACCACAGCATTATTATGGAAGACCTCAGAGCTAATTTGCTTCTCACATGTCTGCCATCTTCCTTCTGCTGCTATTTACATAGAGGCACACACAAAAAAAATGCTTACACTTACTTGGTCTACTCCAAAAATCTGAAAATTGTGCTCTACTCTGCAATAAAGACAAATAAACTGTGCCAGCTGATCATAGGTGGTGAACTGTAATTCCACATCTTCCATTATTATCTTTAATCCTGACAGGTTTTTGGTTTTGCCATTCTCACCTTTTCATTAGGGAAAGGCAACAGTACTTCTGTTTAAAACTGTGTTTATTACATTGCATATTACATTTACTAATAACCACTGAGTAGACACACATGTTGTTATACTCTAATTTTCCCAAATGTGTATTTCTTTTTATGTCAGTCAGGACAGGCTACTAGCAAGGCCATCATCCCATATGTCTGCATCCAGCACAAAGAAACCCAATGCCAAGACATACTCTGGCACCTTGGTTTATACAGCACAGTACATTCCAAGATGCTTTTCAATGAACTGGAGTTTTCCAATTCCACAAAATTCCACTTTCACAGCTCCTCATTGCACAGGCAATGGAACTGTGACCTCCTATCCTCTGATTAGCAGCACAGGCTTCCTTTTTAGGTATTTGCTAAGCACTGACTAAGAAAAACCCTCAAAAATCCTCTCAAAATCCTGGGTTATGGTAAGGAAGCACATGCTCTTCGATGTGCTGCTGCTATAAATGTGCAGCCTGGATTGCTGCTACCTTGCTGTGTGTAAGTCAGGCAATCTCTGCCCCTCAGTGTCTCAGAGTAACTCACAAAGGCTGGTGTTACTCCTCAGCACTCTGAACTCAGAGAGACTTGCAAAGCACTGACAAACACCTGGCAGCAGCACCACATCAACACAGCACCTTAGGATTAACAGAAGCTTTTCTTCCAAGGCAAAAGAAATGTGTAAAGCACTTTCTAGTGCTGTTTTAATACTGCTCAAGGAATGAAGCAAGCATTCTTTCAAAGTAAGCTTTTCCTTCTTACATGTTGAGAACATGGCTTTCCTCCTGGTGGAAATGCCACTGGAAAATGAAGGGCTCGATGAGGTGGGACCATCTTCTTCTTCTTCAAGATTGCATTCAGCCAGTGTGCTGTAATACATCTCTTCCTTTCTCTTAAAGCCTAGGAACACAGGCACAAACAGCTTTTAGAACCCAAAATACATGTTTATTTTTTTATACTTTTTCTACAAATCAAAACTTAGATTTTAATTGTTTTTCTCTACATTTCAGACTCCTCTTTCTCATAGCATCTTCCTTTGTGCTCTCTGGAACAAGTCTACTACACACACTATGAAAGTTTGTACACCAAAAAACCACAAATCATAAAAAAACAATGAGAAACTTTAAATTTGCTGTCTAAGCCTGAAGCACACAGTGCAAAGGCCTGCCTTTCCATGATAAAATGAAAGCATGCACCCAGCAGGTTCCCAGCTGGCTCACCTGAGCATACATGTTACTGACTTGGCTTTCACAGAGAAGGTGAGTACATCTGCTCGTGAGGGTTGGGTCCACTGTCCCACCGTGTGCTTGAATGATCTGGTAAGAGAGCAAGTGCAGAACTTCTAGGATATAACTATTTTTACATGACATTAAGAAACAAAAAGTCTGAAATGAAAGTCCACCCTTTAGGACACTGCCACCATTAGCATCACTTCACTGAAGAGTTACCCCCCAAAACTAGGTTTGTTATCTAGCTTTAGAACAATTTTGAAAACAAAAAAGAAAATTAAATATGCGGCTTTTCACTGAACAAAAAGTCTATTTTTTAGAAGAAATGGAAAAAAATAAACAAAATAAAGATATATAAACAAAAATAACCCTTCTCATGTTTTTTATGTTTTGCAGTATAACTATTAAACAATTTTTCATGAACTATTCAATTCTATCTCAGCAATAAACACAAGTGCTGTTAAAAATGTCAACAGCTTACTTGATTATGCAAAATTGTAGGGAAAATTCAACTATAAAATCCATCAGAGGTTTCTGAAGAACATCAAAGTCCTCTTATTTAGGAAAGGATACAATCAGATTTTTCTGAAAAATAGAAGTTGGCAAAAAAATAGAAACACTCTATTCTTCCATCTTATTCACTCAGGTGGATACCTCACAGGCTACTAAATGCCAAAATTATATGCAAAAAAGAATGGTTTTATACAATCAAGTTAAAGCTAGACAGCGATGCTATATTACATTTGCTGTACTACAGCTGCCTGATTAAACCATAAATAACTGGGAAATAATTAAGGCTGCAACTTATTTAGATCATGTTGTGAATGAAGATTTAATTCAACCAGGCTGCACACCTAAAGTATTTCTATTACTTTTTCTGGGCAGCAGCAGTTGAATAATTTTTTTTTAGTTTGTAACAGAAGAATTACACAAAAGTATGCCTAAAGAAGAGTGAACAGTGCTGAAGTACTTCCAATGTTTTCTTTTAGAATTTAGGGACTACGACATTATGTTGTATTATATTATGCACAATCTTACCCGTTTCCAGGTCGCTAGCAGCTGCTTGTCAGACATCTGCTCTGGGTAATCAGCAATTGCAAAGACACAGCCCAATAGGAAATACTCTTCTGGAACTGCAATAGTTTGGCACATAAAGAACAAACAATTAAAAACTTCAAAGTCTGAAGAATTCATCTCAAAACACATTTGCTACACTGACCGCCTCCTATTACCAGGTTATAAACCTCTCTTAAGTTCCTTGGAAATAGTAGGATCCAAAATTCCAAAGCTGAAAGCCTTTAAGGCACAGCTCAACCCAGAGTCTGATTTTGTTAAGAGCAGGATTTTTTTCCTGGATGAAGAGGGGCTAAAGGGTCACCAGAAAGAAAACATAAAACTACTTCATCTTTTATAGAGATCAGCTATGAACAGCCAAAACAATCATAAAGCTTTCAGTTCTACTATTAATTCAAAGGAAGGTGTGACAATTTTCCAAAACTGAATCTTCAATAATTTACTGGTATTTCTGAAATTGTAGCTGTTTGAAAGTTTCCCCCTCCCCCTCTTCCAAATGAAAGTTTTTAAACAACTGTGCTATGCATTTACTAACACTCTTCTGAAAGTATAGGTTGTGTGCTTGTGGTATCAACTGTATATTTGCAAAGAGAACGTTCTCAGCACTCTCATGATTTTCAGATTGCTGGATCATCATTAGCTATTATTTGAATAAAAAAATAAGTATTATTATAATATTTTAATTATAATAATATTATAATTTTTGTAATATTATATGTAATATTATATAAGTATTTGCCTAAAAATCAGAAAAAACAGTTCTGAGCCAGGAGTGGCATTTCTTACAATCCCATCCTGCAAACACAGGATAGTCTACCCAACTTTATGTCATTAGCTACTTTTTCCCAGGATCAGAAGGCAATAATTACTAACTCTCCACTGCTGGATCGTGCCCAAAAAGCGGCTGCTGCTGCAGTTGCTGCTGTTGCTGCTGGTGGTGCTGTGGCTGCTGGGCTGCAACTGGAAGCTGTAGTGCTTGAGGTGTCTGAGTTAAGTGCTGCGCTGCCTGATTCTGCATTTGCTGCTGCTGGTGCTGCTGGTGCAGTCGCTGTAAGTGCTGCTGCTGCAGTTGCTGCTGCTGATGTTGCAGCTGTTGCTGTTGCAGGTTCTGCTGCTGCAGCTGTTGCAGCTGTTGCTGTTGCTGCTGCAGCTGTTGCAGCTGCTGTTGCAGCACATGCTGCTGCTGGAACTGGAGCTGCTGCGGAGGGCGGTGCAGCTGCTGCTGCGCGTGGAGCGGCTGCTGCGGGAACTGGAGCTGCTGCTGGGAGAACTGGTGCTGCTGATGGACTTGCTGCTGCTGCTGCTGCTGGGGAAACTGGTGAGGCTGCTGCTGTTGGAAAGGCTGCTGGGAGATCTGGGGTTGCTGCTGCTGCTGCTGCTGGAGCTGCATAAGTTGCTGAGGTTGAAGGTGTAAAAGAGGATGGTGCTGTTGCTGCTGTGCTTGATGTGACTGCTGCAATAAATGTGTCTCTGGTGTTAGTTTCACTTGACTAAACAGCACCACATTTGGATGTCCCTGTTGGCTATGATTTACTTGTTGTTCTAAACTTTTTGTAGGTGCTGAAAGTGATTGTAATATCTAGAAAACAAAGATTATTTTTGTGACCTTTTGGTTGTCATTCGGTTTCAAAAATATTTAAAGAACTACTGGGAAAATACAATTCCTAAAAGAAAAGAACCCTACACCTTGTGAGCTAAACAAAATCTTTAACTGCCTAACAGCAAAATGAAAGACAGGATTTACACAAAGAGAAGTGTGGAGCTGCGTGTGACTCCTAATAAACAGCAATGCACATTTTAGTTAAATTTAAGATTAAAGCCCATCCCTGTATTATTAATAATTTTTCCAACAGCATTATGACTATTAACACTACATTAATAATTACATTGATCAACTGCAATATTAATTTTAAAATCCCGCTGGCCCATTAAATTCAGAGCTTAGTTCCACAGTCCTATTTTCACTTAAAAATTGCTAATGATACCTTCATTAATTAGTGCTGTTTGAAACCTTCATTAATTTTTAGTGCTGTTTTGAACCAATTCAGAAATATACAGCTTGTTTTTTAATCTCAATACCAAAAAACAAAGAAACATTGATCTGCTGAGCACTAAGGGTTTCTTGGGAAAAAACCCCACACAATCTAACCTCCCTACTTAAGAATACTAGATTTTAGATTTATAGAGTGCTGAAGTAATCTAGAATTTAATTATATTTTTAAACATATAACCCACTGCTAAAGAGAAAAATCATTTCACACTAGGAAGACACAAGTTAGGAAGCAAATTTTTTTGCATCAGAAAAGGGATAATTAGGCAAAGTTCTAATAGATTAAGATAAGTTCTACATATTTATTAAAATATTTTATTATAAACTACCTATTACAAATGAGAAGGAGCAAGAGGAAATTATAGACTTGCCATTCATGAAGCCTTTTAAACATGAAATCAGCTTTGATGAATCCTGCAAAGCTTGTTTCCTTCACCCTCACTAGTTCAACACACACAGTGTCACCTTCAGCAACGTGTGTGTGAGAGAGGAATCAAAGCCCATCACTGGAGCACAAAGCCAATTACTGTATCCTCTCAGCCATCCATCAACTCTCCATCAGAGGTGGCTCAAGTGTTCTCACAATGCACATCAAAACACCTCAGGTGTCATTAAATAATTCTGATGTGGTTGGTATTGCACACATGTGCAGCCATGATCATCAATGCATCACCCACCGCTCATGTCTCGGCAGCACCACAGTAGAAACATTCAATAACTAAAAATAACACACACACAAAATGTTTCCATGGCTCGGTGTGAGGAGCTTCTCCCCACAACAAGTAGCAAAAGCCAAAATTACAGAAACTTCAGGACATCTATTTCAAAATAAGTGGCTAAAACCTTCAAAGGCATTCTATGGCTACATTCAGAAAGTAACTATGTATCTGTAAACACCTGATTTATGACAGATTTTGCTACTTGGCAGAAATCTGTGATTCAAACTAAACACTAACTTTCCAATAATGTTCACTGAGACTTGCACTCATTGTTCGGGGCAAAAAGAGAGAAGTTATAGAGGAAAAGATAGAACAGGTATTCCTCCCTCCAGGAAGCAGATTCACAATTCTAAGATGCAGAACCTTGGAGCTGGCCCAGCAGCCTAAGAGGGTGCTTGGTACAGCCCTCACACATCATCACCCAGCTCCTCCTCCAGCAGCCTTTGGGTGAACAGAGACAAGCCAAAGCACACAAGCACCAGTGCCCTGTAGCTCTGCAAATATTACTGACAGAGAAATACTTCCCCAGGGACACCACTGCTGTGTATTTGATGGCACAGTGACTGGGCTGGAGAGGATGTGCTGGCCAACTGAGCAAATGGTTGGCAGCTCTGCTCAGGCCTTGCCCAGAAGTCTCAGCCCTTAAAAAATTCAAGCCACTGAGAAGAGGAATCTAATCAGATTTAAAATAAGCCTGTATTTCCATTTTGTATTCAGATGTCATATAATCAGCACAGAATCAACATTTCTGAGTGACTCCACACTGTGTGTTTAAGTACTGGCTGGAAGCCTCTATACTGCTCTGGCACCTTTCAAAGTTTTACCATCAGATGAACATGAAGGCACCAATACAATTATTTAAGTAAAAGGAATGTCTAACATTTACCAGTGCCTACTTTACTCATGCTCCCTTCCCACAAACATCTAAGCATTTCAATGCTGCACGTGCAGCATGCTCACTTGCTTTTTATTATCTTGTAGAAAAACATTCAACACAAGAGCTGCAATTATTTCAACTACACAAGTGGCATAAGGAAGTGTAAGTTAGGACTTCTCCATCATAATATGCACACTATATAACAACCTAACGATGCCCAGCAGAACAATGCAGTATAGAACTGAATTTGCTGTGGGAACAATCAATTCCACAATTTCATGTGTTTATGGCATAAATAATTCCTTGCACTGACTGAGAATCTAGAAGGATAGGAAACCAGGTTTCCTGAACTAGTAAAATAATTCTAAATTCATGTTTTTCCCCTCTCTTACCAAGAAGTCCTTACTGCAAACCTAAATCATGTTGCAGTTACGAAAGAGTAAAGCTGTGTATGTTTTTTCCAAATGCACTCTGTGAACTTGCTAGAAATTAAGTTACTTATTACAGGGAAATTACTAATTTGGCTACAATTTTAAGTAATAAGGGGAAGTATTAACTTTGGGTATTTCAAGAACAGCAAAAGAAAACTGAAGTTCTTGGACACTATAGTTCCCAAGAAAAAGTCCAATAGCTTATAAATTAAAAATCCAACACTTACATGTGCTACATTTGATGGTCTATTAATCTGCTGAATATCAGCACTATTAGTAATATTCCTTAACGTCCGCACGGCTGGACTCCACGTGGCCATCATTTCCTGGCGGTCAGAACTTTGGGCACCTTGCACTGAAGCCATGAGGTTGCCTCTCATATCAGGAGGCAGAATGTTACCTGGCACTGGTGGGACATTGGCACACAAATTAATCAACCCGGAGTCCTTCCCTTGAGGCAACCTACGCTTTGCTGCAGATGCCTGTGGGACTTCAGCTGGTGTCCAGTTCAAATTCCTTTCTTGCTTTTCTGGAGAGGAATCGGAAGAATCATCGAACATCAGTTCCCCTTTTGCCTTATCAGCAGTAGTAGATTTTGGAGAAAAAGCTTGATCACCCAAAGGCGATCCTTCTCGAGAAGATGCTGGGCTTGATAATTTTTCATCAGTACTAGCCTCATTTTGTGAATCTTGTTCTTCATTTTCTGCTTCTTCCTCCTCTTCCTCCTCCTCCTCCTCTTCCTCCTCATATATAATTAAACGAGGATGATAAGGAGTCTCTTCTTTTTTACTCTTATCAGCTATAGAATCCAGTACCCAGTCTGGGGTCACAATTTTAATGCTGTCCCGTTTATAAGCACATTCATATTTTTCCTGGGGGGGAAAAAAAAAGATTTAAAGACAAAAACAATCACAAGTAAGTTCTTTGAGATCAGGGCTAGAGCATGGAGAGGGAGATTACAAGGGCTTGTCCAATACCAGAGAGTGATCTTGCCCAGATCCAACAGGACTTACTGTGCAGAACCACAAGTTCCAAGAGATTAAAATGAAAAAAACCAAATTTTCCACATTTACACTATAAAGGACTCAGAAGGCACAACTGCAGAAGATGAATGTCTTCATTTGCAAAATTCTTCTCTAACCCAATCATCAAAATATTCCAACCCAGCAGCAAGGAACATCATGGTCAATACTAAAATGCACATGATTTTAGGAGGACATTAAGGCAAGTCTGAATACAGTTTATGTTTTATCCACTATTAAAAAAAAGTTAAAAAAATAATAAAAAACAGTCCCACTATGAAAAAGCATTTGGGGGAAAAAGTCAGAATTCCATAATAAAGTAGAGACAAATATTTAAAAGTTGGTCACTGAAAGAAAAGCACTTCAGCAGGAATATATCTTAAATCTTAAAGCTTCACTGTTTCCTTTCCTAATAAATAGAATAGACACAGAATCAGCGTCCTATTTATCTGAATATCCTCTTTAATGGAAACCCCTCACATACATCAAAGCAGTACAGAAAAAAAACTTTCTTTCAAAAATTTGAAACTTATTTCAGGATCTAATATTTAGAAATGATTGAGCTTTTATGTCAAACAACATAAATTAACAACAAGTACATTCAGAGGAAATTAATATAGTGATTCTCTGAAATTACTTCCTACAATGAAACTGTCATTCATGCACAATAAAGAGATTGGAGTTATAATCAAGTTTTTTTGCCAACACAAGATTTTATTCTTTCATTCTGGTAAGAATTATTAACAATCTTGTTTTATCATCCTGTATCTGATCAGAGCAATCATGTAAGTTTTCCTAGTGACAGAACTGTTCTTCTTAAAAACTGCTGCAGTTTCCCTTGTAGTGTATCAGAGCAGCAGGACTGGAAGCAGAAAGTAATAATCCCATAAAATTGTTCCCATTCCATGACTGTGTGCATTAAAATATTTGTATCCTACAGAGAGAATGCTAAAACCTCTTTAAGTTTCTTAACTGGCAAGCTAAAGACAACATCCTTTGTTCTAAAAAGCCTCTTATTTAAGCTTTTAAGTAAGCTATTATTAATGCATTCATTGGTTCTTACAAGCAAAATTTTAGGTAATAAAGTTTCACCCAAGCTTTATATTTTATTGTGATGAAAGGGACAACTAGAATGGTGTTCAATACACCCTTCTAAACAGTCCACAGAAGAAATATCAAGCACTAAATAAAAAAAAAAAAATCAACACACACACACATTCAGCAAAAAGAAACCAGCCCTACAAAGCTTCCTATATTTAAAGAAGGAAAAGCACTCATTTCCCATAGCCACACTTTCTCTTTTCCCAGTGCCAGCCCATGTTTTATTCCTCAATATTTCAATTTTGTCCTTTGCTTGTCTTCACTGATTCTTTATCTGTGGATTTATAATATAATCACAATCACTAATGACTGTGACATATCAAAATTAGGCTAAGACAAACAAGATACAGAATAAAATTCTTTATTCAAACTGGAATTCAAATACCAGTGTGAAATTGGACATCCTTTAAATTAATCAGGCTTAAAGCCATGCAGAAAATAAGTGCAAACTGAATAGCTGCAATGCCTAATTTTGCTGAATTTAGTTGTAAATCAACAGTGTTAAGAATTCTAACTTCGGGCAGATGGAAAATTTTTGACTATTTGAAAGCAAATGAGAGCTACAACAAGAACTGTACATGTAATAAACTCTTACCCCCTTTGGCTCAGGCACAATCAAATGAGTACATTTCTTATTGAGGCTCAGCTGGCAATTCCCTCCATAAAAAGTAATCAAAGCCCACAGCGTACTTCGGTCTTCAGATGAAACCTAAAAGGAAGGTGGAAAAGCCTTTTAGCTCTGTGCACCCAGCTGGCTTCAGCTGCAAGAATTTTAGTAATCCACAGCACACCATTTACAAGGCTGGCTAATGTATTACCTATCACTTTTAAATACCAAATTAGCAAGAAAGTAATAAAGGGGAAAAAAAGGTGACAAAGACACACAAGAAAAACCACTAAAGAGTAATTTTTAACCTGCACATAGACAGGGAAAACAAAGAGGAAAAAAAAGGCATAGTACAACAGAAAGACTGGTATCTCTCCTCAAAAAAAGCAAACATCCCACATATAATGCACATTGGAGTAGACTGAAATATGGTTCACTTCTTACCTGAGAGAGACAAGCAGTGACTCCAAAAAAGATCTGACATGATTCTGGAGAAAAGCCATTTACACTGGAAAGCAGGTGTCAAGGATACAAAATTATTAGATAAGTTTGCTGAGGGACATTAGAAGGAAATGAAACAGTCTGTGCAGTACTTCTCAGATCATACCAAGTACCAGACCATTCAAAAACTTCCATCTTTGAAAGCACATTGTCTGCTTGCAATAAAAGTTTATGCATCAAGAAAAAAACCTGATGTACAAACTGAATCAGAACACCATCAATATTATGATCAATTTTGGTAACATTCTAAACCAGAACTGACCTGGGAAAGACAGATGGACCATCAGACTTCTGCAACTTGCCCCTATTTCCCACACTTTATATGATCTTGTGTTTGAGATCCATGCACATTTGTCACAAAAAAATGACTACAGAAACAGGTGTACATTGTGTCACATGCAGACACTGAGATTTTTTAAATGAAACAAAATTATTTTCCCTCTGATGCTGGCAGATGCACCAGAAACACTCACGTTTTGAGGGCCAGAAGAGACAGCACACAGCAAACTGATGACAAAGCTGAGAGCACTTTAAAACTTCAGAATAAATTACTGCCATAACCCAGAATACCTCAAGAAGTTCAAGCCTGATGAACATCCTAAATTGTTCTCCATTTCACCCAAGGCAGAAATTCAGTACTGGATCTTTCAAAAGTGCACATGTGTCTACTCCCTGTCTGAGTGCCTACTGCTAGCACATAAAGCAGAGACAGTCAGTACTTAACTTTTAAGAGGTCCATCAGTTTGCCTGGAGCTTGCACTCTCTAAAGAACAGGAGTGAAAGAGACTCGTTTTTAAAAGTTACAAGCAGCATAACAATAAAATAAAACAGAGGGAATACAGCAAAACTCACTTTTCTTCCTGCCATCAACAAAAGCTCAGAAGTGCTCTGATTCTCTTTCATCTACACAAGACCATTGAAAAACACACCCTCCTCACTCTTGCTTTTGCTGCAAAAGAAATTGCCAGCCCTCTTTGCAGCATTACAGCCACGGTTTTCACACATGAAACTCTTTCCTTCTTCAGAGTCTGCTTCCAGCTTCACTTTTCTGCTACTTCCCTTCCACTGCAGGTTAGTCAGACTGCACACATCAGTGAGCAGAGCACAGGAGAACATTCTGCCATCTTAACTTCCCTCTGGTGAAAACAACTTCCACTAAAATAGAAAAAAATTACTGTGCTTTTACAATGTATTAAATCTTTCTATATTAAACTTTACCTTTAGCAACTGACAGGGAAATGCCCATCAAATAAGCACCAGAATTGGTAAGGCAACATAAAATCCTTAAAGCTCTTATTAGATCCATATGTCTAACTGACACAAGATGTTCCCAGGACTTGGTTCTTCAGAAATTCAATGACCACTTTGACCACTATCAAACTAAAACATAAACTAAAAATGCAGAATCTCAAACTTCTGGCTTAACAGGGTCCAAAAGCAATCAGCTAGAAAAGCTAAGCTATTCCTATTAATGACTGTATTTGTTTCATTATGGCAGTACCTAAATCCCTAATGAAAGGCCAGATGTCACTGCACTAGAAGTCATAAAGAGACTGAAACAGGCTAAAACGAAGTAAAGACTTAACAACCCATTTTAGTGAGCACAATAAGGCTCAGAGTAAAACCTAAACCCACCAATGTTCTAAGGACATGAAGTGCTAGGAAGTCAAAGGTCCAAGGACACATTTATTGCTCACAGGTGTACAAAACTTCCTTCTTCCATGCAGCTGAAGAACAAGTCACTACTGAGACCTGGTCTTTTCATTTGGCCATTCCAATGTTCCCACAATAAAGACTTCCTGAGCAATAGCCATTGAGAGCTACATTCCCACATTTATAGCTACAATTTAATTATGGACTGCACCATTCCATTGTTTCATCTGTTTATTTCTCTTTTGGGTATCCGATAATGTCAGCTCTTAGAGTAGCCTTTTAAAAAACCCTGGTTGCAGGTGGAAAACAAATTTTTAATAGTGCAATTTCTTCATGTGAAAGAACATCACTAAAGAAATGTTAGGTTACTTAAGCCTGAAAATGTAGCTAATTTCAAGCTTTTTTTTTGTGACCACTCCTCATGGACAGGGAGAAGGTTTAGAGACACATATCATAAGCAACTAAACACTCATCCTGATGATGAAAGCACAACAAACACATTTATTATGTCCAGACACAAATGACCAAAATCACTAGCCTAGACCACATCACAGAAACACAGCAAGTTGCAAAGGCACACACCTTAAACTATTGGGTATAAAACAGAAATTCTGAATCTCTGAAGCACATTAAGGCCTGAATTCCTAGCATGAACACCTGGATTCTTGCACCTACCAGCTCTTGTTTTCCATTTGATAACAGCTGTCCTGTAAGTGCCTATGAAGCACAAAATAGGCAAAAGGACAGGAAAATTGAGGACAAAGAAGCTCCAAGCACACTGCAACCTTGGCAGGCAAAGCACCATTTTAGAAGTTTAAGCAGTAGCTATTTGAAACAGTCTTGAATCCTTCAATGGTATCCATTTTAACATGTTTTCTACAGAATTTTGAACTTAAAAGGATACGGCAGAAGAGCTCCACAGCGAACAGACAAGATCACCCAGGAAGGCTGGAAAAAACAAAAACTTGTTTTTAGACATTAAAATCCTTGCTCTACAGGCACAAAATATGAATTACCTTCCAAGTTTATGCTATAGTTAGTTTTAATATATGTTTCCCAGCTTTGGAAGTCTAAGTGTTTCACAGACATTGCACTTAGTCTGCAAAAAACAACTTTTCATTTATTTGCAAGAGTTCACATAAAGACAGGTTGTACAGCCTTTCTCTCATGCCATTTACATTATTTATTCATCCTCCCCCTTTTTGCAGTTTTTACTTGTAAGAAAAAATAATTCAGATAATCCTATCCTACACTCATCAGCAAGGAGTGCAGAACCATAGCCTTACACAGAATGAGTTTTCTAGAGACAGAACAACGCTGGCTGCTGAGCAGTGATGGCCCCTCTCTCACAGTATTCTGGGACAGAAGGGCTCAAAGGGACACAGGGGGGTGGCACTGAGTGGAGGAGATGTAGGACACTGGTCCCAGTGCAGCATGTAAGGAAGAATGGGCAAAGAGTGACATCACATTCAGAATGGAATTACTTTTCCTCAAAAGACAAACAAAAGAATATATTGTGGAAACTGTGTTTATGGTGGCCCAGTTCTGGTTATTCTCCTTCCCCTATAAGACATAATACAAAAAAGAGCTAAAAACATTTAACTTCTAACTCCTCAATCCTCAGGGAAAAAAAAAATCTTTTCCTCCCTTAAGTTTTTAATCTTCCTTTTTCCCTATAACCAGCTACTTTTGCCTCTGACTTCCAGTCCCTTTAATACTCAGTCTGATCTTCTTGATTACAGATCATGCTGTGATGTTTTCAGGTCAAGCCAAGTGACATTAGTGAAAGATTTGCTCTCCTCCAGCAAATGAGTTGGCAGTTATGAAGCAAATTAAATTATTTAAGTGGCATTAGAGAGCAGGAAGTGCTCTCTGCAATGTTGATGTCCTTCCTTCCCATGAAAATGGCAGCAGTTTCCTTGCTTATGAAGTTAAAATTACACCAAAAACCACTTCAGAAAAGGAACTACAAATTAACCAGCACACCCAGTATTACCATAAGAGTCCCTAGCCAAGCACCTTTCATTTTTTAGTTAATTCACAGTTCTGCACTGTCAGGTGAGCTCTCATGACAAAACCTATCAAAATTCTCTACTGCCACCTGCACCTGTATGGAAAAAATAACCCAAAATCATGGACTCAAAGGTATCAGCAGTGAAATTCCAGTGTTATTTCTTCCAATCTCTCTCATGACTTCCAGAGTGACAAGTTCACATATTCAAAGATGAAGCCCACAATTTTTCACTGACAAATACCCTGCTATTGAAAGTAGTAACAAAATATTGGTTATTCTAGTGTAAGAAAGGAAAAAATACTAAAAAAAACCCATAAAAAAACTAAGTAAGGAGGAATAAACCCCCTAATTTTCTACAAGTTTCTATAGTCCATAATTAGCATAGTACATATATGCAGAATGAACAAAATTATTTTGCACTTTGCAAATTTTATGCATTTTAAAAAAACCTTCATCAATCTACTACTTATTCTAAATTGAAGTTTTCCACTGCCAGAAGCTTGTAAGAACCTTTCCTTCAGAAATACTTCTAAAGTAGAACTAACAGGACATCATCTCACAGATGACTGAAAGAAAAATCTGAAAAACATCCAAAGCAGAACACTAAAAATTACCCACACCACTGATAGATACAGAGCAACAAGCAGAAGGAGAGAACAGAACTGTAACAGAATCTGCAAGTCAGGATAAAAGTTTGTGTTACAAGAATGTAAGATTTGTAAAGAAATGTTTTATTCAGTCATCATCCAAAGATGAATATTTTGTTATAAGAATGAAGCATTTATGTGGGTACTTTGACACTATCATGGATGAGTCACTCACCTTTACCACAGGGAGATCAAAAACTTCTCGAGATTCTCCAACTTCTGGATTGTCCCCATCTTCTGAAATAATATGTGAGGCCAGTGCATTGTAAGAAACTTCCTTTGCTTTCCCAGCTTTCAGAAGTTGGATAACCTAAACCCAAAAGAGAACAGGGAGAAGTCAGCAATCTTTAGCAACTTTTATTTGAGAAAAACATTACTGCAAGAAGACACTGACACTGGATGGATGAATGAATATGACCTTCTCTCTTGGCTGTCCTCCTGTAGGTGCCAGAACTTTTCCTGAAGTTGCCAAACACATTTAAAACCTGACTGCCAAAGGTTTACACCTCTTCTGTATTTTCATCATTGCATCTGAAGAGCTACTTTTCAAAATATTGATGATGGGGTAGGAATTGGGGAATTGAAAGGTTTTTCCAAAACATGTATTCCTCAAAAAATGTATTAAAACAATTTTCCTTCATGCAGGGAAGGACAGGCCTTTTAAGTGTTTGTTTTTGCATAGAGTAGCTCTGGAAGTGCTTGCATATACTTTACAGTAAGAAGCTGAATTCTAAGGACTAAGTGACTTTGTGAAATACAGAAGAAAAATAACAAATAGCACTCATGCTCCCTAAATTAGTACCTTGAGGAGCTGGAACTGAAGTGCCTCACTCACTGCTCTGCCCTGAGAATGGAAAACACCTCCCAACTACCAAAGCACAGCTCACTCCCAATTTGCCAGGCCCAAATAGCAGGTGCTGCTTTAAGAGTTCAGCATTCTCTCAGCTCTGCTGTAATGATCTGTGTGATGAACCCAGCCCTGTGCCCCAAAACCAGGACTTTCATTTAAACTAAGAAGGTAACAGAGAGGTAGTGGGGAGTAGAGGGGAGGAAGAGAAAAATTATTTAAAACATTATGGTCTAAAAGAGTTCAAAAGTTAAAAATGCCATTTAAGATCATTGTTTCATTTCCCTTTGATTTAGAATAAAACTGGTGTGATGCTCATCTTCCAAACCCTGCCAGGGACAGATGCCTGTCCCTGCAAACCTGCTGGGGACATTCCCTTCAAAACAGAATGCTCTGCCCACAGCACTGAACAGCAGAGAGCAAGGCAATGCATTCACCAAACAAAGTATTAATTAATTAATTGGTCCTTAAGCAATTACTCCCTACCCTGTACACTCACCAGGACAAAGAAGCACTGAAAAAGAGACTCTCAAAACAGCATCAAGCTATTTTATAAAGCATTTCTGCCAAGCAGAAAAACAGGGATAGAAAAATCACCACTTACTGAGGAGGCAATTTTGGCACTTCCTGACAGAAGTACCCAACTTTAAAACTCCATTAAAGAAAACAAAAGTCAACTTTTTTTTCTGCAATGGATGAATATTACCAAAGGAAATACCCTAAAATAACCAAGAAAATTGATCATGAGCTTGCTGTTCTCACCAGTGCCAGAAACGGGAGTGCATGTTTCCATTTTGCACACCAATCCCCTAAACCATGATACACCTTCCTTCATGAAATCCATAAAGAAACACAGGATGCTATCACTCCAAAGGGAGAAACTAAATGCAAATAAATCACTTTTGAAAACAGAAGGCATTTAAGAACAGTCTCAGCACATGAGCTCCCTGTCTCACACAGCTCCCCCTGAGTTACAATCCCATTCAACTGCTCATTTAGGGGAAGGCTAAAAAAGGAGTGAACGTCATGAGAACTGAGAACCCAAATCTGACAGCATCACAAAGCAGCTCTGAATAATGTGCTAAAAGTATGATTTTTTTTTTAATCAAAACAATGTTGCATTACAGAACTTGTGCAAAGCATCTGCTTATACAAAAAGTTACACTACTTTCATGTAGTCTAAACACTATAAATATGATAGGTAATAATGCATTTGATTATTTTATGTGTCATGAAACAAAGACTCTTCCTAATTTAGCTCACATCGACTTCCAAACTCCTCTCAGAACACACAACTTCTTCAGATTAAGCAGTGCCTGCACTGAAAAGCTGTATTGGCACAATTAAAGAACTCACATTGATATCAACCATGTACCTGAAACTGGAAAACATAATGCTGAAAAGCCTTAATATGAACACTGTAAAAATCCTGCATGTTAAGTATTGGTTTCTACTCATTAAATTAATTTTTGGGGGGGAGGGGGGAAGGGAAGAATTAAAATTTTATCATGTTCTCTCCCACTAAAATCTGTGTTGGAAGAAACAAGAGGAATAGTTTAAAATTAAGAAGACAATGGACATATAAAAATTAATTAAACAAGATAACCAAACCCCAAATATCCTGTTCAAAGACCTTGTGCTGCATTGCATTACTTTTTATTTCTCTCTGAAGGAAATATTGATTATAACTGGTGTTTCCAAAACATTGGTTTGGGATTTTATGTTTGAGGAAAGCAGGAAGAGCATTTATTAAAACAAAAAGAGGAGCTGACATCTACTCATCATCCTCAGTAAGGTGTGAGGAGCAAAATGCACCCAATGGAACGGAATGGATTTGAAGCTGAAAACCAGCCCAACTCTCCCTCATTTGCCAGAGAACACCTCAGCACAATTCCAGACTTTTGCTTCCCTTCCAATTAATGCTGCACATGCTTTAATAGGCAGCAGGTATGCAGTTATACACCTGAAAAGAAATTACCTTTTTTCCTCTTACTCTTGGATTTGTTTTGATTAGCATACTCACTTGTGCTAGGTCTGTTTAATATTTATTATGGTAACAGGTTTTCTGTGAAGCCATTTAGAAATTTAAGCTGATCAAAGTGTGCTCCTCCCCAGAAGATGAAGGAGGAAAAAATCAAGTTGGCATCCACTGGTATATGAAGCAGTAAAAAGTGCCAAAGATATTTGTATTTTTATATCAGTCATGGGACAAATTTCACTCTAAGAACTGTTTGAGTTTGATTTACAATTCCTGCATTCTGTCTTGGCTCAAAACACATAAATGATTAATGCTCCTCACACTCAGGTGCCCCAGGGTACCACAGAGGACACCCACAGGAGGGTGTCCTGGTCTCAGCAAGGATAAGAATTTATTCTCAGTAGCTGCTACAGGTCTGTGTTTTGGATTCAGAGTGGGAATAATGTTGATAACACACTGATGTTTTGGTTTTTACTAAGCAGTGTTTACCCCAAGTCAAGCACTATTTTTCTGTGTTATGCTCTGCCAGTGAGGAGGGACAAAAAAGGCTGGGAGGGAGCACAGCCCAGACAGGTGACCCAAACTGGCCAAAGGGATATTCCACACCAAAGCAGGTCATGCCCAGGATATAAACTGGGGAATTTACCCCTAAAAAGGACTGATCTGGAGTCAGGAATGAAGTCTGGCATCTGTCAGTGCACAGTGAGCAAATGTATTGCACATCACTTGCTTGGGCTTTCCTTTCTTTCCGTTTTTCTCACCATTATTATTTACCACTACCACTGTATCTTACCTGGATTTCAATTATTAAACTGTTTTTATATCTCAGCCTGTAAGTTTAATTTTTGAATCTCCTCCCCATTACACTGCACAGGGTGGGGGTGGGAGAGCAGCTGTGTTGTGCTTAGCTGCCAGCTGGGCTTAAGCCTGTTCAGAGGGCTCTCCCAGGAGCTGGCCCTGAGATCAGCTGAGCTCAGCCCAGCCCAGCCCAGCTCACCTCCTCACACTGACACCTCTGTCTCCCAAGCCCGGCAGATGAAAATCCAATGCACTGAATCAAAGCCCTATGACAATGACTGCAAAGAAGAATAAAATTTAATATGAGAAAGAAAACCAGCTTAAGAGAATGCTTGTCTACTTGCTCTATGGGAAATCTGCTCATTGTCCTCCCATGTCAACACACAACTAAGTGCAGGCTTTGCAGGACACTGCTCCTATGACAAATGATGTGCCAGAGTGCTACAGGATTTTTGCACTCATCCTCATACACACAGTACTAACATTGCTGCTGTAGAGTTTTTTGGTAAGTACAGGAATCTGTTATTTGAGTGCTAAGCCACTACTAAAAATTTCATGTGTAAAGACTTACTGGCTTAAGAACTAAATTTTATATCTAGAGACCTGTCTAAAGAAGTCTTCATCCTGATCTTTAACTGTATTCTTCCTAGACTGTATTTCTTTTAGCACAATAGGAATGAAAACCATCTGAACAGGCCAGTGCCTGTGTCTCCAGGTCACTTACAGGCATCCGAGGCTCAGTGAGTGCCAGGACAGGATGCTAAAGGCACCCAACGCTGAACTAAGACTTTACTGCAGCAAATACCAGAGAGGCAAAGACTTTAACTTCAGCGTGAAGCACGCAGTAACCTGCTTGCAGGAAGCCGCTGTCCTAAAGCTCCGTAGGGTGCACTTCAAACACCTGCCTAATTGGACACGCCACAAAAACTTTGTTTCAACCACCTTCGCCCACCACGAGTGTTACGGCCAGGCCACCTGCATTACCCAGGGCACGGCCAGAGGGGCGGGCGGTCCTTGGCCTAAACTACAACAGCACCGCGCCGAGCGGCCCGGGGCGGTACCAGGGCCGTGCCCGGGGCCGCGCCAAGGCGGGAAGGTCTGGGTGAGAGGGAAGAGCCAGCCCGGCCCCCCGTGACGAGCCTTCCCCATGGCCTGTCCCCGTGTACCCGCACGGAACCGGGCACAGGGAGGGGCCGGGCCCGCGGAACGCTCCAGTCGGGAGGAGCGGCGGCTGCTGCCCCCACTGCCCGCCCGGCCCGGCCCGGCACAGGAAGTCTCTCCGCCCGCTCCTCCTCCGCTCAGGCGGCTCCGGCGGGGCCTGCGCGGCGGGGCCGCGGCTCCCATGGCGGCGGCGGCGGCGCTTCCCGCGGGCTCAGCCGGGATCGGTGCCGGGATCGGGACCGGAATGGGGACCGGCCGCCTCCTCTCCCCCCCGGCCATCCCTCACGGTCCCACCGGCGCGCGCTGCCCCCACTCCCGCCCTTTCCCCGTGAGGCGGCGCGAGCCTCGAGCCCGCGCGCGGCAGCCGGACGATTCCACAGTGCCCCCCCCGTCGGGATGGGGGGGGGAGACGAAGGGGAAGGCGGGAATGATCTGAAGGGACGACCCGGTACCTTGGGGTCGATGTCTCCCACCACGAAGAACTTGACGTCTTTGAACATCTCCTCCGGGACTTTCAGCTCCTCCTCGTCGTCCGCCAACATGGTCCCGGACGGCAGCAGCGGGCGCTCCCCCCCTGCCCGCTATTCCCCCGCGCTCGCTGCAAAACCCGCCGGGGCCCGGGTCTCTCCCGTCCCCCTCCCCCCGCAGAGCCGCCGAACCGCGCGAGCAAGGCGCGCGCTGCGGGACACACCATCCCCCGCCGGGACGTAGGGGGGTGGAAGGGGGAGGGGAGAGCCGCCCCCACAAAGCGGCTCCCCCCGCCCGATCAGCCACCACGGCTGCTGCAGGGCCGCGCCTGCTTCTGATCCACAGGCGCTATCCGCGCTCCTCCCTCTTTCCCCGAACCGGACCGGCAGACAGCATCCGGGTCCGGAGCTCCCCCCGCGCGGGATGCAATGGACTCGCCCCGAATGACAGAGGCGGGCAGCGGGGATACCCGGCCCCGCCCATTGCCGGGGGAGGGAAGGCAACAGCCCCTGGCCCCGCCCCTCGGGTCGCCCAGGCCCCGCCCCCTCAGGCCCCGCCCCTCGGCCCCGCCGTGAGGGGACGCGGGCGATGGCGGCGGGGCCGCTCAGGCGGCAGCGGGAGCCGATGGCTGCGGTGTGTATTCCAACAGCCAGCTCTGCAGTGGGCGTACCGAGTGCTCCCGAAATCATTGCATACAACCACTAAAGTGGGAAAAGACCTATAAGGTCATCGAGCCCCACCGAAATAAATTATTTTCCCTCAGAAACTGGAAAGCTTGCATCTACATTGACAGTGAGGCATTCCCACCCAGAGGGGGATGTATCTTGCCTATTTCAGATAACAGAAAACAATAATTATCACTTTCTATAAGTTAGAGTCAACAGAAAGAAACGAGCACTTTCAGAACCTGCTTCATGTTGTATGTTTTAAACATTGCTGCATTGACAAGGATGTTTAAAATATAAATATTAGATAATATAATTGTATCTATATAATAAGCATTCTGCTTTCCAAAGGAGTTTTGAACCTCCTCATAATACTTTGATGTGGACAATGGTTCCCTCCCATACTCAGAGCAATGTTAAGAGATGGCATTGCAAGACAATGAAATAAAAATACAGGGCACTGACTATTTCCCTCCTGCCTGCAAGGCCTGTCTCACTTTCTTTTCTTACCTATGTTATTCTTGAAACTATGGTAGAAACTATAATTTATTTACTTTTACTGGATAAAATTTTACTGGATAAAGGCTTCACCCAGGTCCCCTGGATCTCCACATGACATCGTCTCCTTTCTACTCCAACTATGTAAGAAACACTCAACCTATCACCTGTTCTTTTTCCACTCCAGAAACGACATTTGGTTGAAGGTTTTACTGTTTTGCCCACCCTCCCAATGGAATTTACTTTTTAAAGTGAAAATCAAACTAAAAAGTCCTTAACTTTTATATGGTTCACTGTTTTGTTGTGGGGCAGGAAAAAAAAAGTAGAAATAACCATCTGCTTTTAAAACCATTTAGCCCTTTCTTTCAACAATTCATATTCTCATCTCACTTTCTATATTTTCTCATAATCCTTGTTCAGGGAAATTTTCTTCTGTGCCATGTATGTCCTGGACTGTCTTTGAAAAGATTTCTTTGAGCTCTGTTTCCTTTATAGCCACTCTCCAGGCTGCCATGTCCAGCCTTTGCTTTCTTAGTTCCATAATTTTCACTCTTCCCAACTCCATCTTTGATCCATTTTGACTTCTTCACACCAAACTGAACTACTGTGACCAAAATCTTCCTTCACCTGCAGCCAAATACATTTTGTATTCTTCTTGATCTATCAGATTTCATTAGCACCACTGCTTCCTGAGCTTCCTTTCCTGTTGGATTTCATTGCCTCTGTAATCATCTGCATCTTCCAGCACTGGTAATTTTCACTTCTTTTCTTTGATAAATATAGCTATCTCTCAGATTTCTATTCCACATTCTTCTCTGAGTTCTTTCCTCTTCCTGATGCCACTCATTACTTAGATTCATCTTTCTCTGTCTGATCACTGAGAAATTGCCCTTTCCCACAGGAATACTTTCCTTATATTTAAGCCCCTACACTATCACATATTCCAGCTCCACACAAAGAAAAACAAAGTTTTGTCCTCCAAGAGTTTGTTCTCTTGATTTCCCTTCTCTGCTTTTTTTTAATTCTTGGGATTTTTTTTCCAGAGTTACATAATTTTTGGTTCTTTGTACAACTCCAGGATTACAAGCATTTCAAAACAGGAGTTATGCTAATACTGGCAAAAAACATAATGCAAACAACCTGCACATATTTTTCATTTCATTGCCCCTTCCCAAACTTTCAGCTGGAGTTGCAGCTATTGCATCTTGGATCTCCCATTTGTTCAGCTAGCCATATCAGAAGAATATGAGATGAATTTGCTGTTTTAAATCACAACAATTTGAAAATTCTATAGAAATATAAGGTCAGAATACTGTGTCAAATCGTTGAAATTCACTGCAAAATCAATTTTTTATAAATAAAAGGTACCCATTCATAAGAGTAATTGTAATTATTCTAAGGGTAAATAATTTTAACTAATTAGGATAAAAATCCAAGAACAAAGTGTGGTTCCATCCACAGTATGGAAGTGTAATTAAATGTGAAAAAAGAGGAAGGTTAAGAGTCAACTGTAATAAGTTTACCAAAAGAAAACTGTTTTATAAATTTGGTCCTGTATAGCAAAGAGAAGGTTGTTGTTGCCCTGACCTGGGATGTGGGACATGGACTTTTGGGTCTGTCCTCCTCTTCCTGAATGGAGTAAAAGTAAATTTGCTGAGGCACAAGGTAGGGATGCCTAAATCCTCTGGGTGTTCTTTAACCACAGAGGTTTTTATAGAAAATTGAAGAATGAAACCATCCCAACCTGCCCCAGATGAAGCACCTCCTGGCCAAAGCCCCAGGAAAAAGCAGGTGAGAGCAGGAGGACTTGGAAAATCCTGCCCAACTGGAGCAGATGCCAGGCAGGTGCCCAGCTGTGCAGCACAGTCAAAACACACATAACAGAGTTTCCATTATGTGCCATGAAACAATGCACAGCTCTACACAAAACCTGCCTTAAAGCAGTTTAAACAGCTCTAATGGCCCCAGAAAGAAATTTTGTAGATCTCAGTACTGGATTGCACAGAGAGGTTGTTGTATTATCAGCAGTGCTGCTAATCTTCTCACACAGAAATAGCTTTCTTTCTTTATTCAAATTTTTCTGTCTTCAAAATGACCACTCCCAGAAGAAAAGACTGCTCCCACGAGTCACAAGTTTTTCCCTTTATGTACCTTCTAAATAAGCAGTGGAATTAAATTAATGAACATATTTTTTACTTCTCTATGGATTTCATGAGTCACCTGTCAAGATTTTTTTTTAATTCTAGTGATTAGATTATTTATAACAAAAATGAATAGTTCCAGTTTTGCATCATGTGTGTGATCTTGTTTCCAGACCATAAGAGCAGAAAATGAGATGGAAAAAGTGTGGTTTTGAACATGATAAATGTGTTATTGAAGAAGAAAAATATCAGCTGAATTTGCCAGAAATAAATTCTGGCTTCTGCTCACATGTCAGCAGACAGAAATAGGTCAGGTCAGTGGGCTGGTCTCAGGTGTAGAGCAAAGTGCTCACCTGTATTTAGCCTCAAATGGATTTGGGGTTATGAGGTAAAGCTCATCTGCCTGAGCTGAGTGACACAGTGACAGTGGAAGGAGGGGGAGCCCAGCTCCTCTGAAGCTGCTTCCAGCCCATCCCAGGGACCATCAGCCCACCAAAGACCCATCTCCACAAGCCAGAGGAGCACAGGGCAGGCAGGGGGGTGGGAACCAAACCGGGGTACCACACAGGGCCTCAAAGTGTCCCCAGAGGGAGAGCAGGGTGACACCATTGTAGCTGTCCCTGCTGCTGGGAGTGCCCTGAGCTGATGTGACCCTGGCCATGCCCAGTGTATGTCACCATCAGAGTCCACAACGATGTGAACAGCACATTATCTGTGCCAGAAACACTCCTCTGATCTCTTCTCTACAAGAGTTCTGTACAGAGAACTTCATGAGCATGTTTCCAGAAGAACTGTGATCTAAATTTTGTACTGGGTGTTGCTTGCACGAGGTGAAAGCCCACCAAGCTGACAAGATTTGTGCATGCTTACATAAATTCCTTATTTGTGTGCACAAATGATTATATGAAAAATTCATATGCACCTACAGTATCATATTTTGGTGTAATTGCTTGTGAAAAAACAACAGCTTGGGTTTTTATTTGTAGTTAATTAAATTTGAAGCTTAGATTAAATTGTATATTTGTTTTACTCCTGTGAGCAGAAGGCTTTCTGAGTCCTTTGTTAATAATACATACTTGTTTGGTAGCAGCTGGCTCTCTAGATGTTACTTTTCCAACAAAATATATCTTCACAAAGTACCCAGTGTTTTACAGAAGCTGATGTTAGTTTCAGTGTGCCTGGAAAGTTGTTGAAAACCCAAAAGACATGCTGCCTGCATCATCTCCATTCCCATTTCCTAACATGAATAAGATCTGCTTTTTAATCAGAATCAAAATGTGCAAAACAGGTACACAGAGGGCTCTGTTTTGGCTTGAGCTGTCTATGCATTTTTCCTCCTTCCTTCAGTGGGACTGCTTGCAATGGCAAATATGATTTATAATTAAAAACTTTCTTATTATCTGTACAGCAACACTGAATCCTAAAAGGCTCCCTTGGAACTGGTAGTTTCATTTTTGATTCTCCTCTAATTCCAGAACTGCACTGAGAATCCCTTGCCATTTGCTTGACAGTTTTCTTTTTTAATATAATAGTTACTTTTTCTTTTTTTTTACAAGTGCCAGGAAGCAAATTCTACCTTTACTATAACTGAGCATAAACGAGCAGGGGGGGAAATGTTTTGATTAGCACATCTTAATGTAAGGATATTTTTTGTCACAAGTGAGACATAGTGGTAAAAGAGGGGATATACTCCTTTGTGTTACCTGCTAAGGAATGTGAAAGGTTCATTCACCTTTACAAATAAATTCCTTCTATCTTTCCCTCAGACTGCCAATAATCACCTCTATATAATTTACATATAATAAATACATAAAATTACATACATACTTTTATATATATATATTATATATAATATACATAGTATATTATATATATAAATATAACATAACAATATTCTATATACCATATATTATATATTAGATAATAATATATAAATATATAAAATATATAATAAATATAAATATTATATATATTTATATTTATACATAATATAAATATACATATATAAAGCATTATAACACTTTCTTAATGAATTTTGGACCTGATTGTATTGCACCAGCAAAGAAGAATGCAAGTCTTCCCAGTGCTCTGGGAAAGAACAAATAATTTGCCACAAATAAAATGTGATACTATAATTTATAGACACCATTCTTTGCACCTCAAGAAAAGTACTTGCTTCTGCTCCAGCTAAGGTACCTACCAATTTCTGTGTATTTTCTGAGTTTGAGAAATATGGTGGGTAATTATCCCTGTAGCCCTTCTTTGTAGCTTGTCAAGATTAACATCATTTACAGGCCTTCCATTGGGGTAAATTAGTATCAGCAAAACAACAGAGAATGCAAATTTTCCTTTGAGCCTGGGCTTTCATTCATGCAGGCTTGAAAAAAGCTAATGAAACACAAAGTAACCAAAATGAATTTTTCTAGAAATGAGCAAATTTGGCATTATTTGTGCCAAATCCTTTTTTTTTTTTGTTATTCAAATAACACTAACACTTGTATTTGTCTTTATATTATTAATGCATAAATGCAGAAGAAGGCAACTAAAGTTGGTGGCATTGCAGAGCATATTACAGAACAGTGTGAAGTGTGAGCCTGGGTACCGCTCTGAGATGATCTCCAGTATTCATTAATGGCTTTGTGCTTGAGTAGAGTGAAAACCATAAATTAGCACTGATAAAACATTGACATCCCATCTCTCTCTTTCTGTATGTTGTCCAGATAGTTAAATATTCCCTTTACATCCAGAAAGAGGAATGGCCAGAAGAACCTTGCCTGAGGATGCATCACTGTGCTCACACAGAAGCTCCAGTGTCTCGGGGGTGACCTGTGCTGATTTTTCTGGAAACAGCCCATTAAAAGTGGCTGTTTTTACTCAGGTTCTCCTGCCTCAGTTAACCCAGTGCTGGCTGGGAGCAGGCAGTGACTCAGGGTTCCCCTTCTGGAGCAGAGACAGAGGGCAGCAGCTCCACCAGCCCACCTGTGCCACTAGGGAATTTCATATGTAACCATGGGCTCTTAGTGCTAAAACCTATTGAAAAATATTTCATTGCTGACGTATTTTCACAGCAACTGCATCATCTTCTGAGCAGTTCCTCCAATTACTGAGTGTAAGGCCAGAAGGCCACTTAGATTAACCTTCCACATGGAGCACTGGGAGCAGAATTGATCATCCCATTGTTTGTCCCTAAAAGCAGCCCCTGCCTGGGAGCACATTTCTGCTTTATGGCCTTCCCAAATGCTGAAGCTTAGAGAAGCATTTCCAGCGTGGCTGAAAGACAGGTGCTTGCACATCTTTAAATGCAGACACAGGTAGGCAAATTATCTGCCTGTGATACAGAACAAACAGAGAAGCTGAAGGTATTTGTCACATGTTTGTGGCTGCAGCTTTGGGAAGCTCTCAGTGCTCAGACATGGATGTGACTGCACTATGCAGACAAGTAGTTATTGCTGCTGGATTGAAATCCCACTTTCCTTTTCTGTAGAAGGAACCTGATTTCTGTTTCTCACGTATTTTCAAATGAAATGAAGAACTTAAACTGGCATTCTTGAAAAATGTGTTCTGACAGCATTCTTATAATGGCCTCAAGGCCAGAAGAAAGCAGTAGGTCTTCCAGTCAGTTTTCCTTATAATTTGCCCTTAAATTTCACCCCAAATACTCCTTCTCTGAGCTAAGGTAATATTGAGTCCTAATCTGAAGACATCAAGAGATGAATCCACTGCTGCTTTTAACTGATCAATCTTAACAGGACCTTTGTTCTACCTTAATTAATAACAGAGCAGGAAACATTATGAAATGAGGCATTTGTTACTTAAGTACTTAATTGTCTCCCACTCTTAAATTAAAAAAAAAAGTTATTGATTTGATGTCTAGAATATGTCTATTACATTGATTTCAATTATTGAGTACTAAGCAGGAGTTGGATTCAGACAAACAGGTGTCACTGTCAGGACTTTCTCATTAGAGCCTCAGCTGAGGACAACTGCAGGTAAACTGCTTGTACTCTTAGGCCAGTTCTGGCTCTAATCCTCTTTTTTGGCTGACAGGAAGCTTTCAGGGAAATAAAGACTCTGTAAGCCTCCAAATGTTTTGGTTAGTTGAAAGATATGCTCTGTGATATGCTAGAGCTCTCTCAATAGGAGCAGGTAGATCTCTGAACCAGGAAAGCCTACAATCCGTTTATGCCTCCAGGTCTAACTCCTCTGGGAACTGGCTGAGGCCAAGGAAGGTTTTGGTAAGGTCTTTCACCTCTGCCATGTCCCTGATACCCCTACAGCCCAGTCAGATCTGGTTATGGTTAAAATGAAATGGTTAAATGCCCAGGAATTGGGAAAGCAGGACAAGTGCCATACCACACACAAGAAACTGTGATCACACTGAACCCCTTCAAAACACCAGGCTACAAAGAATTGGTTTCTTTATATTTTTGCCTATTTCAGCCAAAGTTGTTACTTCTCCTGTTTGCTTTAAGGACCATCCTCTTCCTCAAAGGACCTCTTTTATCACTGAGGCTTCTGCCACATTCATGTCAATGTTGGTCATTTTTAATATTTGACATTGTGGCAGATACAGATATCTACTTAACCTTTGAAAAAGCCACCAAAAGGTCTCTGGGTTTATTTAGAGCTGGCTCTATTCCCTACATAACCCCTCAGGATCCCAGGACTTCCCATATCTGAATTCTCAGTGCTGCAAATGGAAGAAGAAATCGTGGCATGAGGCAGCAAGCACCAAAGCTGTAATGATCTTCCTTCAGGGAGTCAATTACATTTGCTGCTTGCCTTATGGCACACGTAGGTGATTACTGTGTGAGGGCCAGGGTGCATTTGTTTAATGTATCCTTGAACTCTCATTACATTTTCCACTCATCTTGCTAGAGCCTTATCTTCAATTACACTCCCTTCCATATGCCCCAAGCTGTTATTTCTTATAAGACTAACCTGACCCTCTTGTATCCAAAATGTCACTGAATTAAATCAAATTTTTATACTTTTCAACTTGAACAGTTATCTCTCGATGCACATAACAAACAGATAATGAGATCTGCATTTTATTAGACACAGTGGAACTCACTGATGTTTAACTATTAGGCAGAACCATTTTGGCTGCTCAGTTACAATTACATTATTTTTTCTCTGTGGCTGTATAGCTGTCAATTGATTTAATTCATTCTAAATGTGTAGTACAGTATTTTCCTTAATGTTGTCTGCATTCAGAGAACTGGATACATTTCTACACTTTTTTCCTAAAAGGAAATGTATCCCCCTCCAAAAAGGGAGGGGACTTCCCTGTAGTTACATTTCTCTACAGTCCAATCTTTTTGCCTTCAAATTTTGTGAAAAATTTCCCAAGCTTTTCCTTTGAGTCAGGGATGCTTCAAAATCCCATTCTTAGCTTTAAGCGTATCCTCAAACTCTGCTCGTTTGGATAGGACTAAAGCACATACTTGAAATGAAACACTCATAAATCAGGATGGGCTCCTGAAATAAGTCCAGCTTAAAAAGGATCCACTGGCCACATTCCAAAGGCTGACATGCCCACCTCAAGCTGTAGTGCCCTGCACATCCTGTGCTGTATAGTACAAGCTCATAATTTATGATTCACACTGTGCTCATAATGATGAAATAAAAGTATCAAAGTGGGATCTAATCAATGCAAATATTTAGGTCCATCACAGGCCACAAGGAGATCTGCTCTCCCAGAAGGGCCCAGCTTCACATGACTCTCCTGCATGCTGGTGCCACCTCACAGAGTCATAAATAATCCAGTTGGTAAATATCAGAAGGTTACATTGCCTCTCTGGTTCTGTGTGCTGACCCCTGCTGTGGCTCAGTGCAAAGAAAGGAAGAGAGACATGCAGAGAGCTGGGTCTAACCCTCTTTGCATTTTAAGCTGACAAGAACAGAAGGATATATGTCATCTTTTACTGCATCTAAATTTGTGGTGGGTAATTTCTCGTAATAGACTGCCTTGATTGCTTACTGAACATACCTTGGAGAGTGGTCTTGCTTTTGTACAGCAAAAGCATGTCTCTCTTCACTTGAAATGATAAAGGATATAAGAGATAGTAGAGGAGTATTATTATTCAGCTAAAGAAAAGAAAGCTTGTTTCAGATAGGGATGTCTTTCTGAGATTTACTAAGCAGTCCACAGGATTTAGATATCTACATTTTAGACATCTCAGTTTAATTTGGAAAAAAAATCTTATTACATTTCAGAATAATAATTCTCCTTGTAATGAATGGGAGAGATTCATCTAGAGCCATAGATTGCTTCCAAAAATCTATTTCCTCACCTATTTCACTGGCATTCACAGAAAGCAGCTGCCATAAATTTTTATTATAAATGCTAGGCATATGGATGGCTAATTCTGTTTGCACAGCCTCAGCCTGTACAGTAAACCTCACTCTGCAGAACAGTCCAGCAGGTTGTTTGTTGGTAATTGTTTGCAAGATGCACCCTTAGGAAGCTGCTGTGGCTCTCCATGGCCTGCGGTGCTCTTTTGTAACACCTGTCATTAATCTGAGGCTGTAATGTGGTATTTAGTGGGAAAGGTGTTTCACTGGGCAGGAGGGATTACCTGGGACAAGGACACCAGGATTTATGGTTCCTTACAGTCACAGCTGTCATAAAAACAGAAAACCTCCTTGAAATGAAGAACAGGCACTGTGGAGAGACCATTTGTCTTTGTGCAACTCAAGCCCAGGACTCCACTTGCAGCCTCCCATCAAGCTGCAGAAGGGAAGATGGCAGGAGAAGGACCGAGCACCCACAGCCAGACTGGCTGGAGTGACAGCAAAACTGGAGGGATGGGAAGCACATGTCTGTGTGGGCAGCTCTGCAAGACTGGGACTACTGCTAGGAGTCAAAGCAAGGGACAGGAGATGTCATATGTGTGAATGTTGGATGGAAGGCTTTAAAACATGCAAATGTTGGTGGGGTTTGAGGTTTTATTCCATTGAATTTTTGGTTGAGGTTATGCAGTTGTATTTATAACCCTAGACAAGTCAGTTGCTAGTGGTGATGTAGTAAAAGCTGCTTACATTAACTACTCTAGTGCTCAGGAAAACAGAGAAGAATGGAGACACAGGAGCATACAATGAAGATGCTGAAATGTGGAGAGGAGGAAGGACACTGAGAGGTCTGCCCAGAAAGTGCTGAAGTTGTATCAGGCCAGATGAGGAGTCCTTTCAAAAATCAGAGACTCCTTTATTTTCAAAATGAGATTCAGATTTGTCCCGGATTGCCAAGCAAATTGTATTCTATTTGCCATCTGTATGGCAGTTGTCTTCTGTTCAGTGGGCAGTTTTCCTTATCTCTTCCACACCCAATCCTCCCTCTGGGGGGACATCTGCTGATAACAGGCCATTGAATGTCACTGCATGGCTGATAAGAACTACAGCATCCCACTGGGAGATGTGAGCCCAGAGGGAGGAGCCAAGCATTCCTACCTGGATATAATCTGGAGATTCTGGAACACCAGCACAGCTTCTCCACTGGATTTCCCAGAGGAACAGCAGCTGCCTCTTCCACTGGATCTTCAGAGGAAGACTACACCCTTACAGGATCCCTGCTCCAGCAGAACCACCCCTGACACAATTTCAATTGGACTGCTGCCAACACCCTGACCCACAGGGTGTCAGGTTGTGTCCTGACTCTGTCAGTGTTGTTCTAGTGTACTGCATTGTTTATTTTATATTTTTATTTTCTTCCCTTATAAAGAACTGTTATTCCTGCTCACATATTTTTTTTGCCTGAGAGCCCTTTAATTTAAAACTTATAGCAATTCAGAGGCAGGAGGTTTACATTTTTCCATTTCAGGAGAGGCTCCTGCCTTCCTTAGCAGACATTTGTCTTTCAAAATCAAGACACTGACCCAATGATGGACAAGGCTTTTGTAATCTTGGTTGGGTTTTGTCCACTGTAGACCCAAACCCCTAACAATTATATCTGCTTTTTCTCCTCAAAAACTAGTTTGGGTTTCTAGCACTACTTTGATTAGGGTGATCCAAATATGCAATCAGTCCAATTTATATTCCTAAAACAGACAGAAGTGCTCTGACTGGAGTCTGTATTTTCTGTCTGATTGCTTTTCATTTCACACTTCTTTGTTTTAATTACGATTTAAGATTAAATACGGAGATTGTAGTTAGTTGCGCCCCATGGATATTGTACAGATTCAAGGGTCAAAGGAAAAGGAAAGGGAAAAAACAACTAATACCTCATTGTTTGCTGTGGTTCCTATTACATGAGCAGTCGAGTGCACAGTGAGTTTTAATAGAAATTTGGTTTGATTGTGATTAAATGAAGAATATACTGAAAGAATTCTTCAGCTAAAAACTAGAGGATTTTAATTTTTCTACCAGTATTGAGCCTAAAAAAGCTGACTCTGCAGAACTTTCTTGATCTTACTGATTGCAACCAATTGCAAGATTGATGGCCTGGATTTTAAAGCATCAGCCTGTTGCAGCAGCTGGCCAAGTGTTTCTTAGATAGCTCAACAAGGAGATGATGGGAAAGAAAGGGACACAGTGCGGATTGAATTATTCCTTTCACTAAGGCCATTAAAATACTGCTTGGCTGGATCATAAGGTCTGTTTAAAAATTAATAAATAACAAAAATAAAACAAAATAACTACGCTGAGTTTTAATACAATTTGATTAATATCAATATTAAATTTTAATTAATTTAAATATTAATAAATAATAATGGTTGAAAATCTGTTGCTTTCCTTTATTCTCTATAGTGAGAATTGAGAAGCAGTGAGACGTATTTTATCAATAAATATGCACAATCAATATGGTTCCAACAGTCCCTCATCTCCCTTTTAAATTACCCTCTGGTACAGTTTCAAGAGAGATGCTTCCCAGAACAGCCAGTAGCATTGTGAATGGTGCTTTCACAGATGAGCTGGTGAGGAGCAGAGTGAATCACAGAACATGGAATAGCTGAGGGAATTTGTAATGTTATATTGCATCTCACATTACAGCCCATACATTATATTTGCTGTGCTGCTATAAAAAAAAAATCAGTATCTGCAGCTACTAGGATTTCTAAGGTTCAGAAGAAGACAGGGAGGTGCTCAGGAGGAAGCAAGAACGGATGCCATGCCAGTGGTTGTACAGGGGGCTTTATGAGCAGAAAGCCCTGTGAAATTCCACAGAAAGCAAGGAGATTTCTATGCACCAGGATTTAGTCCTGGAATCATCCAAAGTCAGGCTGGATGGGGCTCTGAGCAACCTGGTCTAGTTGCAGAAGTCCCTGCTCAATGCAGAGAGGCTGAACTGGATGACTTTTAAAGGTTTCTTCCTTTAAAAAAAGGCTACTCTATATTTTTATAATTCTTTATCTGTACCATCGTGCAGATTTTTTCCATATATGTCTGTCTAAATGATGCACAAAGAGGGAGACCTCTGGCTGTGATTTACTAATTTCTTTACATTTGGATTTGCAGTCTTAAAAATTTTTAACACATCCTTCATGCTAGGGAATAGATACAAAAAATCACTATGTTTTCTTGCTGCTTTTCTTCTCCTTAGGCACAGAGATATTTAATAATGGGAGATGGATAAACTAATCAAAACACTTTAAAAACCCATGAGAAACTAAATGAAGAAGAGGAAAAATACCAACAGCTCTTCCTGTCCATTCCTTTGCTGACTGTTAGATCATTTCTCAGACAGCAAACACATTTGCATTTTTTTAAGAGCATGATCCTGCTCATAACTAACTGGCCATTAACCTGTTCATAATTAACTGAGCATTACCATCACTGGCCATGAAGGTCAGCAGTCTGTATTCAGCAAGGATCCCAAGAGTTCTCCAAATTAATTGAAATATCAATAACTTAAGTGATGAGGCCCTCACTGCAAAACCTAATGAGGGTGTTTATTTATTTGCACTTCCTTGGCTCGATGGAGAATGTCTCCTTTGACTACAGAGGAGCAGAGTTTACACTTGGCTACTGGAGCCCAACCACAGACACCCTGTGCCTTCTGAATTTCTCTGGAGGTGTCAAATTCCTCTCCCATTTTCAACAATAATGAACAATTAGTTGATTGTATAAAGTGGCAACTCTGTGGCTAAGGAGGGAAATGAAGTGTCAGGACAAAATACACAACAATTATATCATGCTAGAAGGAAATCAAATAATTTTCTGAGCTTTATGAAGAAACGGTGCACTAAACATGAAACAATACAAATATTTCTGGTTATATTCCATCCCATTCAGTTTCTCATACCACTCATATTCCTCAAAATCTGAGGGTGAACCTGACAGGTGATTTTGTGACTGGAAATTAGGGCTGATGAGCCTTCCAGACAAAAATTCAGTGATGTGGCCATTCTTTGGGGCCCTGTCAGGGTCCCCAGATGAGAGAACTGTGATACCCCATTCTCAGTGCTTGAAGAAGATATTCTTGACTTTCTACTCTCTGTACAAAGGAAGTTCAGTAATTTAGGGTGATGGTAATTCCTTATTCTCATGCTCACAAGAGTGACGCACAGAATTCAACAGGCAGAATTCAACAGGCAGTTGTAACCCAACATTTTTATTCTGTACTAGCAAAAAAAAATTCAAATCTTTCAAAATTTTATTTTTAATCAGTTCTAGAGTTTTTAGAGACATCTCTGCAGAACACTACTGGCTCCCCATTCAGAATAAGTAAGTAGAAAGTAGTACTTTCCACATCTCAGCCTTAAAAAATATAGAAAAAATGAAATGCCTGATATTTTCTCTTGCCTTGTTAGCAATCATAGATCCAAGGCAACCTATCTATATACTCTTACACTAAAGAGTTGTTTCCTAAAATTACTGTTTTATAGCTGTTTCTTCCACCTGCAAATTGTTGTCCAGCACTAAACCAAGAAGAAAAGCATAACTTTACAAATGCCAAAATGGAGGGACCTTTCCAACTCTCACCAAGACCTTTCACAGGTGAGGCCTTCCAGAATATACTCCCTCAGATGTGACAAACAGTGTGACTCATGGATCATGAAGTTATAATTACATAAATAAGTTATAATTGAAGTTATAACTGACATTACAAAAAAATAGAGATGAGTAAATTTACCAAAATAAGAGAGGTAGTTGCTAGAATAGACATCAGGTTTACAAAGCCTAAGAAGTTTAAGCTAAGAAGTTTATTTTAAAGCCTTTTTTTGTTGTTGAACAACAAGGAGAACCAGAGACAAAATGGCCATTGATGTGAAGTTGCCAACTCTCCCTCCTCCATTGCACCAAGGACACAAAGGGCTCCCATTCCACAGACATCAGCCCAAACTGGAGCACCAGGTCACTGATAGATTATTAACCCTCCATATTCAGATTTTCAACAGGGCACATGCCGGGGAAACTCCTGTGCCACTCCTCACCTCACTGCAGGAAGGAACAGAGCACTCAGCTGCGGTGAGGAACATTCTTCTGTGGGTTCTGTGCTGTGCATTTCAAACACAAACAGTGCTCAAACAAATGGACTCAATTTAATTAAATCAATAGCCCAAGCAAATTACATTTTCAAGTGTAAGTTTTATTAAGCATTATTTTACATTACTGGGAGTCTATTGCCAGGACAAAGAACTGGGCAAGGCAGTGAGCTGAACACAAAGCACTGATCCTCCTGGGAATTTGTTTTCCTGCTTATCCAACACACTGGTACTCAGCCCATGGCTCAGTTGAGGGCTTTATACAATGTCCTCTCCTGGTTTACCTCAATTAATATGAAACATAATCACTAATGAGATGCATTCCACTTGGAAATTTATTTATATAAGAATTGGAAACGGAAAAGAGGGGAAGGGAAGGGAAGGGAAGGGAAGGGAAGGGAAGGGAAGGGAAGGGAAGGGAAGGGAAGGGAAGGGAA